>JAESVG020000006.1:1800000-2135136 GCA_017309325.2 Elsinoe batatas | reverse complement strand
GTCTTAGATATGAAGAAAAGGAGGAAGGATCCAGACTGTAGAATTGGAATTGAGTGGGGGTTCGACTGGGGTGGGTAGCGGTCAAATTGCAGAGTGGTTTCAGGCCTGAACAGAGCGAGGAGAATGTTGGGGCCCGGCGCCGATGCTGCGGGTGAGCCGACAGCCATGCATATATCGGAGGAGCCGAAGTGGTGGCACGTGTGAAGTCGCCAGCCAAGTATGCTACGGCGAAGGCGGGAAAGGTAGGCATTCGCGTCTAGGAGGTAGGACTGATCATTAGACTTATCTCAGAGGTAATGTTGACGGCTGCAGAAATGTCAGAGGCGGCGCTATGCTACTGCTAGTGGGTCTAGATAGTCGAGCTAAGGTTAGGGTAGTCCCAAACTTGGAGCTGTCGGGTCAGCGAGATGCTTAGGATGTGGCTATGTCGGCGGATTGACAAATTTGAATTCGCATTCGCTACTGAAGGAGACGTAGACAAGGTGGTTTAAGAGGGCAGATTCTGGGGAGACCGGGTGAGGCTTAGAGGTGCGACCAGGAGGGACTAAGGTAGTAGGCAGTGTTAATGTTAGCAGAGCAGAGTACTCGCGCTGAACCTTGTAGCTGCAGTGCCGCCATAGAGCGCGGCGTTGCTAACAAGGTACTTCTAGAGGGCGTGCTAGAGTGCTTGTATGTTTGTGTGCAGCGGCGGCCGTGAAAGGAGAGCAGTGATCCAAAAGGAATCTGAGGCTTCGTAGACAGTGATAATGAGGGCGAAGAGCTGGTAGTGGTATGTGACTGTGACGTGTGGTGGGTGGCATTCGGTGTCTGTCGGGTGGCATACTCGATGGGTGCAGTGAAAATAGCCACATTCGAGTGATTTAGCTTTGTCTTGACAGAATCCAACTGAATTGATCAGGTCTGTCTTGTGTTGGTCTTCTAGGTGCGACGATTTGGCTAGATTATTAAGGGGTGAACTTTACCCAAACCTCTACAAGAACTTGACGATGACATGTCTCCCGGCCTGCTGTGGAGCGAGCAGTGCTCCCAGTAGTGGTAGTATAATGCATGCTACTACAGGCTGTAGAGCGACATGCCAGATGCACAGATGGTCCGAGACCGTGTCTGGTAGTATAGTGTCGCTACCATTGGCTTTCTCAGAATCCGTCGGGAGCGTGGTGCCTGATGCGACGCGCTGGTGCGTGGTATGTGTTGAGCAGAACGCGGCGACATAATCGCAGCAGATCTTTGAGAAGAGGATTGGATATTCATGTGGTGATACTTGTGAGATGTAATATTGATCGCAGCCCATGAGGTGCTACTCCACCCGATAAGATCAGATAAGATAAGCTTTCTGGCCACTTCCCCCTCATTTATCCTCCTGCCATTGCAAATTCCGTCAACGACGTATCTCAGTCAAGGTGCGAATGCGGAGCAGTGATTCACCATTCGAGTACTCATCGAAGCCATGCGGACTGAAAACCCAACTCAAACTGCTGACCAGGACGTCGACTCCGAAATAGCGAGGGCGAATTCGGCCGTGGCTAAACTCGACAAATCTGTCCAGGATCACGATTCCACCAGTGCACCCGATGCCATCCTCGCAGAATTCGCTGCAGTCGGCGCGCAACTCAATCAGCTCGGCGATCTCATAAGTAACCTTGTGGCAGAGCGGGAGAATGACGCGGGAGATATCGGCGGGAATGATGCAACTTTGAAGCGAGCGGAGCGGATGAAATGGAAGACAGATCTCAGGGAAGCGAGGGAAATTATCAATGCGGTGGTGGACCGGACAAAGGGGTCGTGAAGGTGGCTGGTTGGGCGAGAGACAGATCTGGCAAGCATGATGTCGACCCACGCCCACGCCTAACAGCGAAGTGCGGTTTCGGACAATCGACGATGAGGGAGATATGTGGGACGGTCCATAACTGTGGTACATCCGACATGGAGCGAGCTGGGCATCGGGAAGAGGGTACTCCTTTCGCCCTCGTCATTTCCGGCAGTGATGCGGAACAGGGCAGTGCCGTCGGGCAGAGATCTCTTCATGATTCAGGCATCACTTGTCGGAGGGGATGGTGCGTAAGTAGAGCACTGGCAGGCATGGTGGAATACAGAACGCTTTGAGCGCTTCTGTCATGTAGCGCTTCTGAAACGACGAGCAGAGGAAGAACCTGAACTACAACACGGCCAAGATGCTCAGCCACGTCAACTACCCGATCATCCAGAAGAAGTATCTCGCCCAGGTCTACAACATCTCGCCCGAGTATGCAAGAGGCGTCTACGATCAGACAAAGTTCAAGAACGAGAAGTTTGACTTTGGTGAGGTCGAGAGTCTGTCGAAGGATGCAGCCACATTCTACAAGGAACCGAAGTTCAGACCGGATCAGGGCGACAGGCTTGTCGGGTTCGCTCCCACTCAACCGTTCTACCACATGTGAGGGCAGGACTTCTCCAAGTCTCAGACTGCGCCCCCTTCGCCGGCCGACAGGAGGACGATGAAATTGAATGACATGATCTGTAACTACTACTTGATTTCCGCCTTTTCGACTGTCGTGACATCGATTTCCATATGACCTTGCTTCTCCAGACTATCACGCGGACTGGTAGGATCCACGGCACGCTCTGGGATGGCCCCCCGTCTGTTGCGGAGATTGTCCCAGACAGCCCGGTGCATGCTGCCACTGAACAGGGCATCCATGGATTCGAGTGACAGACCTTTGGTCTCGGGGATGAAGAAGAATGCCCAGAAGCCCATAAGAACCATGAGTGTCCCGAAGAACATGTACTGCGTCGCTGTCAGTGATACTCTTGAAGATCCATCTTGAATCGCTTACTGTTCCGTAGCCGAGCGAAGTGATCATGTACGGTGTTGTGCGAGAGACGAGGAATGACCAGAACCTAATGATCCGTTAGCTCCGTCATGATCCAACGGACGAAGGTGCTTACCATTGATCAGCAGTGGTCAAGGCCACACACAGAAGTCTGATGTCACTGGGTCCAGTTAGATTCCGGCTTCGTTACTGATCATCCATAAACTTACAGTGGGAAGATCTCAGAACAGTACACCCAGGTAATGCCCTGCCAGGTAGCGCAGTAGATGAAGCCGTACAGATACACGCAGACCATAGCGAGATAGCCCCAACCATCCCGAGAGATGTCGCCTCGGGCAGCAGCTGTTGCCGGATCGTTCTTAAACACGTAGCCACCGATGTACCACATGGGGAGAGAGCCGATGAATACGCCGTAGATCAATCCCTTGCGCCGACCGACCTTCTCAACCAAGAAGAGGGAGAAGACGATCATGCCAAGAGTCTTTGCAACTCCGTAGAAGCCAGTTGCGAACAATTTGGTATCAGTGCCTGTGATGCCAAGTGTCTCAAAGATACGAGGAGAGTGACTGGGCCATGTCAGCTTCTGCTTGATCATCAAATGAAGAGGCCGAACATACTATGTGATGATGTTCACACCAGTCAAGTTCTGGAAGCCGGTTAGTATGAGCCCAATCTGGTAGGATAAATTAACTTACCTGACATGCCATTAGCAGCAGACCGATTGCCAGTCGATTGCGAGTGCCCTTCTGTAGGGCCTTCTTCGCCATCTCCTTCTTGGACAGCTTCAAGGTGCTGCGTTGCTCGACCTGAACCCGGATATCGGCCAACTCATTCTGGATGTAGGGATCATGCGACGGTAGGGTCCTGAGATAGACCAAGGTCTTCTCTGCCTGCTCCCATCGATCTTTCCTCGCCAGCCATCTCGGCGACTCTGGGCAGAACATGATGCCAACAAAGAGCAAAATCCCTGGTAGTAGCTGAATTCCGAGAGGAACGATCCACTGGGCGGCAACGGCATCAGAGATACTCCTATCCACTCCGTAGTTAATCCAGAAGCCTAGCATCCCACCGCCTTGTGAAGCGATTTCGAATACTCCTACTAGTCGTCCTCGAACAGACGGTGGCGAAGTCTCGGAAATGTAGATTGGGACGATCATAGAAACAGCGCCAATGCCAAGGCCAGCAATGGCACGACCTCCAATGATCATGCCAATATTGCCTTGTGCTGCTGTCATGAGAGTACCGCCTAGTAGAAAGACAAGTGATGAGACCAAGACAGCTAATTTGCGACCATATCGTTCGCCGATGGGGAAGGCGAGCAGACTGCCGAAGAACGCACCAGCTTGAAAGGTCGACACGATATTCCCTTGGAGGGTATCGCGAGCAGAGCTGGAAAGTCCAGTAAGGCGGTAGTCTCGTCTGAAAGAGTCCAAAGCCATGGTACCTCCAATGACGGCAGTGTCGTAACCCATGGCGATAGCCGACATGGACGCTATGCAGGCGATAGCATGGATACGCCAGTTCCTGACCGCGGGAGGGTCATCGGTACCCGCTGCGTGGAGACCCATAATGAGGTATTGGTACTACCAGAAATATATGACAGAGAAAGTGCTTCGACAAACGAGTCACAACAAGAGAGAGTCTCAACGATACGAGATCAGAAAAGCACGAGCTGCCTTTCCCCGGTCGTGCACGAGAACCTACCTGATATAAAAGATTGACCCCAGGATACCCCCTCGATCGGCTATTGCCTCCAACAGCCAAGTCGCGGAGAAGTCTATCTGGGGGGAAAGATGTTTGCTTGTCATCGAGTCAAGAGACCAGAAGCAACAGCCCACCACCCGAAGAACGACCGACTTGCCCATTCCGCTGAGGCCAAGACGTGATGTGCGGTCAAAGTTGCATGCCAAGGGACGCCTCTCGTCCACCCCGCTCACCTCTCGACGTTGCGCTAAGCATGAAACAGCTAGATCTGTGTCAATCTGACCGTCAGTCCTCGCAAGTGGCTGTCGGGCCTGCATCGTTCGTGCAGGAGTCTGGATCAAAGACCGCCGGAATACTTGAATGAGACTGTGCCCGCTCCTCCAGCTCGCCGTGCTACCTTGCACAGCCCCCTTGATAACCTGGATGGTATGCAGTACCACGAGAAGAAGTAGGAAGAGAAGGAGGAAACGTAAAATGTAGCAAAAGCTTGGAAAAGAGCTTGAAGGAGGGGGACTCAACATTTCTCCGTGCGCCGCGGGGCTTTTCCGAGTGAAATGGTCAACATCAACGTTCACACCTTGTTGGAAAACTGGTCTGAAGCGAAGGTCTGGTAGGTATTAGGAATGCATGCCGGATATCACTCGAGGAAGCTCGGATTCACCGCCGGATAAAAGTTTAGGCTCTCGACGAGGGGCCTTTCGACCAGGATTATGGTTTTCAGGCTGGCAGGATATATTGCCTCACGTGCCAATTTGCCGGTGGTAGGTGCCATGTCCCATTGTACCATTTACATCCATATCATCCCAGTATACTTTTCTTAAACCTTGGACCGGTCCTCTGTGACAGCCTCCCCCTCATGCATCTCAATGCTCAGCCTCCCTTTAGCGTCCACATCAATCTCCCCGATATGTTCCGTTGCTAGCGTATCTCCAAACAGCTCAGCAATCTCTTCCAGACTCTTGTGACCCGTCTCCGGAAGGAAGAAGAAGTAAATGACAGCAGCAAACGCATTCGTGGCGATGAAGAGCGAGTAGTACCTCCAACCGACCTCCTGGATTGCGACTGGCGTGATCTGAGAGAGCACGATCGCGGCGATGGCCTTGACAAAGACAGCGAAAGCCAAGCCCTTTGCTCGCAAGGAGTAAGGGAAAAGCTCCGACGGCACAACATAAATCATCGAGTTGAAGAAGATGGCGTACGAGGCGGAGTAGATGAAGATGAACGCAATGGCAGCCCGTGCTCCATCGGGATTGCTCCCGCGTGTGCCAAACTGGGCACTCAAAGCCATGCAGATGGCAATTAGGGTGCTGAGTACCAAGGATCCAGACCACAGTGTGGTAGGTAGTTCGTGGCCACTTGTCCGCAACGAAAAAGGAGTAAATGATCTCGCCAAAGACACCCATGAATCCATAGATACCAGAGATCAACAGCGATGTCCGGCCGACGAATCCAACAGTAGCGTAGAAGATGTCCTGGTAGTTCTGGATAACGGAAGATCCACTCAATTGACCCATGGTGATGATAAAGGTGGCAGTCATGGTACGTCGAAGATACCGCCGAGAAAAGAGTCGAACCATGGCCGCTGCCTAGCCCGGCTTTTCCTGCGTGTTCTCAAACATAATCTGACTTCTGATCTGTATCATCTCTTGCCGTACGAGGTCATCATTCCCTTTACCATGTAGTCGCTCCAACACTGTACTCGGTCAGCGGGCAAGAATCCTTTCAGGGGCTGGAGGACTCGCCTTTCTGTGCTTCTTCATATCTTTCCTTCTGTGTCAACCAGCGAGGGCTGTACGGAATGAAAAAGCAACCGATGACCAAAGCAATTGGTCCCGGGATCTGCATTGCCAGGGGTATTCTCCATTGTGCGTCCCCGGTAGCAAATGCTCCTGCGTATCCGAGCCAATTGGCGATCATGAATCCTAGGGAGATGGCTACACCTTGAAGTCCTACCACGAAACCTCGCTGTTTCGGTGGTGTAATCTCGGCAAGGTACACAGGAACGCCAGCTTCAGAGTCAGCCATGAACGGTAGCGGATACGGATCAGGGGTGGTAGAGCAGCTGAGAGAAGATTGAAGAAGACATGTGCAGCGTGGTTTCTGACGATGCGGGCGACTTACAAAGAATGATGCCACATCCGATACCTGCGATAAGGCGGCCGACAATCATCATTTAGCAGCACCAGCTTGCAGTGCAGCCCCCAGTATGGCCAGGACGTCAGAGAGGAACTGTAATGAGTGAGCAAGGATTACGGGCTTCTCCTTTTAGGTGACATACGATGGTCCATCTGCGGGAGAAGGCATCGGCCAGATAGCCAGTAGTCAAACCGCCGATGGCTTGTCCGGCATTGTAAACGCTTACGATAGCTGCGTGTGAGTGAGTATTGCTGGACTCGTGGGGAAAATAAGTGACCAACCTCCAGTAAGAGAAGCATTAGCTCGGGCTGGGCCGAACATGTACACCTGCGAAAGTCAGCTGCCATTCAAAGGTGTGGCAGTAGTCTCACGAACCTTGAATGTGTCATGTCCCAATGTTGTAGCAATGATACCAGAGTCGACTCCATAGATGAAGCCACCAAGAGCCGCAATCGAGGCGATGCCGTATATCAACCACTTGTTTCCAGCCATGATGCTTAATAGTTGGGACTTGCGAAGAGAAGACTGGGCATGAGAAACCATAAGCTTAAAAAAGAAATGCAAGAGGCAAACAAGGACGAAAGACTGCCGAGCATTGAATCTGCACCTACTATGCCCTGTCCTGCACAAATCTCCGCAACATCTCACCCCGGACTCCACAGAACCGTGTATGACTGTCAGATCTGGTAACGAATGACATAAGATAGATGCACGGTAGACGATCCTACCAACAACGGGGTTGGGGTCTGATGAGACAGAGGTGAGGAGACGTTGGAGCAGAAGAACTGGTACTGATGAGTCAGCGCACACACAGTAGATAATTACAACAGCGGCGTCGGTGGCCAATGCCCCGCGCCACGCCACGTGCGATCTGCAGCCAAGCATGAACCGCCCATGTTTCGGTGGAGAGCACACCGAGCTCGCATGAATGCTTTAATAATGAAGTTGTATGTGACAATATAGAAGAATAATCTAGACATCGCCAGGGATAGACGGACTGCAGTTGACGTTTCGTCATATCATCGAGGAGCTGACCACTACTCAACCATTTCGAACGCCACATTGTCCTGAACAATGTCAGCTCCGAAGTTGTCCCCACCGACGTTCGAGCATCACCATGATGGCCTCGGAGCTGGTTACAAGGCGCCAAGGATATCATGGCAGTTCATCGCCGACACCAATACTGCACCTGGATACAATCAGACCAAGTACGACATTGAGGTAAATGGCAAGGTTTACACAGTCGATTCGTCAGCTTCAGTACTTGTTCCATGGCCTGCATCACCACTGGACTCTCGTGGTTCGGCAACTATTCGTGTGAGAGCACATTCTTCCTCGACGACCACCGAATGGTCACCACCATCCACATACGAAGCCGGCCTGCTCTCTCCGTCAGATTGGAAAGCCAACTTCATCGCATCATCCAAGTCTTACAACGCAACAGATGATGGTCCTCTTAGGCCTATCCGCTTCCTCAAGAAATTCAACCTCACATCAACCCCAAAGAAAGGCAGAATCTATTCTACCGGACACGGCGTCTACGAGATCTACATCAACGGCAAGCCAGCCAGCGATGAGCTCATGGCACCGGGATGGACCTCCTACCACCACCGACTCAATTATCGGACCTACGATGTGACGTCCTTACTACATGATGGCGAGAACGTCATTGCCATTGAAGCTAGTGAAGGCTGGTGGGCTGGCCGACTCGGCTTCGGCGGAGGCAAGCGCTTCATCTACGGCAAAGAGATCGCCATTCTTGCTCAATTGGAAGCCGATGAACAAATTGTAACGACCGACGATAGCTGGCAAGCAGCACCAAGTGCCATACAGAAATCAGAAATCTACGACGGTGAAACATACGATGCTTCCCAGGAGACTGACTGGAAGGCCGGCCAAGGCGAGTTGGATGCCGTCAAGGTCGTTGAGTTTCCCAAATCGAAGCTAGTAAGTGGCGATGCGGCGCCGGTCCGCGTGACCGAGGAGTTGAAGCCAAAAGAAATCTTCAAGACTGCCACTGGCAAGACGGTGATCGACTTTGGACAAAATCTGGTGGGCAAGGTGCAGTTAAAGAGTGTCAAGCTGGGCAAAGGAGACAAGCTGGTCATTCGCCACGCAGAAGTCATGGAAGACGGCGAACTCGGTATCCGACCATTGAGACATGCAAAGAATGAAGACGTAATGGTAGGATCAGGCGAAGAGATCAAAGATTGGACGCCGAGATTCACTTTTCATGGGTTCCGGTATATGCAAATCGACGGCTGGCCCGGAGAGCTTCAATCAGGTGACTTGGTGGCACTGGTAGCACATTCGGACATGAAACGGAGAGGTCACTTCGAGTCTTCGAACCCCTTGGTAAACCAGCTTCATAAGAACGTCGTCTGGTCCATGCGAGGCAACTTCTTCAGCATCCCCACCGATTGCCCTCAACGAGACGAGCGACTCGGTTGGACTGGTGATATTCAAGTCTTTACCCCGACGGCGTCATTCCTCTACGATACCATCGGCTTCCTTGGAAACTGGCTAGAGGATGTTGCTGCCGAACAATTGGAGGATGGCAAGGGTGGAATCCCACAACTGGTCTGCCCCAATGTCCTCCCGAAGAACTGGCCATTGGCGCCACAGGCGGTATGGGATGATGTGGTGGTCTTGACGCCGAATGACCTCTACCGGTACAGCTCCGACAAGGACCTTCTCGCTCGCCAATTCGTATCAGGCCAGGCCTGGCTAGACCAAGCAGTCTCTCGCGACGATGATGGTCTTTGGGTCCGCGATCTTTGGCAACTTTCAGACTGGCTCGACCCAGCCGCACCACCAGATGCTCCTGGATCTGGTCGGACAGACGACGTCTTGGTTGCGGATGCTTATCTGGTCCACGTGACCGAAATCTTCTCTCAGATATGCGAGGCCGTGGGCAAGACAGATCTGGCACAGAAGTACGCACAGGACGGAGAGAAGCTCCGCAAGGCTTTCAGACACAAGTACATTTCTCCTCACGGCAACTTGATGTCGAATACACAGACTGGTATTGCCCTCGCGGTCCAGTATGGCCTCTACGAGAACAGCGAGCAACTCAAGGTCGCTGCTGCAAGTCTGCGCAAGCTTGTTCGGTACGCCAAGTTCCATATTGCAACTGGTTTTGCGGGCACTCCAGTCATAACCCATGCCTTGACCACCACGGCTCAACCCCAACTCGCCTATCGTATGCTCCTGGAAAAGACCTGCCCGTCATGGATGTATCCAGTGACCATGGGATCCACCACTATCTGGGAGAGGTGGGACAGCATGTTGCCAAGTGGAAAGATCAACCCAGGCGAGATGACCAGTTTCAACCACTATGCTCTCGGAGCTGTTGCAGACTGGTTGCACACAACTGTCGGGGGTATCTCGCCACTCGAACCAGGGTGGAAGGTGATCAAGGTACGGCCTGTTCCAGGCGGGAATTTGACGTCGGCCAAGGTGAGCTTCGATGGACCTTATGGTCTCGTGCAGAACGAATGGAAGTGGGAGGGCGGCAAGTTCGAAATGACGCTGACAGTCCCGCCAAACTCATCGGCGCAGGTCACCTTGCCAAATGAGATCTCCAGAGATGTGAGCAAGCCAGAGGAGCCATTCAAGACGGTACAGTCCGGCGTGCACAAGTTCGAGTGCGAATTTGACGCTGGAGAATGGCCACCGACAAAGCTTTACCAACTCAACCAGTCCGGCGAGCCCGAGACCTTCTGAGCTACCGACAGCCAGTTCTAGATAGACCGGTAGAATCTTAAACGAAGGATGTTGGTTGGTCCTACGGCATGCTTCCATCGATTGTGACAGTCTTATCCTCCTCGTCCGCGACCTGCAAAGCCTGCCCTTCCAGATGCATCAGGACCGCGAGGCATACGAATTGGTTGTTCGCCAGCTGGAGTGCTGGCTCGGACTGTGATACCAGCAGGCTTCGAGGTATATCCTGGATCAAATAGTTGCTTGGCCTGTGTCTGACTTCGAGCCGGTGATTGTTCAGCTGGAGAAGCAGAGCTGCTGCTGCCGCCGCGCCCACCACTACCTCGTCCTCGACGAGAAGATTGTCGTGAATTCGTCTGAACCTGCTTGCTGGTGTTATCCGCGCCAGAAGAGCCCATGATCCGTTCTCTTGCCTCTGCATATTTCTTCTGCTTCTCCTCACGCTCAATAGCCGCCCGCTTCTGCCTCTCCGCCAGGGACTCAGCCGCCTTCTTCCTCCTCTCTTCCTCGCTATCGTCGTCTTCGAGTGACAAGCCGGCAACGCCATTCGCAGCTCCAGAAACCTGTGGCGACGGCTTCCGACTTAGAACTTTGACCTGCGGCTTGAATTCGTCCTTGACAGCAACATTCGTCTTTGACTCGAGGAAGTGAAACCGTTCGGGCTGCTCGGCGGCGTCCCAGAGCCTCTTGTTCGCTTCGACATGCTCGGCCTTGCGCTGTGACTTGGAGAGAACCTTGGGCGCTTGAGAAGCTGTAGAAGTCTGCTTCTGTGATCAGTCAGATTTGTGCTCGTTGGAGGAAGAGATTGGCAAGACATCTGCAGCGTTCACCCAGTCGTCGTCCCACGCGTCGGGGACCTTGCTCATGGTCGTTATTGGTGTACAACATGTAGGAATTCGGGTTGACGTGCTTCCTGGTGGGACACTGTAGCTTGAATTCTTGTGCACAAAGTGGTGGGCAGGGAAAATAGAATGCCCCTCATCTTCTCCATACCAGTTGCGGCTGACGCGGCAAACGCGGCTCGCTTAGCTTCATCATTATGCATGCTTGAATTGTTCATCCTTGTTGTACTAATCCGCCCTGGCCTCAGAGAACATCACTCATCAATTCATCGAGGCCCTTGGAGGCGATACAATGGATCCGAAAACAACGACACCAAACCCAGCTTCAGGATTCAGCGATCTTTCACCCCCGTCGTCACAAAGTGCCCAGCTACCTTCGCCGCAAGCCAACGCCAACGGCAAACGCCCAATCTCTACCCTTGACAATCACACAGATCTGTCGCACCCAATGACGCGCTCAGCCGCTGCTGCCGCCGCCAGGGAGCCTGAACAGCAGGAAATCCAGACCCATCAGCCCAGCGGATATACCTGGAGGAGGGCCGAGGACGAGCCGGGACACATTTGGAAGAACAAGAGGGCGATCGAGGAGACAGAGAGGGCTTGGACTGTCATCTTACACAAGGATCGCAAGGTCGGAAGTAGGTGATTTTCCAGGCCGAGGAATTGCAGAAAACTGACCAGAAACAGACCGCTATGGAGATCCCTACGAGATGGCTGATCATGAGGCTGCTATAATCGCCAGCCGTGGAGGCTGAACGAAGGAGATGATATCTGTCGCTATGAGATGGAATGAAAAGACGTGAAACGTTGAGGCGCGGGGACACAGGCATGGCTGGGGAGCAAGGATTGATAACATTAGCGCTGCGATGCATTGCGAGGCGCACGGGAAAAGAATTGATACCTCTTCGAGCATCTCATGAATACATTTTCAATCGCTGTCGGGCTCGTCGAGAGCCTCGTCGCGGATACCATTGGCTTTGGTTTCCTCGTCTGCCAAACCTTCATCGCCATCGTCCGGTTCGTCCTCTTCAATCTCCTCCTCAACTTCTTCCTCTGCGCTGTCCTCTTCATCCACAATGTCGTCGTCGGGCTCGAACATGTCTGGTTCGTCGTCCTCGCCATCATCTCCCTCGTCTCCATCCTCTCGTCGAAGTTTCTTTGCCGGTCGTTCCCCATCCTCCTCTGCTGTGCCATTCGTGCCATTCACCTTCATCTGACCGTCTTCGTCCATTGCTTCGCCATTGGTAGCGCCACCTATATCAGCTGCCTTCTTCTCTGCCGCCTTTGTCCGGCGATAAGTATTGCGCTTGTCGCACTGTATCTCATTGTACTCTGGGTCCGTGAGCATACGCCACGATAGCACGAAGACAAGAACATACTGATCGTCTCCTCTTTTACCCTGTCGATGAAGAAGTCAAACTCGTTCTCCTTGAGAGCAGCGTATACATCATGTGGCATGATTGTCTTTTTCCCCGATGCAGCCGTATTCTCTCCTGCCCTGTTCTCCGTCAGCCACCGCGCTGATTACCACCGGCTCCGCACACGGCATTTGCGAACTCACTGCGATGCGAGGAAGTTAACAAACACAGTGGCGCTTTTCGATATAGCTAGCAGTGCATCTCTTTGGATCTGTGTATTTGATGGTAAAACGCCTTTGGCCAGTCGCTGCACCATGGTTCGCGGTAGATTAAGCTCCTGGCAACAGCATCAGAACAACATCTGCAAGCATCATGATTACCGACCTCCACGCTCAAACCATTCTGATCTCGTGATTTCGCATTGCCGGTAGGTGTGGCGACTTCTCCTGCCTCTCCGTTCGTGACTACAGAAACGTTTGACTTTCGCGGTGGCATTGTTGTGATTGGTATGCAGCAGGATGGGGAATATGACTCGTCCGATAAATTGATGCGTTCAATGCTAAATCGGTAGTCAGTAACGCTGCTGGATGTCGAAAGGATTAGACCAATATCGTGAACGCGCATCATTTCCGCGTTTCGCGTGCTGACCGCGCCAAAGTCACGTGACTTTGGCTGATCTAACAACGTCCCTGCTCGAATTCGAAACTGGATGTGCGACTCGCGATTTTCTCGTCAATACCTTTGGAAACCCGTTCGCACTCAACAACGACTGCTGGTATGGATATGAAGTTTGTTGATTAGTAATCAGACGTCTCGTATCTATCTGCAGACCTTCCGCGGCTTCAGTTGCCACAAACTTGAGCTTAAGCTCTGATGGCATTCGGCAGTAGTACACAAGATATTCATGATCTTGACTCGTCAAAGTCTGTGACGCCTTTGAGAGCAGCCTGTTGATAGTGAACAATGGACACGGAATGAGATGATCTGGTGGAGCGTGAGGGGTAATGCCGATCACCTTGTCTTATCGTGCTTTTTCGTTGTACCTATCAGCATTACAACTTAATATTCGGATTTTATAATCTCCAGCCTCAGCAATCGACCCAAACATGCCAGCAAAGCGGGTCCTGGTAGGTTATGGTGGTACGTGGCAGGAGCTCAGCAGAATCTCAGATTGCGGTCTATATCCTTACAGAGCTGATATCCGGTAGTCGACGTCGACGCCGTCTCAGGGTGGCTGAATACTCGGAGTGGGGCACCTGCAAATCCTACGAACATATCGAGAGGCATCTTTGGTGCGACAGTCGGCATTGATCGACTCCTCCGCCTGTTTGAGAAGTATTCCATTCGAGCTACCTTCTTCACCCCAGCGCATAGTCTGGAGTCATTCCCAAAGCAATTGGCCAAAGTGCGCGACGCTGGCCATGAGCTCGGCCTACACGGCTACACGCACGAGCACATCTCTACACTGTCAGTCCAACAGCAGCGAGACGTTCCGGTAGGGAGTATCGACAGGTTGACAGCCTTCACCGGAACGAAGCCAAGAGGCTACACTGCCCCTGCGTGGAGCACGACGCGAAAATTGATCCCCACGTTAGAGGAGATGGGCATTGTCTATGACCACTCTTTCATGCATCATGACTACCAGATGTACTACGCGCCGGACAATTCTCAGACCTGGGTGGAGACAGACACCAGCAAAGACGCTGAAACATGGATGCACCCCATGGGGGAGCTCAAGCCCAGCAAGATTGTCGAGATCCCGGCGAACTGGCATGTAGATGACTGGCCGCCTCTGCAGCCAAGCCCCGGTGTAGCAGGCACTCACGGATTCGTGGACATGCACTCTGTTGAAAGACTCTGGAAAGATCAGTTCGACTTTGCCTACAGAGAGTAAGACGAATTTATATTCCCAATATCTATTCATCCTCAAGTCAGTGGAAAAGGACAAGTGATACTGATGCACGAGAGGTTCGTACCATTCTCGTTTTCTGATGCCACGCTGACGACGACAGGCTTATTGAATATATCAATGCCCATGATGGTGTCGAGTGGCTTGCTTGAGAGGACATGGCTCAGGCGTTTATCGACGGCCGGATGACTGGTGTGAAGGTCGAAGGAGGTGCCGCTCGGAGATCCGAGCTCGACGACTCAAAGCCAGCGGCGACTGCCAGCACATAGGTCTGATCTGATATTGTCGATTCTGCTGTATCCCACCATTTCGGCTTGTCTTATATGGTCGTGTCTGTGCCGTATGATCCATCACCGCCTTGTCATGCCCGGCGCCAGTCCCGGGACACCGCTAAACCTCTCATCCCTCTCGCTCTTGAACGTGATCTGAACGTGGAAGATCTTGCTGTCTTCGTCGAACCAGGTACAGTACTTTCCATCTCGCCTGTCGAGTTCTCGTGACTGAACCTTGAATGCGCAGATATCGTACGGCTCAGCAGCAACCAGGAAGTACTGATACGCCTTATCTGGATCCTCCTTCTTCTGCTCAAAAGCGCTCATGAATCGCACCCTCGGTACCACTCCAGGTGTGATCTCCGGTAGCATGATCTGGAAGTACAGGCCATATTGCTTGGTGGTTTGGTCTCGTGTTTTGGTGATATTGTAGCCCGGCCTTCCAATCTTGACTGTGTTCTTCTTGACCTGAACTTGGGTAATGCCCGGCACAGCGCCTTCCCTCTCCTTGCCCAGTTGTGCTTCTCGTGCGGCTCGCCTTGCGAGGTTTTGCTGATGCTTTCGGCCTTGGGTGTGCGCAAGATAGGATCCATCATTTTGGTGTACTGTCAAACAGAGACGACACTCAAAAGCTCCCACGTGATTCTTGAAAATGTACGGATCCTTGTCAAGGTCGATCGTCTCAAGGGCGAGTTTGCGCAATCGCTCGCGGCGGTCTGCATTTGTGGCCGATTGTGACGCAACACCTCCACCACCGAACTTTGATCCCGCGCGATTCTGATAATCCATGGTGAAATGAAGATGGCAACGGGCTCGGACTGTGAGATAGAGGGCACTGGAGGAGAAGTGAGAGCCGAGAAATCTTGAATGATTGAATGCGGTCGGAAGATACGGGCCGTCGCGCCGACGTCCTCTATGATATCGAAACCTCCAGGCATCCGCTAACAACAACATGATTCTATCAACGTACGGACTCGTCTTACCTGTTCAGCATGGCGAGGCATGTTGGCCAAAGACTCAGTGTCAGGGGTGAACTTGGAACCATCCGATACATTGGCTCTATACAAGGTAAACCAGGCACGTTCATTGGCATCGAGTGGGATCTGCCTGATCGTGGCAAACACGATGGCAGCCATGAAGGCAAGCGATACTTTACCTGTACGACTCTTTTCTCACATTTCCCTGTATCGCTCTGACTTGGTAGGCAGAAGTCGATCAGACAAATGTGCATCGTTCCTTAAGTCAAGCACGCCCTCCAATCCCCCGCAGACACTTCACACGGCTGTAGAACGCAAGTATGCAGCTGGAGAGATCGACTTTCCCGGGACCATCTCCTTCAGTAGCAAAGTGGTCGAAGAGAAAGGCTATGATAAGATCTCTACCCGTCAGAGCAAGCTAGATGAGCTCAAGAACGTGGTTATTGACAACCAATGCCTTACCGGACCGAGCGATGACGCGGAAACACCCCTGAAGTCAATATGCCCTAACGCTACCAGCTTGGATATTGGTTATAATCTTTTCGAGTCGCTTTCAGAGATCGGCAATATTGTTGAGGGCTGTCAAGCACTCACATCGTTGTCCCTCGAGTAGGCGATTCAGATCTCCGAGTAACGATATCAACCCGCTAAGTTTTGTCAGATGCAACAGATTAGGACATTACACTGACCGCCGGACATTCCCCCAAGTTTCGAGTCTGAGTCTTGAAGGCATGATGCTACTACCAGCGGATGTGAGTCTCGCTTGTCCCTTGCCTGACGTTTGTTGACATGTTCCAGCTTCGCACTATGATGCAAGCATTCCCGAATGCTGTTGAACTCAACATCTCTCGGAACATGCTGAATGAGAGCTTGGACTCTTGCATACCAACCAACATCCGGGCCTTGGATCTCAGCGACAACGGGATTGACGATCTCAAGGTCGTGCAGACAGTGGCTCGGTCATGTCAGAAATTGGAGCGTCTGCTACTCAAGCACAATTCGATCGGCAAGAACCAAAGCAACATTATCATCAACAAGGCTGACCCCGAAGCTCGACCGAGTTTAACAGAAGTGGATATGTCGAACAACATGATTGCCAATATTTCTCTCGTGGACACACTGCCATGTATAGTACCAGGCCTGAGACATCTCCGCATCAGCAACAATCCAATCTACTCATCCTCGAAGCGACCCAATGGTACTCCACTGACGCCGACCGAAGTATCTCTGCTTATCATTGCCCGCTTGCCGGAGCTGGCCTCGCTGAATTTCACGGCTGTCAAGGCGAAGGACAGACTCGACGCCGAGGCCTTCTACCTCTCTCTCATTGCTGAGGAACTTTCGCTTTCCCCAGCCAGTCGGCACGCAGAGATCATTGCTCGTCATCCGCGGTACAAAGCTCTGTGTGAGGACTATGGTATCCCAAGCGTCCAGGCGCAGGAACGAGAGGTTTGCGGCCATCCACATCCCAACAGCATAGCTGCCAGACTCGTCAGATGTCATATTTATTTCTCCGTACTGAGACCAGCAAGTCTAGGAGGATTGCATCTACCTACCAAGGAAGCCAAAGACACTCTCGAGATACCATTGAGTTTCTCCATGTATGCAATGACAGCTCATGTAGCGAGACACTACGGGCTGTTGGCATCTGCACTCCAATTGGTGTGGGAGACGGGCGAACGAGATCCTGTCGCGGCGAGCATCGCAGCGGGTGCTGAGATTGAGGAGTGGGATTCGGAGGAGGAAGAGGATGATCATACTGGAGAATGGGTGGAGAGGGAGGAGGTCCTCAATGTAGGAACGAGGGTTCTTGGTAGCTTGGTCGATAGCAGGGAGATGACACTGCGGGTCGAATTTCGAGACGGCATGAAGGGGGAGCAGGTGAGGGCTGACAGCTTTTTGGAGAGCAAGATTTTGCTATCTGTGTAGTCGACTCGCTCACCGATACCATTGATAGTGGCGAAACGACAGTGTCTGCGGAGCTTCGAGATGCTCGTACTGCTGCTGTAGTGAAGCCATTGGACGAAAGATTCATCATGTCATTCGTACTACGTGCATCTGTCTCTATGCATAAATGCAGAATGTGAAGTGAGGAGATGTTCATATGCCATTATGTTACCACCAACAAATGGAGTCGTCATGTAATAATAGCACCCTCCTCCCGACCTCCTTCGGGCAACTCCGCATACGGTACACGAACCCCTTTCCGCGTCAGCACACCCAGCAAACACCCTCTACCACAATCCTGACCGTATTCAATTCTGGATCATCAAAATGATCACCCTCGTCGCCTTTGACCTCGACGGCACTCTCGCCGAAAGCAAACAAGCTCTCAAAGATGACATGTGCTCAGCCCTCGCCGACCTCCTCACCGTCGCCCACGTCGCCATCATCTCTGGGGGCGACTGGCCTCAATTCCAGAAACAAATCGCTAGTCGCCTACCATCACGTACTGACTTGACCAAGTTATGGATGATGCCCACGACCGGCACAAAGCTGTACACCCACAAAGGCGCCGATTGGGAAGTCGTCTACGCCGACCTCTTTACTCCGGCGGAGAAGGAGAAGATCCTCACGGCGTTCGACGACTCGCTCAAAGCCACTGGATTCGTTCCGGAAAAGACATGGGGTGAACGTATCGAGGATCGAGGAAGTCAGATCACGTTCTCGGCATTGGGACAGCAGGCTCCTGTCTCTGCAAAGGCGGTGTGGGATCCGGATTTTGCGAAGCGGAAGGTGATTCAGAAGGACTTAGGGGCGAGACTGCCTGACTTGTCAGTTAACATGGGAGGGGCGACTTCGATTGATATCACTCGCAAGGGGGTAGATAAGGGGTATGGGTTGAAGAGGCTGAGTGAGGTGAGTGGGATTGGTTTGGAGGAGATGTTGTTCATTGGGGATGCGATCTTCCCAGGAGGGAATGACTACCCGCCCAAGGAGATTGGGATCAAGACCGTGTCGGTGGAGAATCCGGCTGGGACTTTGTCGACGATTCATGGGATTGTGGCGTGCTTATCATGAGAGGGCAAGGTCAGATCGATCGCGAGTAGCTGCTTGGTGGCGATACACTCGCAGAAGTTTGCTAGCGAAAGGATAATTGATCAGGGCAACGAGGATAGACGCCGAGGCGATGCAAGCATGCGCCCAGCATTAGCATTAAAATTATGGATGTGACTATGCTTTGACGACCGGTCTCTCTATGCATCAATGCATGTGGCATATTCCTTGTACAGAGCAGTTGTGGTAGTCTGCGTGACGCTGATCGTCTTGGTCGGTCCAGTATTAGTGTATGTGACGGTCTCAGTGACACGAGGCGGAGCGACATACTCCGTTGCGGCTGCAGCGATGATTGTCTTATAGATGTATGCCTCGATACCAGTCAAGTGATCGCAGACGACCTCGACGGGGTACTTCATATCCGGACTGAGAACAGCCTGCTCGACCTGACGGGCGGCAATCTTTTAGCCGAAGCGAGCACTTCACAGACGACTTCAATACTCAACAAGTAAGCTCGATGACTGACCTTGCCATGCATGAGGGAAAACAAGTCCCCCAGACCACCTCATCGATCCTCACAGCTTCATTGTCTCCATGTCGAAGCTGGACTATCAATCAGGGTAGAGCCGTATCATCTGGTGGTAGTGAGTAGAGTTGCTATGCGTATAAAGCGTGAGGGATTGTTGTTGTTTGCTTGACCTCGGCAAAACGGATAAACCCGCGTGGATTGAGCCGCATTTTGAGCCGCATTTTGAGCCGCATTTTGAGCCGCATTTTGAGCCGCATATGCAACATCTCTTCATCCTTGTCGTGTCGTCGAGGCGGTGAGACTGGCAGAACTCGAGCATTCACATCGACCATCTCATCTTCACTCCACCTTTCTCTTCGGCAGTCGCCCCTTGGTTGGGTGCTGACCCATTCGCGGTGGTCATACCGCCGTCCAGTCTGCCACCATGGGTCGCAAGCCAAATCTCCTCATCCAGGAATTCTTCGAGCGAGGTGCAAAACTCGATGACCAGAGCAACAGGTATCAGCATACGTGCAAGAAGTGTGGCATGTTTGTAAGTACAACGCCAATGCGCAGGGACGCCATAAGCTGATCGACATTAGTTTCCCAAAGGTCGTCCTGACGGCATGAATCGACATCTCTTCGAGAAATGCCCCAACATTACCGACTACGACAAGGCGAGGGCCTTTGCGTTCGCCCAAGGACAGATGGACACAAAGAAGATCGCTCAAAGGCTTGGTCGAGATGCACCACAATCTCAAGGACCACCTATGCATCAGCATCCGCCCTCTTTCCAGCCTCCGCCCTCACGGACTCTGCAGCCACCCTCCATACCTCCGGCACCGCCCATGGTTGCGCCGGCACCGGTCCCTGCGGCCACCTTGAACAGGGAACCTTCAGCACTTGATACACTAGCCGAAGTGGCCGCGATGCCTTCGCAAGAGCAGCCAACACAGCAAGAGCCGACGCATGAGATGGACCAATGGATGATACAGCTTCAGCAGCAGTTGAACGATGCAAGCAGCTCAGGACAAGACGGCGCTCCGCAGAATCAGACAAGTACTCGAGAAGAGGAGACGAAAGGCTCTTCACAGCTGGTACAGACGGCATCCGCAGCGAGCGAGCTACATGCACACTTGGATGACGAGACAGCTGCGGGGGCGGAACACAGCAACGAAGATGCCATGAACCAGGAAGAGTATCGCGGCTTTGAGGCTCTTCGTGCACACATCCAGAGCGATCAGAACAGGACATCCAACCTGGACCCGGCACTTGAGGAGCACCAGTCGCTACATGCATCCGCAACGTTGCCCCAGAGCGGTCTCCCGAGGAACCCTAGCTACTCATTTCAATTCCCCACGGACGACGCTATGCAGACTACTGCCATGCAGGGTTACGGCTTGCTGTCACGCCCATCCAAGCGACAGAGACGCAACAAATTCTCAACTGAACGACGCAAAGAGGTGGGTGGTATTCGCAAGCTCGGCGCTTGTCTTCGCTGTCGTATGCTGAAGAAGCCCTGCTCGGGAGAGACACCATGCTCGACTTGCCGTGTTATTGGCAATCCACGACTCTGGAGGACAACATGCGTTCGCACTCGTCTCGCGGATGAGTTCTCGTTGTACAACACACCATACTTTTTCGCACGTGGAACAGCTGCAGTGGGTAGTCTGGCCAGTGGAAAACCGGCATACGCAGCTCACGGACGCCTAGAGGTATGCATCGGATCCACTGATACTCCCATCACCTTCTCTGTATTGCAGATAGACACTCCTGGCGACGAACGACGCAGTGGGACAGCATTGGATAACACTTCACTTGCTTTGAAGGTCGAGACCGAGGAATCCGTCTCATCCGTAGACAACTACCTCTCATCTGCTCTATCGACTTTCCATTCCCTCGAGAACCAACCTCTACTACATTCAACAATCTCTTACCTGGCATCAGCCCCAGCAGACATTCTTGTTGCGCGGACACTGCACCTGCATGCGGCTACAACCATCCTCTGCGCTCCACAAGATCTTCACTGGAGTCTGGTGTATGTCCTCCCCAACGAAGACGGGCAGACCGAAACCCCTCATCATCTCTCCACCTCTCGTCCTGACTTTCCTGTCCTTCAAGCCCAAACCCTTGACGCAATAGAGCGCTTCGCCGGGCAGACCTTCAAACACGTCGCTAACGAGCTCGAACGCCGCCTCCTCGCCCGCACTACTTCAACCCCTCTCACGACCTACCTCGTCACCGTCCTCCTCTTGAATTGCGTCGAACGCATGTCCCTTCTCTTCCGCCGCTTCGACCAAAGAGAGCACATCCACACTAACGATATTGACGCCGAGCATCTCCAGACTGAACAAGACATGGCAGCCGCCGGAGAGGAATGGCCGCTCAGCAAACCTCCCAGGCACTACGTCACACAAGCTGCGTCTTTCGGTGGACTATGTGGCATGCTTCTCCGAATGAGGCAACTCGTCCCTCGCACTGTCGTCAAAACGGATGACTCCTTGGCCGTGATTAGGACGCAAGGGAGGAAGATTGCGGAAGTCCTGCCCTACACTGCTGAAGACGAGACCATGCTTGGACCTGAACGTGGGGAGTCGGAGAAGGACAAAGACAAGGAGCGCTTCCTAAGGGAGGTAGCAGGGTGGTTGAGGAGTACGGGGCTCAAGACACAGGAAGTGCTGAGTAGGACGAGGTTGACGGACGATGATGTTGGAGAAGGATGGAAGGCGTGGGATATGAGGTTTGTTGGTGGGTTGGTGCTGCCTGAGGGATATGGTGAGGCTGTCGGTCCAGTCGGCGGCCAGGTTCAGAAGACGCAAATGCGGCCGGGCCAAGAGGTGAGGTTCTGGAATAGTAGTGGGGAGATGGTGGATCCCGCTTTGGGCAGGGCGGGAATGGAGGGAATGGCGTAGTGATGAAGGGTGGTACTGCTCGCGTGGCTTGATGGGTGAGAAACACAGGCACATGATCCGTGCAACAGAAGTACGATTTACGATGGTATGATCACATGAAAAGCAGCGTTAGATACCCAATACATCCATCCCTGTCCATCCTTCTTCCTTCCTCGATCCGGATATAATGAACACTTGTAAATCAGATATATATGAGATAGTAGTACACCCACAACGAGCTAGACACTGGTCCAGCCAGCTGATCTATTCCCTTCTTTTCCCTCCTCTTGTCATGCCCAATCCCGCGCCTCTCTTAGACCTACTCGCGCTCCTTCTCACGCCGACCGCGTGACCGGGGCTCATCCCCAGCCCTTCCCTGCCTCCATCCATGAGTCGGTCGAGACCACCGCTTTGTCTGCGCTCTCTGCTACTGATACTACCTGATGCATCAAATGACCCATTAGCTTTGACGACCACTACACAGTTCCCGACTGCCACTCCGACTGTGTCTTCGGACAACTTCGTGACAGGTCCAGGCATATCAGCCCATAGTGCGTGATCGCTCTCTCCGCTGAGGTCTCTGACCGGACTTGTGTGTACTTCTCCATCAAGAGTGAAGACGTATGCCTCCCATTCTTCTCCTGGTTCCGAGGCGTGCTCACTGGCGGAGATGCGTCGTCTACGGCGGAGTGGCGAGTCTCCTGTACTTACTGGCGGACGCGATTTGGTTGCTGATGAGATGGCGATTCGGGTGGTGGGTATATCAGGAAGGGATCGGTGAGGAATGCGGCGGAGACCGGCGATGTGTTGCGACGTGGCTTCCCAGGCGCCGGGCGATGGGAGAGTGTGGAGGGCGGGCAGAATTCTGGTAATTGAGTTGCAGGAAGTGTTCATTGAGAGACAGATGGGTTGAGAGGGGGTATCGTCATCTGTATCGTCGGGCCCCGAAGTGCTGTAGCTGAGCATTCGAAGGGTGGATTTGTTGGTGTCAACATATGCTATGCTGATGCGAGCGGATGTTGGCGCTGCACAAGAGCTACACCGTGATGGCTCAAGGTGCAGAAGGCGTATGGAGTTCCGAGCAGCATTATCGAGAGCAATGCTTGCATGAGTGGTCAATGACGTTGGATCGATCATGGTGAGCTCATTGCTGGTACCAAGAAGGACAAGACCAAGCGCGGGCACAGAACGAAGCCATGCTTCATGGACGGCAGGTGCAGGAATGTTGGGTCTTGTACCTCCTTGAGGGACCTTGCGAGAGATCCAGCGACCTGTTCCAGCATCCGTAATATAGCTATAGATTGAGCCGAGATTGGTAAGAACGACCAGAACTGGCGTGTCACTATCTCTGCTCATCAGCGTGGCAGCTGCAATATCACCCTCCTCGTTGGTAAGGTCTGATCTGGTGAAGGTAGTGTTATCTTCCGTCGACTCGTACACAGTGCCGTCATTCAAGAGAATAAGTAGAGTACTCGCACTTGTTGTATCTATAGACGCGAATTCGAAGATCAGAGTCTTTTGCGTGACACGATTGAAGTCAATCTTGATTGGCTCCGAAAGAACGCTGTCCAATGCCATAAGGAAGGAGATCGAGCCGTCTTGATAGATGAGAGCGATGTCGCCCGAATTCGGGTCGGCCACGCACGCCTCGACAGGACCATGATCGGAGAACGTAGTATTGCTGACGAGCGTGGTGGTATAATTTGATATGATACGATCCCTGACAGAAAGCGAGACTCGTTTGTCAAGCCCGACTGCTAGGACCCTCCCAGGATTACTTGCGGCGAGACGGATGATGTCTAATACATGCCTAGTCTCGATGGTCGTATGAAATACGGGGCCGTCGTCCATGGCGGTCAACTCAATCTCAGGTGTCTCGATTCTGTCGTCCCATAGAAGAAAATTCATTAGGACGGTTGTGAAAGCAATCATGAAGACCACGGCCAAAGCAAATGGATAGAAATGGCGGATAGCCAGATCTCTTAGAGCATGTAGGAATGTATCCTGAGCCAATGGTATGCTTGTACGATCCGATCGGTTCAAAACCACGACCAGAGGATCGTAGATACGAGCGGTGAATGATTGAATGCCTGGCTTGATGACATGCATGAATTGGGCAGCAGCATCGGTGGTGGATGATTTCGATCTGATCCACGATGACTGCGGAGCGGTATCATTCGCGGTAGTGATGCCCTGCTCTGAGCCAAAGGTGGGTAGGTACTTCTTCCCGACTGGAGACGACCATGGGCTCGTCCGGAGGGCCGACATGTTGTGATCGGAGAAGTGCCAATTGAGAGCCAGGACGAAAGTGGCAGTGATGACTGTACCAGCCATACGGGTACTGAAGGGCAGCCTACCGCGGAAGAGAGCATCCACCCAGGACTGTCTGTCGGGTACTTTGAGACGGGGTGATCTCGGTGGAGGTCTCGTGGCGGACGTGCTTTTAGATCTGGTGAGAGAATCCTGTAGTTCGAGACGTTTGATGTCTACATTAAGTACGGCCAGGAAGAAAGTGATCAAGAAGAAGAAATCAAACATCAGAGCGATTGCTGCGAAAGCGCAGAATGCAGCGACACCGGGCGATACGAAGAGAGACAAAGTCCAGAGAAGTGCGAGGTTCTGGACAGCTGACACCATGGAGGAAGCTCCAATGTCAGCCACTCCGTTTGCGATTCTCTGGTTGGTGGCCATCTCTGGTGGGTAGGCTAAGACAGCATTGATGAGGCGGAATATGTTCTCTAGCCCGATAGCCAAGACAACAAAAGGGTATGCTTCTTGTGGGATCTGGTCGAGGTTGATCCTCAGCAGTCCACAAATGGTGAAACTAGCAAGGATGGAGGTGGTCATCTGGGTAATGGCGGTAACGACCAAACCAGACCTACTGCGGAAGGCTTTCAGTCTCCTGAGACTGATGGTGACGTAAAAGGCCATGCACACATAGGCACCGATCAGCGCCCAGTACTGTCGGATGCCGAAGGGTTGAAACTTGTACTCGTATATACTGCTGTTACCGGTTGGTGATCCGACTGACCATTGCGAAGGGGCATTAGTCGACAGCTCAGCTAGATTACGTTCCCAGATGTCGCCGACTGTCGCATTTTGTCGGTTGACCAAGGTGATGATCAGTGCATCAGCTGCGGTCAATTTGCCAGACTGGTAGTTCTTGCCAGCGAAAGCTGAAAGAGGCTGTAGCTCAAACCCGAGTAAAGAAAGATTACTGCCGTAGCTGCTCAAGGTTCCAAGGGGATTCGAGTCGGCTTCAAACAGGTCGGGAGAGTGATTCCAGTAGACAGAAGGAGACTGTATACCCCAGGTCGAGGAAGGCAGCACCATCGATGAGCTGTCCAATTCATCTTGAAGAAGCAATCTTTCAAGATTGAAGGCTTGCCGCAAGATGGACTTGTTCAAGGCTTGCATGTAGTCGCCTTGTAACCAGACCTGACGCATCTCGAGATCTGGCTGCTTCTCAGTGCGGGTCTCAAAGGAAATTGAACCGGTCCAGATGTGATGTGGCAATCCATTGTTGGCGCCGGAAGGGAAATCTGGCATGAAGACGGTAGGATAGGATAGGATGACACCGATTGTGACACTGGCCAACATGGCTGGCAGCCAGTACCGAGCCGTGAGTGCGCCATGGCGGTAAAAGGCTCTGCGAATCGGATTCTCATGACGGAACTTGGGCGGATCAAGAGTGCTATATACGTTAGTGTCTTTCGAGTAATGGGCAAGCTCGCCACCTACCCCCTGAACGGGTACAGGAGGTACCAGATGAGGTGCATGGCTAGTGCGGCGGAAGAGGAAGGGTCGCCTTATCCTCATCTCAATATCATGGATGAACTACCAGCAACATTCGTTGTCTACGGATCGTGGAGATAGCAGGTATATGATACGGTCGAGGAAGGTGGGGCCAGACCGTGTCTCACACGTGAGCTGTCAAAGCCGAAGGCGTTTCGACAATCTTGAGAAGTGATGGTATGTCCTGGGTGTCCTGTGAATAATTCGAGGTGCCTGATCGCTGGTGGTGCGTGAATTGCTGGATGGGATCTGGAAAGGTGCCGCTGGGCATGCCCGCATGTCGATCGGAGTGGACGGCTTCACATGCGCATCGTCATATCTCACACAATTTCGCATGTACAGGAGGCAAAATTGCCATGATAAATTTTGTTGTATATGGCCTCCTTGCATCTGAGAGCAAGCCCCTACCGCGTTCGCATACATGACTCCGCAGTATCAAAACGCGAGCGTATGCTTCTATAACTATACAGCATCATCTCTCCAAACGCCTCGCTCTGCCGCCATCATTACCCAATTCGTGAATATGCCGCTAATCGTCCATCATCTCGGTCATTACTAGTTGTGCGCCCTCGACTCGTGTCCTGCATCCATATCCCTAGCTGCCCTATTCTCTTTGCTCACCTGAGCGAGTGTATCGGCATTTGTCAACTTCTTTTGAGCATCCAGCTGTTTCCCTAGCTTGCCTTGTCCTTGGGCGGATTGCTTTCGGGCCTGGTCCGGTCAGTCCTGTTGTCAATCAAAGGTACGCTGTCGCCGTAGCCGTAGCCGGTCCAACTCGATGGGTTGGTCGCACCTCTGCCGCTCTTGCTGCCGCTGACTTTGGATCATCACTACCACTTCCACCACCAAGTGTGCGTCCGGGAGATGCAGCAGCTGAGACTTTTGCGGATGATGAAGCTGCCGGAGCGTTTGCTGGAGTGGGGCCCCCCACGGTCCTCCCCTCGCCCTTGAAGTTACTGTTGCTCTTGCCAAAGCAATTGCCCATGTCGGAATGTCGGTGGAGCAGATAGGTGGCAGTGAGGGTGGTCGAGAGACAAAGAGAAAGCGTATCTTGCCCGGCTGGAAAGCCCTAGATGCGCTTCAGGGTTGGCACCGCTCCGCTGCCGAGTCAGGGCCACAAAACGTGTTGTGATCACGTAATCAGAGGCTCGAGATGCTCTAATACGCGATATTGACGGTGCAGAAATTGATGTGATTAATATGTTCTATATAGAAAACTTCTATGGTGAAAAGTACGTAGAAACAACTGGCTAATCCTCGGCAGCGGCTACTATAGTATAATACTCCCCTTAACGGTAATATACGTACTTAAGGCTATAAAACTAACTATATAAGTCTATATCGGCACATTTAGCGGCGTTGCCGTTATCGCTAAGGTTAATTAAGGCCGGTTAATAATAAGTATTATCATCTAGAAGAGTATGTTATTACTATATAGTAAATGAGAATTAGAAGTCTATTTTTTAGTAAAGGAGGAAGTATAGAAGTAATCGTAGAACGTAGTAAACGTAGTAAATACTATAATAAAGAACTATAATAAAAATAAACGTAGTAAAGTAGCGTAGTAAAGAGTAGCTTAGGGGTTAGTTCTAGTAATAGTCTAGCTATTACTCTAGTAGTTTAATAGGGGATCGAGGCTTAGTAAAGGCGTCGGCTAGATTATCGTTTAATAGTATATACTTAGTATCGATTACTCCTTCTTTATAGAGATTATAGTAGTAGTAGTTACGGAGACTAATATAACGTAAACGGCAGTAATTAGCGTAATTCTTAACTAATTTAATAGCTAACTAATTGTTAACGTAGATTATTAAGGCGTTAGATGCTTAATATAGATCTCTTAAAGGAGATTTATTATCTATTAGAGTTCTCGGTAAGTCTCTATTAGCGCTAGGTATTTAGCTTCTATAGAAGATAGTACTATAGTATCTTATAGCTTACTACGCTAAACGACTAGTACTCTAGCTATTAGGATTAAGGAACTACTTATAGAGTAAGAGGTTAAAGAGTCACTAGTAAAATCGGAGTCTAAGTAGTATATTATCTCTCTCTTAGTAAATATAAGGCCGAGAGTAGTAGTCTCTTTAAGATAACACTAGATTTACTTAGCTACTTTAACGTAATCTAACGAGGGGTTCTATAGCTAACGAGCGAGGTAGTTAATAGTATAGCTAATATTAGACTAAGTATAATTTACTAGTATTTAAAGCTCGCTAATAGACTAGTTAAATTCCTTAAAACGCTAAGGAGATAGCTACTTAGTACTTAGTTTATAGAGTTAGTCGAGGAGGCGTAGCGCTAGCTTATAGTCGTCTAGCTAATATGCTTTTAGCTTATCCTTAACGTAGTAAGTCTAAACGAGCTTAGTAGATATACTTAACTTAAGGATTTAAATACCGAGGAAGAGGTTTATATTAACGAGCTTAATTAGATAGCGTTTCTTTATACCGGAGATAAAGATATCGAGCTATAACTACGTGCTAGTAAAGATCTAGAAGTTATCGACGTATATAATAACTAGTAGCTAGCTATTATTTATAATAAATAAATAAGCGTTACTAGCTATACGTATAAAGCTAAGCTCTATTATATAGCTAATAACGTTCTCGTACTAGAGGTTTACGGACTATTTAAGACTATAGAGGCCTTTAGTAACTTTAATAGTAGAGCTAAGGTACTCGTAACTCTTAGAGGCTTCGATATATAGTTTAACGTCGAGATCTAGGTAAAGAAATACCGTAGTAACGTTTAATTAGGCATAGATCTAGCTATATAGTTAGCTAAGAGCGATAAGGATCCTTCCGGTAGTAGCGTATAGCGTTAAAGTAAAGGTTTTATAGAAGTTAACTTCCTCTCGCTATATAAAACCTCTAGTAGTCTATCGAGAATAGTATTTATTAATTTTATGCTTACCGGTCTTAGTATTAACAGTAGAGAGAAGTTTAAGCTTATATACCTATTTACTAGTAAGAAAGTAATAGCCTTTTAGTACTATCTAGAGTTAGATAAATTTAATAGCTTTAGTCGTAATTAACGACTTAATTTCTTCATCTATTAACTTATACTATTAGTAGTAATTCTTATAGTTAGTAGCTTTAAGGTATAACTAAGAATTACTATATACTATAGCTATAGTAGCTATAATAGCTACGCTAATTACTATGCCGCTAATAGCTAGCCGTTTATAGTTATACTTAATAACGTAGCGGCTAGAGCGTATTTTAAGTAGTGTTAGTAATACTAGCCGTTTATAGCTAGCGATTTAGCGTAGTTAGAAGAGTTCTATTAGTATATCTTTCTCGTTATCGGTAAGAGGCTCTATCTCTAGTGCCTCTAGTTCGATAAAATTAAGCGGCTCTAGAACTATAGAGTATAAAAACCCCGAATTATACGTTCGCTCTCCCTTTTCTTCTTTAGTAGTTTCTATAGAGGTAGAGGTAGTAAATTAGCTATATAGACTAAGAGAGAAAAAGGATAGTAGTAGTAGTAGTAGTATTAGCTACGTTTACTCGCTTAGTAAATAACTAGAAGGAGATTAAATAGAGGAAGTAGCCTTAGAAGATAGAGAATACTCTCTCTTAAAGGTTAGATTACTAAGAGTACTCTTCGGCGTAGCTTAGTTAATTATATAGCCGATTAAGGAAGTAACGAACTTAATTTAAGCTAGAGAAATAAGATCTAGAGGAGGCTAAGTACTAAGTTACTTACTTAGTTCCTTCTATAGCTATAGGCCGAGATTAGAGAATAGATAAGTACTAAGGGAGTTAAATTCGCTAGCGCTAGAGAGATATATAATTTCTCTTTCTCTTAACGCCTCTATAGCGTCGAGAGTCGCTCGTATTAGTAGTTAGTAATTAAATTATAGCTATTAAGCTATTATATAGGTTAGTAGAGCTTAGAAGGTATCCCTAAATAGCGTATCTTTGTTAAATTAAACATACAGCGAGTATTTAAGGATAGGTCTACTATTTACCTATAGAAGAATAAGGTAATTAGTCTTTAATTTACCTTAGAAGCTAATAAACTATCCGATATTAGTACGTTCGGTAAACTTAGAGGTCGGTAGAGGTTAACGGTAGATATATATATACCTTATAGCCGAAGTATTTAAGGTAGCTAAGGTTAATTTTATTCTTCTTATTATTTAACGATAACTAGTTAAGGCCTTTAAGAAAGTATAGCTAAGGGACCTTACCGGTTTTAATGTTAATAAGGCAATTAGTAACGTATATAGTGTATTTAATAGCTAATAGCTAATACTTAGCTAGTAAGCCGAATTCGATTATAAAGTAATAAGCTTTAGTAATAATTACCTTATTAGCTAATTTAGCTATTCCGTTTTACTTAGGGGTATAAGTAGCGGAAGTATCTATCTACGTGCTCTTTATATAGTTAAATAACTAAACGGTAGTATTAACTAGCTCTATACCGAGATCTAAGAATATATAGCGAGGGATCTTACTATACTAAGTACTTATCGCTATAGACTAGAAGCTATACTCTATAGTTAAGTTTACCTTACTTACTAGGAGAATTAACTAACGCTTCTACGTAGTAGCGTTAGTATATAGCTAGCTATACTAATAGCCTTAAAATCCTCGAGGAGTAATTAGTCTATATAGATTAATATAGATCTTATCGAGTAGCGCTAAGAGAGTTACGTATAGCTTCTATAATATAACTCGCTAAGACTTAGCTAGCTTATATACCTCGTAATAGTAGAGTTCGGCTATATCTAGCTTTTCTAAGCTAATAGCTTATTACTTAGTAAGCTAGAGAATCTTAACGCCGGCGTAACTAAGTCGTTAATACTAATACTAGCTCTTATTAGTAGTAACGATAAGCGCGGTAATAGCTAAGGTAGCTAGTTAGTTTAGCTAAAAGTTATCTAGATTTATGTTAGTAATACTAAGTATAACTTTAACGTCCCTTATTAATCTAATATAGTAAAGGAACTCTCTCTAGTAGATAAGGCAATTATTTAGTAAATCGTAGTAGATCTTAGTAAGTCTTTTAAGATAGTAGCCGGAGATAAGGTTAAAGTTAGATTTAGGCGAGTAGATAGCTTCCTTTAGTATTAGCGTATATAGTTTACTATTATTCTTACTAAGGATAAGCTTAACGTCGCCGGACTATTAAGCTATAGTAGCGCTAGCGGCTTAGTCGAATCTAAACGGTTTCTTAAGCTTATAAAGGTTAGTAAATAGCCGCTTATTATTAAAGATATAGAGGCCGGAGCCTATATTATAAATAACGGTGTTCCTCGTAATAGATTAATTACTAGTCGACGCTACTATAGCGGCTAGAATAGCTATAGCCGAGATAACGGCATTTTTGTTCTTATTTTTAGCCTAAGGTTATTTAACTATAGTAGCGGAGACTTTCTTTTTATCCTTCTATAGGCGGAGGTTTTTATACTATACTATATACTAATTATTAGTATAGTTACTATTCGGATAAACGTAGCACTACTTATCGTCGTAAACTACCTTAATAGCCTTATCGTTATCTTTACTCTTACTCTTACTACTAGTATTACCTCTATTAAAAGTAGCTACGATAGTAGCGTTAGATTAGCTACCTCTAGAGAAGAAGCGATTATAAGGAATTATTTCCTCGCGGAGAGTTAATATTAGCTCGTTAATATCGGTAGTATTAGCTAGATAAGTATTACGCTAGCTCCTTAGCTATTTAACGTATTTAGTGCTAGTTTTAAACAGGTTAGTAACGTAAAGCTTACTAAGCTAGAGCTCCTTAAGCTATTCTACGTTACTATAAGTAGACTACTTAGTAGTAATATTATACTAGCGAAGGTAGTATTAGAACTACTCGTAGTACTTAAGAGTATTATTATTATTTAGCTTAATAGCGTATAGGTTCTAGATTACCGTGCTAATATTAATTAATAGTGCTAGAGCGTATATAGTTATAATAGCTTAGTATAGCTCGCGCGTAGACTTCTACTAAGTACTAAAATCCGGATAAATTAAGGAGTCGACTTAGCTAATAATAATACTATAGGCTTAGATATCGTTCTTATAGAATTTATAGTTCCGTAGCTTAAAGGTAGTATTAGACTTCTCTAGCTTCTATACTAGAGGAAGAATAGAATCTATATATACGTTATCGTCGAAGACGTATATATCGAGATCTTTCTTAGCGAGTACTCTATTAAGTATACTCTTCTAAGCTAAAAAGGAAAATCCTTTAGTAAGGACTTTACTCTACTTAGCCGTAAGCTTACTATTAGATAAATCTATAGTAATCTAGAGGTAGTAATTACTAATCTAATAGAATGCTTAGATTATAGACTTACTATAGCTCTAATAGTCTCGGAAGACTATCTATTTACTAGCTTACTATATATAAGACTAATATCTAACTAATAGACAGTGTTTATCGTAATCTAGATATTATAGGTTCTATCGAGGAAGTTAAGCTACTTCCTTATCCTCTTATTCTTTACTCTTAACTTATCCTTAATAATAGCTCTTACTATAGGCTTTAATAGTAGCTTACTCGAATTATAGGCTTACTATAGCTCTAATAGTCTCGGAAGACTATCTATTCGCCGGCTTACTATATACGAGGCTAACTAGCTAAGTGTTAATATTTAATAGCTATAATAGCTAGTACTATAGGTAGTACTAGTATAATAAGGGGTACTTAAGGGCTAAGTACTAGAGTGTTAGATTAAAGAGGTTTTACACGCTTAATAGCTGTAATAGCTAGCGCTATAGGTAGTGCTAGTATAGTAATAGATAGAGGTACTAAGGGCGCTCTTAGTTACGCCGGGCTTATAACCTATTGTAATCACGTAATTAGAGGCTCGAGATGCTCTAATACGCGATATTAACGGTGCAGAAATTGATGTGATTAATATGTTCTATATAGAAAACTTCTATGGTGAAAAGTACGTGGAAACAACCGGCTAATCCTCGGCAGCGGCTGCTGCAGTACAACAAAACGTGACGCACGTTTCTGGTTGGCGATGACATGACTAAGCAGCCGCGAGGAGAAGAATTGTGTTTGTGTAACAATCAGAGAGACTGCCATGCATACACCCACGCGACAATGACCTCAGCCCATCGGAACCACGATTGAGCCTCTCGCCTTCCTCTTTGGTGTCTCTCCCCCATGTCACGAGCCAATCACAACCCGGATTACGGAAAGAAACAAGAAACATTCCCCGCTGCAGTCTTTGTCCAAACGCCCACCGTAGGACATCAGGGTATCGCTGCACTCCATGGCCACTACTCGCCAAACCATGGCATCCCACTCTGCTGCCCCCCCAAGGAAACGCAAAGCCCTTCAGACGAGAGAGTCGCTCTCTCGTTCTTCCACCAACATGGACTCAACGGACCCTTTATTCTTCGATCTCTGGGATCCCAATCTCCCACTGGAAGAGCCTCCTGCGAAACGAACAAAGACTTCCCACGGCCCTCACAGTGTCATCTGTTGCGACCAGCCCTGTCCAGAGGAAAGTCTCTGCTGGGACGACTTCTTCTGTCACGACCTCTGTACCGACGTCTGTAAGCAATCTTGCGACGCGTGCCCCGAACCGGTCCACGACGGGACAGAGTGCGAGGATCCGAATTGCTCAGAGCCGGTCTGCACCGACGTCTGCAGCACCGCCTGTACCGACGCCCATTGCGGCATGAGCTGTTCGGACCAGTTCTGCAATGCAGACAGCCTGGACGCCTGCGCCGATCCTTCCACGGCATGTTTCGATGACTGTGGGAATTGGTGCAACTACCATGGACTGGACAATTGTCTGGACTGTATGTCCTCGCCGGCGACCTCGGATGCTAGGACACCGCAGCTCCCGCCCTCAGCGTTTGACAATTTCATGATGGATCCGATGAACACCTCATTCAGTACACAGTTCATGGGAAGACAGTTCACCCCTTTCTTCGCCCAAACACCACAGGCATTAGATACATCTTCTTATCCAAGCACGTCCTATCCCACGCCTCAGTACGTGCCGAACCAGACATTCTCCCAGCCGGATCCCAACTTCGCTTCGGAACATGTCTGCAAGGTCAAAGGATGTATGGCCGGCGCCTTCAACGACGAGGACGCCTTACAAGAACACATTGAACAGAATCACCTCGTCAAGTGCAACAACAAGTACGTGTGTCAGTGGGAAGGCTGTGTCAAAAAGGTTACGAAGAAGTCAAATGAGCACATCCAAAAGGAAAAGGAAGCACGTGCTCTTGGCTTGACCTACGTTCCTCCACCAGAACCTTTTTCGGATGACCATCTGCACAAACTCAAACGGCATTACTACGTCCATTCCGGCAAGAAAGCATTCGAGTGTGACTATCCCGGATGTGGAAGTCTTCATGCCACCAAGGCTCAGCTCAAAGTTCACAAAGCCCGTCACAACCCGAAAGAGTTCACTTGCGAGGCCTGCGAAAAGGTCTTTACAACTCAAAACCAACTCAAAACGCATATAAATGCCGTCCACAAAAAGCAGAAGCACTTCAAGTGCCCCGAGTGCGACTATGCATGTGACGACTCGTCCAACATGTCATCTCACAAGAGGAAGCAACACCAACAAGGCGTCCTTTGTCCTGCTCATCTTGACTTTCAGTGTGCCTATCGTGATGGTCGACAGGCGGAGATGGAGAAGCACATGCGTGCATGCAACCATTCTACATGGATGCTGGACGAGAAAGATTCATTCGATGCATACTGGAAGAGCCAGAAGAAGCTATCGCCATCATAGTAGAGAGCAGGTATGTTAGATCGCCGAAATGATACAATGCTTTCCTGACGCCATTCCAGATCTTACGATTTACGCATAACGACTTGACGTCAAGCGGATCACTCGCCGCCATCAAAAGCAACGCATGCATTCCACGACAGCTGGCTAGCAAAGCCACTTGCATAGTAGATCATCTGATAGACCAAACTAATAAGTTCTCAAACATGCCTGACCGATCATCGTGAGTAATTATGTGATTGACAGTAGCTACATACTCGATCCATGTACCATCGAAGCCCTGCTCGACAGCACTATCATCAGACGCCAACCCCCATTCGTGAACAAGCGAGCCTATTCCATTCCTCGCACCATCTACACTAGACAAGAACCTTTGCGAACCTGGTATCTTACCACCTGTTTCTAGATCTGTACACGCTGAAACGCCATCACTAGACCAGTTTGACCCTCATGACACTCAAGAAGACTTCTTCCTCAGCGCACTCGGCGGCGGATGACCGTACAACTTCTCATACTCTCTTCCATACTGCTCCATATCGCGATTGAACGCGTCAATGTAATCCTTTCAAGCACGTCAGTCCCTCATCCCACGCCCGACTAGATCCTGATGACACTCACCTGCTTCTGAGTCTGACTCAACTCCTTCCACAACCTAGCACTCTCCTTGGCCTGCTCCGTAACCGTACCCTCATGCTGTCCACTCGTCGCCCTCTCCGTGAAGAACCTCACATAAGGACTCAATGGCCTCTTCAGCTTCCTCTCATCCTTGATCTCACCGTACCCCCTGACCTTCAAAGCCCGCAACTTCTTCCTCGCCTCGTTCGCCAACCGAATCTCCTCGGCCGACTTGCCGCCTACCCAAGCCGCATACTCGCGCTCCTTGTGCAGCTTCTCCTCTTTGGCAGCCCGCGTGTAGCTCTCCTTCTCCGACGGCGACAAAGCGTCGTACTCGGTCTTGACTTGCTTGATGAAACTCGTCACGCCGCCTTTGCCTTTGATTTTGTCCGGATTCTGACGCATCGAGGCTTGGTAGAAGGAGAGCCAGGTCGAGGTGTTGGGGTTTGGCGGAGGAGAGAGGGCTTGTTCTTTGAGCGCGCGGATTTTGGCAAAGGGCGTGGTGGCTTTGGCGGCCTCGCGTTTGCTCTTCTCTTTGGCACGCTTCTGCTTCGCGAGGGCAGCCTTTTTGGCTTTGGTCGCGGCGGTGCGGTCGAGTCTGCGTTGCTGGGCGGCAGCTTTGGCGAGGGCGGTCTTGGACGGTGGTTTGCTGGGGTCGGTCTTGGTCTTCTTCGTAGTCGCCTTTTTCGTGGTCGCCTTTTTCGTGGTCTTTTTCGGGGTTGTGGTCTTTGTGGCGCGGCCTCGCTTTGCTGTCTCGCCTATGGAGCCTTTCTTGGGCTTGGCTGGGGTCGCATAGCTGCGGTATGGGATGAGAACGCGCCGGGTGAGGAGAGGTCGTGCGATCAGGGTGGAGGTAAGACGCGTTTGTGTAGCCAGCCGCACTGGTAGGCGGAGGGGAATCATCGTGATCGCACAAGACCCAATGGCCAGTCGAATGGTATATTTGTGTTGTACTAAATCACCTGTGTTGATTGTTGAGCAAAGGAAAGCCTCTGAAACCTGGCAGGCTGCTTTTGATACAGCTCCCAAGCTTGAGACTCTCCCGTGTCGCGTGTGGCTGGAAGTCAAGTCTTGGTCCGAGCGTCATGACGGAACAGGCGTTTGACGGGAAGCTAGCCGACCGTCCCGCCGGGAGCTTGACCTCAATCGACAAGGGTGCCTGAATAATAATTCCTACCCGAGGTGTCCACTGTGTCTGCAGCTTCTAAGTGACATCTGCATTTCAACATACTCATCCTGACCTGCACAATACCAGAAAAAGGAGCATACTGTTCCAGGCCTCATCCTGGCTTTGCGATAGTCCAGAGCAGCAGCTCGCCGGCAGGTAAAACTCACACAACTGTACCAGCTAGCAAACCTTGCACCAACACATTTTCCAGCATGCGGCGGGCTCGTTCGCCTCCCCGGCGTGACGACTACCGTCGAGATCGCCGCGACTATGACCGTCGTGATCACAGAGACTCCAGACGAGATCCTCGTCGTCTATCACCACCGGTATGCCACCTCATATCCTCACACGACCCCTCACCTGACATGACTCAGAGAGAAGACTTGTACCGAAGCCGCGATGAAGATCGATCGGGACGTTTGTCTCGAGATGACAGTCCCCCGCGTCGTGATAGATCAAAGGACAGGAAGCGCGAACGATCACCAGACCGATATCGAGAACGTGAGCGTCACGGCCGCGACCGCAGTCGCGAGAGACTGAGAGATGACCGCAGCTATCGAGACCGTTCCGGATCGCGTGAGCGCAAGAGATTGCGCCGTAGCGGGAGTGTAGAGTCAAGGCGCAGACCTGACAGCAGGGACCGTCACGGGACTGACAGAGATAGGCGAGATTACAACGATGTAAGTCGTCACCACAGAAGAAGGCGAGCGCAAGCGAGGTTGACACGCAGGCAGCGAGGTCCACCACCAGAGCCTCGAAGAGAGCGAGAAGCGAGGGAGGATCGAGAGAGGCGGGAGCAGGCCGAACGTGAGGCGCAAGAGAAGAAGAACAAACAACTCGAGCGCCAGAAGAAACTTGCTGAGTGGAAGAAGAAGAAGGAAGCTGAACTTGCGGGTGCTAATGGACGTCCAACTTCTTCAGGCAACGATGCACAATCACCTGCTTCCGACGTTCGTCAAACGTCACAAGCGAACACTCCAGAACCCGCAAAGCCTTTCGCTGGCAAATTCGACCCGAAAGCCATTGCGAACAGAGCCCGGGCTAAGATCGAAGGGAAAGCATTGGACAGTGAGGCTACCAGCAACGGAGTGGCAGAGAGGAAGCTCAATGGAAAAGCCACGATCGGTGCGTCACCCGATCTCATAACGAGTTCCGTGCCTAATCCTGCAGGTTCATCACTCAAGTCGACCAAATCAGCATCGAAAGCCATATCTGCCGGCTTCGACATAACAAAGACAGAAGATGGTGCCACTCCAGATGCTTCAGGCCCCGCTATTGACATGGGCGACGACAATGCACACAATCGGAAATTGGCAAGAATCCCCATGACTCAAGCAGAAGAGGAGGACGCTGCCATGGACGATGCAGAGGACGATCAAGACCAGGGCGACCTGGACGAAGAGCTGGATGGAGAAGACGAAGAGCTCGCCGCTGCCGCCCGAGCTGCGGCCGAACGCCGTGCTGCTGAAGCCATGGAGGCCGCCAAACCTATCGTCTCGACCAACGGAGATACCCACATGGCCGATGATGAAGACGAAGTCGATCCCCTGGACGCATACATGATGGAGTTGGATGATGCGCCACAGAAGAAATCCACCCGTAGAACCAATCGCCTTCTGGAGCAAGAACTCGGCTTCGAAGAAGATGGCATCATGGAAGCGGTCGGTGACGACGAACCGATCGACATCAAAACAAAGAAGAAGAAGAAGGAAGTGCCTATCGTTGACCACACCAAGGTCGAGTACGAGGATTTCCGCAAAGACTTCTACACAGAACCGCAAGAACTACATGACATGACGGAGGAAGAAGCCAAGAGTCTACGTTTCGAGCTCGACGATATTAAGGTCCAAGGAGCGAACGTACCCAAGCCTGTCCAAAGATTTGCCCAGCTTGGTCTCGGCCATCAGACTCTGGACGTCATTCGCGGTCTGGGATTTGAGAAGCCGACATGCATTCAGGCTCAAGCGATACCAGCCATCATGAGCGGCCGAGATGTCATTGGTGTCGCCAAAACTGGATCTGGTAAAACAGTGGCCTTTCTCCTCCCCATGTTCCGTCACATCAAGGATCAACGCCCTCTTGAGAACATGGAGGGTCCAGTGGGACTCATTCTTGCTCCTACTCGTGAGCTTGCAACCCAAATTCACAAAGAGTGCAAGCCATACCTCAAAGCCTTGAAGCTTCGAGCATGCTGCGCATACGGAGGAGCGCCCATCACCGAACAAATTGCCGACCTCAAACGTGGTGCAGAGATTGTTGTCAGTACGCCTGGACGTCTCATCGACCTGCTTGCTGCCAATTCTGGTCGAGTCATCAACCTCCGCCGCGTCACCTACATCGTCATGGATGAAGCTGACCGCATGTTCGACATGGGCTTTGAGCCGCAAGTGCAAAAGATTCTGAGCAATATTCGTCCCGACAAGCAGTGTGTGCTCTTCTCGGCCACATTCCCGCGCAAAATGGAAGGACTCGCCAGGAAGGAACTTAAAGCCGCTGTCCAGATCACCGTTGGTGGACGCAGTACAGTACCAAAGGAGATCACTCAGGTTGTCAAGATTGTCAAGGAAGAAGACAAGATGAGTCGTCTACTCGAACTCGTTGGAAATGAGTTCCAGGGTGAAGACGACAAGCGCTGCCTGGTATTCGTTGAACGCCAAGAGACTGCCGATATGCTCCTGGGCAAGCTACAAAGGGTCGGATATCCTTGCGTATCTGTCCATGGAGGGAGAGAGCAGATCGACCGTGATCAAGCACTCGACGACTTTAAAGCCGGCAATGTACCCATCATGATTGCAACATCTGTTGCTGCACGTGGTTTGGACGTCAAGCAGCTCACCTTGGTCGTCAACTTTGACGTCCCCAGCCATCTTGAGGATTACGTCCATCGTGCTGGACGTACCGGACGTGCTGGAAATTTGGGTACCGCAGTCACATTTGTCACCCCAGAACAGGATCGCTTCTCACTTGATATTGTCAAGGCTTTGAAGCAGTCCGAGACGCCGATCCCGGAGGATCTCCAGAAGATGGCGGACAACTTTGAGGCCAAGATCAAAGAGGGTACCGCAAAGCGATACGGTGGCTTTGGAGGACATGGTCTCGAACGGATCCAAGCACAGCATGATGCCGAGCTCGCTCGTCAACGTCGTGCGTTCCGAGGTGAGGGCGATGCAGACGAAGAAGAGGAAGAGAAGAAGAAAGATGGCGATCAAGAGCCTCCACACGAGGACGAAATCAAGGTGTACGCTAAGAATGAGGAGCAGCCTACTGCGCCCAGGGCGGAGAAGGCCGATCAGAGCATTGTGGACGTCAACTCTGAGATCAAGGTCGAACGCACCGAAAAGATCAGCTTACCGGCCAATACGGGCGGATCTCGTTTGGACCGTGCCGCGGCGGCAGCAGCTCTCATCAACTCTCGTTTGGGAGCACACGGTACTGCTCGTCCAGGTGCGAGCATCGACAATCGCGGACCGGACGCCGGCGAGTTCCACTACAAGCTGGAGATCAACGACTTTCCACAAAAGGCAAGATGGGCTGTCACGAACAGAACTAACGTGGCCAAGATTCTCGAGAGCACTGGTGTCAGTATCACTAGCAAAGGCAGATACTACAAGCCAGGAGAGACTCCAGCTGTGGGTGATCATCCCAAGATGAGTCTGCTGATCGAGGGAGACACGGAGCCGCAGGTTATTAGTGCGGTAAGGGAGCTGAGGAGATTGCTTAACGAGGCTGTCGCTATGGGCGATGGTGACTCTGGTAAGGTTGGCGGGAGGTACACTGTCGTCTGATGCTCCTGCCTCAAGCGGGAGAAGCAACTTGTGAATAGTATGCAGCAAGCGGGCAGTTCGATTGTATACGCCAGTCACCTCCATAATGTCGACGTAATTATGATGCCTTTGCTTGTGCCAGCGCTTACCACCAGACATGCTCGAAGCGAGAAGCTAAAGAGGCGGCTATGAGTGTGCAGATGACATGGCGGGCTTGAAGTGAAACTCTTCCTTTCAGCCTCGTGTCCATCTTTCCCGCCTGCCAAGCTTGTCCTGACCTGCACCCACCACCACCACCACCACCACCACCACCACCACCACCGGAACAGGGTCTTCTTTTCATCAGCGATGGATCGAAGCAAGGCTACGGAGTGACGGTGAGGGCGTCGCAGGCCATGCACTGACTTCGGAATGCGCCACTTCCTGCGACACTGAGCCTCCACATCCACGACCTCAAAACCCGGGACGGATGTCATTGTCGACGATATGCTTTGGTAAGAACCATCAACCTTGAATTCAATTGTCATAGATACTCGAGCAAGAAGTGGCTGATCGTTCTTGATCCTGCTCGAGTGACGTCGATCTGCTTTCTGGAGGTGTCTCAAACGCTTCTGAAACGTGCCTGGAAGCAGAAATACCAACAGCCTCATGCGCCTCAGCAGCGGAACGGCTCACTCCCACCGCCGAATGAGTAGATGTCGGGGAACTCGTCAAGCCATTGATGTAAGTAGACAGATCTGCTACAGGTGAGGTACTCTTGCATCCAAGCTGAGCTGGATGGGCAGACGTGATGCCCTCGGTGGAGAGGCTCTCGGCGCTTACAATGAACGGCACGACCAACATCTGCTACTGCAGGTGTATGCACGCTTTACTAATGGGAATCCTTCAGTCAGACAAGCTACCTCATCGAATCGTGGAGAAGACTGCGATCTCTGATCTTCACAGAGCCTCATATCTATTCTCGTCGACATCGCTCTCTCCACACGGCACATTCGACAAGCGAGCACGATGAACTGCACCATCTGCCCACCAATTCCGCATTCACTGTTCATCAATCTGCAGGTACAGCTCGTCGGTACCTGCATATATCCCGCGCAACCTTGGTTCCTTCGCGGAGCGTGGAACGCATGGTCCGTTTCAGCGCAACACCTGTGCCGTCTCACCTCTCAAGCTGCACCTCAACGAAGAAGACTTCTGCTACACCCTGTGACGGCGTAGACGTACCTTTGCACTGGCTCCCCCGTTCAGCGGGCGGTAGGTAACCAGAGTACCAAGACTTGTTGGAGCCCGGAATGCTGCCTCCTGCAGTAGTGTTTCGACCGGAGCATCGAGATCACCGCCCTCCATCTCGGAACTATATTCACCTTGACAGTCGAACGTGATCGATATGGTCGGATCGAGTGGAACGATGCAGTCACCGTCATCGAAGATGGACACCTCCGCCGTCATCCGCAAGACCTGCGAAAATGCATAAGTACGCCCATCTCATCCTGTCAAACCTGGAGCCATCCAGCAGGACAACCATTCCCATCACTTCCTTCGTTCTCAGTGCAGGTCACTCCCACTTCCTCAATTACTATCACTATCGTTGCCCAGGTGCAGGTCACTCACTCGTTTACTTCTACTCAACCTTCTCTCAAAATCAATCACGATGAAGAACACTTTCTTGCTTCTCGCGGTCACGGCTTCCACTGCATTAGCCACCTTCCCCGGCATGCGTGGTGGAGGTAGCGGAGGCGGCTTCTCCTTCCCATCCCGCGGCTTCGGCGGGACCGGAGGCGGATTCGGTGGTACAGGAGGCGGGTTCGGTGGTCGCGGTGGCGGGTTTAGTGGCCGTCAAGGAGGCGGCGGTGGGTTCGGAGGTGGCGGATTTGGTGGTGGTCAGACCGGCGGTGGTCAGACTGGAGGAGGGTCCGGCTTCGGCGGAGGCCAGACCGGAGGAGGTGGTGGTGCCGGCACAGGCACTGGTACCGGCACTGGCACTGGTACCGGCACGGGCACTGGCGGCGGTGCGGGCGCAAGTGACATGCTCAACCAGCCCTGCTCCGTCCCCGGCCCTACCACCGGCGCTGTCCAACCCGCCGATCTATCCGGTACGTATCATCCCTACCTCTCCATTAACCAAAAAAATCACTAACCACCCCAGGTTTCTGCCTGACCACCACCTCCTGCTCCTCGGCAGGCGGCACCTCCATCGCGGGCGGCTGCCCCGGCGCCTCAGGCACAGTCCAATGCTGCATCAAAAACGACTGCGCCGGCGTCGCCACTAACTCTGCCTGTCTGACCACTTGCCCCGGCCAGTTCGTGGCAGGCACCTGTCCTGGCCCGAGCAGTAACCGGTGCTGTACGATTACCGATCAACAGGCTGATCAATTGAACCCGGGCGATGGGTTTGGGAGTGATGGGGGGAGTCCTACGGATACGATCCCGGCGCCTTTGGATGGTGCTACGGGGGGAATCGCTGGCGCTGGTGCGGGGACGGGGCCGGGAGCAGGGACTGGTAGTGGGGCGGGCACTGGTGCTGGTACAGGTGGTGGGAGGAGAGGTGGGAAGAGCAGGGGTGCTTCTGGAGGGAACGGAGCTGGGTTTGGGCAGTAGATGGTCTCGCTTCACAGGGCCTGAGACATGGCTCTATCATTCCTCTCCTGGCCATTACCCAACAGTGTCATGACTGTTGCCGTCCCGTGCCTAATCGTTGATCACCCGGGGTTTACCTTGATCAAATCGAAAGCCCTCAATAAAGGTGACCAAGAGGAAGGTCACTCTGAGCGGGTCTCGCAAGATCAAGACCAAATGGAGTTGACCTCGACGCCACATCATACGGCAAAGTGGTAAAGCAAGAATACTGGACTTTCAAGAGGAAGATGAATGTACGATACAACAGACCTAGAATGAGCGGCACCTTTAGTCAATGGACTCGGCATTTGACTGGTGATCCAACATATCTGGGCCGTTGCCATCGTGGTTCATATTTGCTCATGTTGAAGTATCTGGGAAAAACCCTGAACCGTTGCGAGAAGAGTAGGCTCTCTGCATAAGGTACTCTACAAGACGAATGCAGTGAGGAGTCTCTTGCCTGACCTGATTCCCAGGCGTTCCGGGAACGTTGTCGGGACTATCAAGACGTATGGCCAGTCCTTCGGCCCGATTGGTGATCCACGACAACGGAACCACGATGCACTGCATCCATCGAGTGCTGCAGCGTGATAGCGAGTCTGCCTCAGTCTGATGTGCATTCCACTCCTCGGCCAATTGATGCGCGATTGCTCGCCAATGCCATGTACTTACCAGTATCACATCTCTGAGGCTCCAGTGTGCATATGTGAGCCTCTTGCGACTGGTGTCAGGATGTTTGATTCACCGAGATAGACCCATCGACGTTGGTGCCCGCCGCAACCGTTGCGAAAAAGGCTCGCCTCCACGAAGTCAATCTCCAATATGGCTGCTCCAGTGCATGAAGGCTGTAGGTATCAGCTTGTGCTTCCCCACCGAGCCTCTAGAGCAACTGCCAAACCGGTTTGCCCGGGGAGGTGGTAGTCGTGGCCAGCAGTTGAGCGCAGTGGCGCATCCCCGGAGTCGGTCCGATTCTCATGGTAGGCAGGATAGATGCCAATGAGGTGCGGCCGGAATGTGGTAGCAGAGCGTCCTGTTGTCTCAATCAGCAGGACTCGTTGGCAGTGCTGTGGCTGATGTCACCCTCTCGGAAATGTGATGCTCGAGTCCTGCAGCGTTCGAGTTGTATTCAGTAGTAATCAACCTAAGCATCGCGGCATGCCCCCACTGCTGTATCGTTCCCGATGTGGAGGGCATGTTGCCAAGAGTGCTTCCGAGAAGTCAAACAGACTGTCTTATATCTACGCTCATGTGCAAACGGCGAACATATACAGACGTCCTTTTCAGTTGTGAGCGACTTGGTAGAAGGTGATCAGTCCGAGAGGCTGTTGAGCGATGTGAGACGCTATTGCCCAACGGCGTTTCGATGATGAGATAGACCGATGTCACATGGAATGAGTCCATGATGATAAGGTCGTACCCTCGCCAGACCAAACGACTCCTCGCCAGGTGCCTATCCCGACTCACCAGCGAAGAGGATCAACGCAACCAGCGCGACCAACTCGTCGTATGCCTGCAGCGTCCTGTCCCTTGTCCTGCTTGCAGGGCGTATGGTCTACATTATGTAATCCATAGATTGCCAAGATGTGTGCTTTCCAGTTTCGTCACCATGAAACAGCGGATCGACGGCGGATCCATTGAGGGGGCTACCTCAGGTACCTGATCTTGCCCCTCATGGGACTCTTCTCGTCCTCTACTCGAAAGTCAAGCAAAACAGTATCAATATCCACAATGTCAGAACCGCTGAAGATTCGCAATTTCACCAACTCACCACTCGAGCTGAAGCTCGTCGAGAGGTATGAGATTGCCAACCCATTAGCCGCAGCACCTCAAGGATTGGGCAACTTTACTCGCAACATCACCTCATTCGTCTCCAATGCCACGAGTGGCGCTATACCAAATCCCACAAAGCGTGAACTGGCGGAGAACGCAGAGTCCTTTGCTCGCCAGGATGTCAACATCAGAGTGGATCCATTCACTACTGCCCATACCGACATCAGGCCAACCGAGCGAGGTCCTGATGAGATCACACGATTGACTTTCGAGAATGATGGTCAGCGCTACCGCATCGACGCTCCTACGCCATCCAATTCTTCAGCCACCTTTGTTCCACTAGGAGGTGCTGCTCACAAGCAGTTCACTGGAATTTACCTACCCAGCCAGTCCTTCTTAGCCGTCTACTCCTCATCCGACCTAAGCTCCTGGATGGGCCACCTCAATGACAGAACTCCCATCTCAGCCCTCTCTATACCAGGCACCCACAATTCGCCTACCTGCCACAAAGCTCTCCCGTCAGTCCGTTGCCAAGCTGTTGGTATCCGAGCACAGCTAGACAATGGCGTCCGCTTCTTCGATATTCGTGTCCAACCAGAGTCCCCAGATGATCCAGGCAGGGACGGTCTGATCCTCGTTCATGGTGTATTCCCCATCTCTCTGACGGGCAACAAGTATCTGCGCGACCTTGTGAATGAGACCCGCTCCTTCCTCGATGCCAATCCCTCAGAGACTGTCATCATGTCCATCAAACGAGAAGGTCCTGGCACACACAACGATGCTCAACTCTCAATGATCTTGAAGGACCATTACGCTCGCCCTGGCGACGACAAGTGGTACACCGAACCACGTCTACCTACCTTGGGCGAAGTTCGCGGCAAGATTGTCGTCATGCGTCGCTTCGCCCTCGATGATCGTCTCCGCGGCGAATGGGGAGGACGAGGTATCTACATTGATGCCGAGAATTGGGCATACAATACCCCCAATGACAGACATGGTGACGTTTGTGTTCAAGACTTTTGTGAAGTTTTGGAAACGGAGAACATCGATCAAAAGATCCGTGTCTGCTGCGAACATCTGGATCGGTCGAGCGGGGAAGAGTGTAACATGGACGAGGCGAGAGGGGGTCCACTATACCTCAACTTCTTGTCGGCGAGCAACTTTTGGAAGGTTGGGTGCTGGCCTGATCGAATCGCGGCAAAGGTCAATCCGGCGGTCATTGGTCACTTGGCCATGAATCATGACAAGGACAACAGAGGTGATGGCTCTGCTGGAGTCGTAGTATGCGACTGGGTTGGAGATAATGGTGACTGGGACCTCGTGAGGTGCATCGTTGGTATGAATGCTAGGCTGTCGAGCAAGCACCCTCGATAGGGTGGTATTCCGGCACATCTGGATCGCGGAGCGTAGGATAGCCGCCCTACTAGCTGGACCTGCAGGGTACATACCACACGTCGCTAGGTATCCCCACCGGAAGCACCATTGATCAGGTCATGACTCCTGTTCGCCGAGTCCATGTGCTCGGGAATTGGGCGTTGATACACATACCACTGCCATCAATACCCCCTTTCATCTTTCCCAACGCTGCGTTCGCTTCCGTAGAGTACAATTAACCAGCCTCGACAGGCTTGCGTCACCATGCCATTAGCTTGAGCACGGCCTACCCCTGCCCTTGTACTGGAAGGTTCTGTACCTTGGATGTCTCTCTGTCGAGTGCACTGTTCACTATCATGGAACGGTACAGACCATACACTAGACGCTACAACGGAACGGAGGAGTGGTGAATTGACAAACGTCATGTACAGTTTTGCATGGTTGTTCGGAGCACACCTCCCCTGCTGTATCAGGTCTAGCGCACGTGATTCTACGCAGCGTTACCGGACCCCCGCATATTTAATTTACGACCTCCATGATCTCCTTTTTCTGTCTCATGAATTTCTCCCTTCTTACTGGTCACTTTCCCCTCATATCCAACCTATTGTCAAACGCCGTCGGAACATTCTCACCTCTTCCCATCAGGGCGAGTCATGCAGGACTGATCTGACAGATCATCTTGCTTGGCATTACGTTCAAGCATGAGGTATAAGCTCATCCTTCGTTTGGTGTTGGGCAGAAGATACGATATTATTTGAATGGCCGAGACCGCATCTACCATCGCTTGGGTGCAGCGTGGACTTCTCACGCCCTGGAGCCAACGACGCCATGACACATTCCGGCCCCCCGGGACACCAATGCTCTCTGTACATGGTGTAATTATTAGCGCCTTCCCCGCATGCTCTCACAGGTCAAAACCCCTGACACGGGAGACTCTACTGGCTACCACACGCAAGCGAGGGTATCCTTGTCTATCGACCGGCAGAATACAACCAAATCGAAGCTTATTCCCAAGCGACGCCTCCCGCTCACATGGAGCATATGAAACCAAGCCGAACTACCACCGTCGGGCCGCACCAACGTCTACCGCCGTCCTGAGCGCCACCAATGTCCTTGAGCATCAAAACTGCTCAGTCATAGCGTAGTACGCACCGACGTACGATGTACCTTGTAACGACAGCTTCATCTATCGCCGAGATCGTAAACCAGGCGTTCAACCGCCGTGCCGTGTACGTGTTACATCCAAGATTGACCACAAAGTCTACAAGTCAGTGAGGAGAACCTCTGCAAGCGAGATATACCATGCTACAAACCAGCACAACATGACAGATCGCCGAGACATCTCGGTGAGCGAGACGCACACCACCAGGTAGGAAAAGAGGTATAAGTATGTGAGCAGCATCACACGAAATCCCAGAATCACCAGCAACAGAAGCCACAAAGCACTCCAAACCACTCATTCAAACTACTCATTCCACTCGCAAATCAATATGAAGTTCCTCACCATCCTGTCCCTCGCCTTCGCCGGCGCCATGGCCCAACAAGCCTGCGAGCTCAACCCAGCAGGCATCACCAATGTTCCAGCGGGGAACATCGACGGCACCTGCCAGACCCTCCAGCAATGCAACGGCGTCGGAGGCATCTCCATCGCCCAGCAGTGCGGCAGCCAGTTCTGCTGCGTCAAAGCCGATTGCTCTGGTGGCCAGTCTGCTTGTATCAGGTGAAATTGAATCACCAATGAATTTCTTGAACGGCGAGACTGATGTCATGGACAGGAACACGGCTGGCATCTCTGGTACTTTCGTCAATGGTCGTTGCCCACCAGGACTGCGCTGCTTCAGGGCCAACAACGCGAGAAGCGTCGAGGACATCGCAAAGGCGATCAAGATGTTGAAGTAGAGATTCAGACGAGACTGACCAAGCGTCCGATATGCGGTCCTTTGGGTCTAAGAGTGGGTTGGGAACTTCCGCTTCTGTAGGAGAGATTGATTGGGAAATGCACTTCATTTCCGACACAACTGATTGTGCCTCTCACTGGGCTTGTTCGATGACGTTCCAGGAGCTGAAGCGTTAGCTGGGAGTCGTCGAATATGAATGCTCATCCGTCCTCGGACATCATGTCAGTGGATTCTGTCCGGAGAGTTCGTGGAAGCATCTCGGATCATTCCATATTCCGACACTCAGAGTACATGACCGAAGCTGATCATAGAGTGTGAAGTCTCACCGGCACAATCACCCGGATCGCGGGGCCAATTTGACCCGAAGCCGCCGCCAGTGTCTAGCGAGTTACAGGCGTCAAGATTGCTACCGGAGGAGATACTGGAGCGTTCCCGCATGGAGAGAATATCCGTGAAGTGGAGCTCCTCGTTGATGCTGGCCTGTCTATCGAGGAGGCCTTGACCGCTGCTACACTACATGGTTGGGATGCCTGTGGCGGTGATTGGTGTGGTAGGAAGTTTGGCAGTCTCGAGGAGGGCTGGGCTGCAGACCTGATTGCCGTTGAAGGTGACCCGAGAGAGGACATTACAGCTCTCCGAAAAGTGAGCTGGGTCATCAAGGATGGTCGAGTATGGAAGCGTGACGGCGAGACTATTGGTATGCTGTAAGCAAGCCAGCTGCGTAGTGGTTGCGAATCAGGACCGCGCCTACATAGATAGACAGGCATACGTCCTACGTACACAGAGAACTCGGTGATCAGCATTCGTCTCCGTCCAGCATGGCAGAGTGTCGGGGGTCGCGTAATACAACGATTTCATGAGTTCGACTCTCAGCCCATGGCTTTTAGCAAGGAGATGAGAACAGTGTCTTTTGGAAATCCTGGTGTGGTCCCAAGGCACTGCGCCCGATTGATCAAGTCTGCGAGATGTCAGAGATAGGGTTTAGTCACGAGCGATCAGACTTACCCATGATGACGTGCGTTGCATTTATCGAGACACGTGCCTGACGTGGTTGACTCGCTAATGTATTCCGAGTCTGGTAGGTACCAGGAGTGCCGCCTCCCGGCGAGCGCTGTCGAATCGGCAATGTCTTCACCTGCATCAATTGATCTGAACCGGCATCGTACTGAAATCCTTGATTACGGAAGAAGAGAGCAACGGCTGACGGACTGAGCATCTGGTTCCCGTCCGAGTTGGACAGTGCCATGCCGTGTGGATTTGTCTCTGGGCTGAGAGATATGTCACGCCCAGTCACCATTGACGTACCAAGTATTTGCTTGACTCTTTCTGGGTCCTCCCAGCCATCGAGACCACGAAAGACGTTCTCGTACAGCCCGTACACGCCTCCAAAGTCGGCTGGTCGAGAAGCGAGGTCGAATGCGCATTGAATGCAGGTGTAGAATAGACGACGGGCGAAAGCCAAGGGTCCATTCTCCGTCGACGACACTGGTAGTACCGGGAGTGTGCTATTGATGAATGGTCCGGAAAGCCATGGGTTCCCAGCAGTGAAGGATGCACTGTTGAAGTACACGTCGATCGCTTTCGGTGCTGTTCTTGAGATCTCCTCGACGTTCAAAACCTGAGCCGACACCAACTCGCCAGACTGTGCAGAGGTTTGAGTAATGGTAGTATCGAAGATGGAGGGACTAGCAGAAGATTCGCTCATCTCCATTGACGTAGATCTCCCTGTATCGCCCGCATCCTTGTCTTGCGGAACATGCTCCTGATCGACTTCGATATGTGCTTCGGCGGCTTGAGTGATATCAATGAACTTCTTGATGCTCGCTTGCACGTCCGTCACAACCTCTGGACGCTCTTGAATCCATGGTGAAGACAGTACCTTGTCAGTCAGGCCGAGAAAGCATTGGATCAGGTCCTCAATGGTGGTCGATAGGTGGTTTACGCGGCTTGTCAGGGATTCGATCTCGTCCTTTCTCCGCTGGCGATAGGCTCGTTGGGCCTTGCATGTCTGCGCTCTCCTTCGCTAATGAAAGTCAGGGAGCCGGCCGTGTTACTAAGGTGCGGAGGCAAGAAGGAAGTGTACCTGAGCGGGCTTGTGGGACTTGGCCGGTTTGCTGGAGGTTGCTGAGGACATTTCACCTTCTCCCTCAATGATCACTGTCTATCAACGTTGATCTTCACGAAAAGACTCGAGATTCTGCTCTTCAAACACTCATTCTGGACCTGGATTACTCCCCAAATATCAACGGCGTGAAGATCACTCACGCGTGGACCCTAATTGGCCCAGGCAGGATCAGTAAACCACACGGGAGCCTTAGTAACGACGTCCGCCTGTCTTCGTAGCAGAGCGAACACGTCGCAGCAACTCTATAGTAGCATCTTGCGGACGTATGAGCGGACGTCCTGACCTATATACTACAGTTGTCCGGCTACACCCTATTCTGCAGCAGCACGGAACTTTCACCCTGCGTGAATGATTACTATCATAATAACGTGATGTCGACCAGAATCACCATTATTCAGCAATTTCCATCGATATCGGATCAACATGCATTGCCGATTGTTCGCGGGCCAAGATGGTCAAGAGATGCAGCATTGCAGCTTGCCTCAAATACCTGCCATCGACCTCTCAGGGATAGGTTCATTTCATCTGTCTACTATATCTCCGCCCCCCTCATCTTTCGTATCATCCCTAGCATACACACTTCGATTAAACCTCGGTTCATCCGACAACAACAGTCTGCAGTGTGTCGAGACACAATTGAATCGCAACAAGTCCGTCTTTACATGGCAGAACCTGACATATACCGTTCAGGACCCCTCCGGTCCACGGATTCTCCTCAACGATGTCCATGGGTGGGTCAAGCCAGGGAAACTGGGAGCTCTGATGGGAGCTTCCGGTGCTGGAAAAACAACTCTCTTGGATGTATTGGCCCAACGCAAGACCGACGGAACCATCAAAGGCTCTATTCTTGTTGATGGAAAGCCATTGTCTGTCAGCTTCCAGCGTTCGGCCGGCTACTGTGAGCAACTGGACGTGCATGAAGCACTCACGTAGGTCCTACCCGCCTGTGTTTTGATCTCCACTGACTGCTCGACAGAACTGTCAGGGAAGCCTTGGAGTTCTCAGCCCTGCTTCGTCAATCTCGAGATACACCCCGCGAGGAGAAGGTCCGTTACGTCGACACGATTCTGGACCTCCTGGAAATGCACGATATCGCCGATTGCCTGGTAGGAACTCTTGGTACAGCTGGACTATCCATCGAGCAGAGGAAGAGGCTCACAATCGGCGTCGAGCTGGTAGCTAAACCTTCTATCCTCATCTTCTTGGATGAACCCACTTCCGGCCTCGACGGCCAGTCCGCTTTTAACACTGTTCGTTTCTTGAAGAAGCTTACTGCGGTCGGTCAGGCTGTATTGGTCACGATTCATCAACCAAGTGCTCAGCTGTTTGCCGAGTTCGATACACTACTTCTACTGGCCAAGGGCGGGAACACTGTTTATTTTGGCGATATTGGATCCAACGCCGACACTGTGAGAAGTTACTTCAAGCGTAACGGCGCACCATGTCCGCCCGAAAAGAATCCAGCCGAGCACATGATTGACGTCGTGTCTGATACGAAGACCAACTGGAACCATATCTGGCTGGAATCTCAGGAACATCATGACATGATATCTCATCTTGACAATATGCTTACCCAATCGCGGTCCACTGGAGCTCAGACAGAAGACGATGGTCATGAGTTCGCCACAACGATCTGGGAGCAGATCAAGGTCGTCACTGGCAGGGCAAGCAAGACACTCTATCGGAACACGGATTACATCAACAACAAGTTTGTGCTGCATATCTTGACCGGTCTTTTCTGTGGTTTTACATACTGGTCTCTCAACAATGAGGTGAAAGATCTGAACCTTCGTCTGTTCGCCATCTTCAATTTCCTGTTTGTCTCGACCGGAGTCATTGGTATGTATAATGAACCAGGAGTCCTGAGCTCAGATTGACAAGTTCCAGCACAATTGCAGCCCTTATTCATCGAGAAGAGAGACATCCACGACACACGGGAGAAGAAATCAAAAATGTACCACTGGTCCGCCTTTGTCACTGGGTTGATCGTTTCCGAGGTGCCATACCTTATCATCTGCGCCATTCAATTCTTCTTCACCTACTACTACACCATCGGTTTCCCATCCGAGACTCGCAAGGCTGGTGCGGTGTTCTTCATCATGGTAGTCTATGAGTTCTTCTACACTGGTCTGGGTCAGTTCATCGCCGCATACGCACCAAACGCTGTAGCCGCTTCCCTCGTCAATCCACTGATTATCTTCACCTTGGCCGGCTTCTCAGGAACACTCGTACCTTACCCCCAGATTACAGCCTTCTGGCGGTATTGGCTTTACTGGATGAATCCTTTCAATTACCTCATCGGTGCCATTCTGGTCTTCACAACTTGGGACATTGAGGTCACCTGCGGAGAAGACGAGCTCGCCATCTTCAACCCTGCAGATAACCAGACATGTGGCCAGTATCTAGAGCCATACTTGCAGAACGTCGGCATTGGAGCGAACCTCCTCAATCCTCAAGCCAATTCCGACTGCCGAGTCTGCCAGTACAAGCAAGGTAGCGATTACCTCAAGACCGTCAACTTGACCGAGTACAGCTATGGCTGGCGCAACGCGGGCATCGTCTGTCTCTTCGCTGTATCGAGCTATGCCTTGGTCTTTCTCTTCATGAAGCTGAGGACGAAGAGGACTGTCAAGCCGGAGAGCAAGTAGTATCTTCACAAGAGCACTGATGCATGAGGTCTGGCGACATATTTCCGGATCATAGGGGACGAGCTGTGTACGACTAGACTTACGCGGTCCGTGTCTGTTGCGCAGGAAGTGTGATAACGATGTGTACAATGTTGGGTGGGCGACTATACGCCATATTTGATGGGGCTAGACTGTGATAGATATCGGCTGGCATTGGTTCACATACTAGATAATAGAATAGACTGCCCGGAGATAATTTCAAGCATACATTATGGTTTACCGGACACCCTCTGACTTGGCATATGCAGAAAGGCAGGCTGCCATCATAAGTGATACTGCTCGGCCAGATTATCAAGTCGATTTCAACTTCCGAACTAGCCAAAGTTTCAACTTGCTCAGACCAACTGACAAACAGCATTGACACTAACATTATGCAACAGCAGTCCCAGTCCTAGAACTCAGAACCTCAACCGTATGATCCCAGATCTTCTTCGTGGCGCCCAGCTTCTCCAATTCTGGAATGTCCCGCCCATCAGGCCACGATCGACAGCAATTCCAGAAGCGAGGGCCCTGCATTCGACGTTGGGAGCTTGGGAGATTCCGCCGCGGCCACGTGCGGGCTTTGGGCCTTAGGTTAGGGGTCGGACGCGTGGGTGGTCCGGGGGTTGCTAGCATTTTCGATAGCGGTTGTTGCTGATAGTGTTTTGCGATTGATAACGACTATCCGTACAGCCTTTGCATAATCGTATAGCAATTGGAGAATTGGAGCATTTGCGCATGTCAGTGTTTTCTTATGAGTTCGCAAAGGAACCAACGGGTAACGCGCTAAGCAGAGATTAGAGAAATCTAATATCGACATGGTTTGTCCCGTATCCTCGTAATATCTCCCTCACTCTAAGGAGCCCTCGCTGGAAAACGTGTCCAAACATCACTCTACTAACGACATGCATATAACAGCTTCGCCTGATCTGCCACGTCAGACAGTCTCCCTAGTACTTTCTTGTTGCCGTCCACGAAGCCAAGAACTTTGTACTCGACGTTGATCTGCTCGGCAAAGTCTTTGACCAGGACTTGTAGTCGGCGGAGATTGTGTCTAGGCACACGTGGGAACAAATGATGTACCGCCTGGAACTGCAATCCTCCGTGGAAGAAGTCTAGCCATTCCGGGCAGTCAACGTCCATGGTCGTCCTGAGCTGATGCTGCGCGAAGGACTCGCCAGGACCAAGGTCGGAAGTGGACATGCCAAAGTGCGATAGAGTGATCTGAACATGCAGCACCATGGTGATGATGTGCGAGACAAGAACGAACATGACTCTCATGGTCCAGGTTGGGATGCTGCACCAAAGCAAGCAGTATCCGAAGAGAAACCAGTAACAGCACATGAAGACGAGCTCTAGCGGCTTGACCCATTGGCGCGAGCCAAACGAGACAGAGCGTGGAGACAAGATGTGGAGCCAAGAGAGGAGATAGAGGTTGAACCGTGCAATGGCCATAATGGGATAGTATGACCAGGCTTGGTGTGGCACAGCCCAATCAGCGGCGGCATCCCAGTCAAAGTCAAAATCGTAGTATGAGCTGTGGACCGACTGGAAGAATGACGGAGAGGTAGCAAAGACTGGAACGTTCTGAATATCGGGATCATGTTCCTGCCAAAGTTAGTAATGGCATTCATGCAACCATTTCAGCATCATCACTCACGGGTAGATTGGTGACTAGGTGGTGGACATTCTAGGACCGAGTCAGCAATTGATCAGGCGCAGAAGAAGATAGACCGACGTGCGACGACTTCCACCAGCCCATTGAGAGACCGCAGCAGAAGTCTGCAATAAAGCAGGCGATCACTGTATCGATCTTGAAGTTGTGCGTGATGGCGAGGTGACCAGCATCGTGCGCAGTGAACATGATCTGCTGCCAGAACAAGCCAAGAAAGCAGGCCGAAGTGATGTACCACTCATGTCCAAGGGTGAATAGGAAGATGGCGAAGAGTGCCAGATAGCGAACAGACTCTTTGGCGTACGCCATGTAATTGCAGTCGTAGAAGCCCTCATCTTCGACCCTCTGCGCCAATGCCTTGTACCGATCCGAGATTGCTTTCTGTGTAGCAGGATCTAACGACGGGTATGCAGCCAGGTCATCCGCTATTTCCTGCTTCACAGCCTCAGCGGCATAGTCGTCCGACGAGTCTGTGGCCGTCTGCTTAGGTCTCCGGTTTTGTACTTCCTTCTCTTGCTTCTCAATCGACGACGTGGACAGCGTAGACGCATCCGAGTCCGACTCATAGAGGACCTGCTTCTCTTGTCCTCGTTGTATCGGCGGCGTCAGGTTGATCCAAGGCTCTTGTACCTTTCCTATCCGGAAAGCCTTCATGCGGTTCTGAACATCCCTAGAATGATATCTGACCGACGGTCAGAACATGTCCAAGGGTACTACTCTCCTTCTCCGCCAGACGCCAGTAAGAGTAGTCCAGGGTGGTGGTAGTTACACTGAGATTTGGTCGGTAGCGTCCCTCCCCACCATGTGAAGCACAGCCAGTCGACCACCAGGATGCCTGCTCAACCAATTGTCCATTCGCAAGACATGACCCTCAAAGACAACGAGTACCTCTCCAGCATCAATCCTCTGCTCGACCTCAAAAGCGGAAAGAACATCTTCTCGACCCATTGCTGACCTATTACTGTAAAGATCGTGTATGGACAAAGCCGGCAAAAAATCCGCAACCAAATCAAAGCAGATAAGACAGCAGAAAGGCCAACAGACCCTGCAACAACGCCGCACGATCACCAGCTGTCAATGCCGGCAGAATCCATGCTGTTCCCTCGAACCTACCTCCACAAAAAGGGGACCTGACAGGACAAAGTGGGCCTCTCGCTCTGGACCCAGAAGGTTGCTAGACTGCTTCGTTGCGAACACTCGAACCGGCAGAGATTGCGCCAAAGGAGGCGTAGTCGGAGCTAGAGCCGCCACGTCGGCCTGCCCGCTTTTGATCGTCGCGTTTTGGGACGGCCATGATCGGTGGATCCCAAAAGGAGGGCAAAGGTTCCTGGGATGATGGAAAAGAACGCGAGGTTGTGATGGGGAAAAGAAGGAAAGATATGAATCACACAAAGACGGGAAACATAAATTGACATATGTCAGCAAAGGGACTCTTACATAAGTATACCTCGCATCCGCGAGGATCCGACTCGACGTTCCGAGTTTGCGTCTGCAGGTACGGCGCTGCCAATACAGCTAAGATGATAATATATGGGCGATTGTCCACCCATTCTCGCTCGGCTCGCTTGACCAGGGTGCTGGAGATAAGTATTGCAAGATGAGCGCGTGCAAAGAAGATGAGAAATGCTTGACATTTAAAATCACGTTACTTCATGTGGAATGTCATTGAATTCCCGACGACCTAATCAAAATACAGCTCGAATCGAAAATATCGTCTCCATTCCTCACGACGACCCAGCACCGGTCATCTTCGCCCACAAGTCCTTCAGATCACTACCAGACAAGTTCCCAGTCCACCATGTCTTTGACCAAGTTCGCGGTTGACCACTCGACGAGGAATCTGGTATCGCATTGGGTCTGACCGACTGACCGCCAGCTCGCGGACCGCCAGGCGTGTCAGAGGATCCACTGCTTGGACTGCCGGAGAAGAGTCCGGACGACCAGCTACCGAACGGGAAACCCCACGCATTACCATTACCTGTTGGGCTGCCAGATGACATGTCTGGGACAGTGCCAGAGAAGCCACCATTCGAGCTACTTGCAGGTTGTCGGACGGGGGTATCTTCATTGACAGGTGTTGTCGAAGATCCACTTCCGGAGTCAACTCCGCTTGGAGGCTGCTGGGGAGAAGGAGCAGCAGCGGCGGCGGCGGCGGCAGGTACACCCCCAGACGCTCGATTGTAAGCCAGGTAATTGTTGGTGCCACTGGGCACATTCCGAATGGCTCCTTTTACAGAACGGTCCTTGATCTTCTGGCACAAGGCGACTGGATCTGCCGCTCCCTCGGCACCGAGAAGGTAGGCACCAAGCCCGGCGATGTAGGGCGCGGCCATCGACGTTCCAGACATTATGTACTGCACTCATCAGCTTTGTAACTACCACGCGGACATCTAGCTTACCGTTCCGCCATCTGTACCCAGCGACGTAATCTGCACGCCTGGAGCAATCACATCGATCACGGACCCGTAGTTACTGAAGCTGGCAAAGTTGTTGCTGCTGTCGGACGCGGCGACTGTGCAAGCGTTGGGGGCAGAAGCAGGATATACATCACTGGCATCCTTGTAGGAATTACCCGCAGCGACCGAGACAAAGATGCCATTGGCAGTAGCAGCGTTAACAGCCTCGCGGGTGGCAACCCAGGTGCCCCAACCACCGAGACTGAGATTGATGACGGTCCCCTTAGGGCAGCCACGAGTTTTGCTGTCCTGTGTTGCCCATGTGATTCCACTGACGATGTCCTGGTAGCGGCAAGTGATACCCTTGTTGCAGGCCTTGACGGCAATGATCTTGGTCTTTTTGGCTACACCGAAAGTTTTGCTGCCGATGGTGCCTGCACACTACGAGCGTCAGCGTATTGCCGTAGGCCAACAGTCAGCATCCTTACATGTGTCCCGTGTTTACCAAGATCCTCGTCGGTCCCGTCGGTGGGCTCAAAGTTAACACCAAAGACAGCTCTGCCCTCAAAATCTGGATGGTCGACAAAGACACCCGTGTCGACGACGTATGAGCATGTCCCTTCACCAGCCGATTCGTCAAACTTGTACTGGTTCGAAGCTGAACCAGATCCCTGGCTAAGTTTGGCCAATCCCCAATTACCAGCGCTGACCGAGGTAATGGCGTGGGCCTTGATGAGCATGTCGGACTCGACTGATGCCACGGAGGGATGCTCCTCCAAAGACTTCTTCTCCTCTGGCGTCAGATTCATCGAGAAACCTCTGAAACTCTCGATCTCGTACGTCCTACCAGGCTTCTTGTCGCAGATGGCGGCGTGCCCTTTGATGAAGCTCGCCACATCATCCGTGTGCCCTTTCAAGGTAATGACATACTCGTTGGGAATAATTCTAGGAGAAGCATCGCGTGGAAGCAAATCCAAAGGAGCGGGAAGAGCGAAGGTGGTCGCTGCCAGTGATGCAATCCAAAACAAACGCATGGTGAAAGGATGAAAACCGGGCGCCTGTCCCTCTGGTCGGTGAAAAGAGAGAGGAGAAACGTAGAATACTCATCTTGGGTATGCAGCTTTTTTGTCCACATTGCTGACCCTGAAGCCGAGATGAATGGATGGTGATGGGCCAGGGACGAAACTGAGGCTGATGCATGTATCAATGGTTGAATGGCGAGGTGAAACACCTTCTCATGTGTTGCGGCGTTGGGTGGAAGTCAATTTGCGGCCATGCTGAGTTGTTCAACCACAGTAACGAGGTTCCAGATTTTGACAGACATCCGAATGCATGGCTCTGAGGGCTAGGGCTTCTATAGGATTCTTGCCTACAATGTCTGGAGAGAAGCAAAATAAATGGCAGGCTGAAAAGAAGTGATGGAGCGATTTTGTTGTGCCGAGGTTCGCCACATCTTCCCACACACTATCAGGGCTGACCCCACTTGTTTCATCACAATGTACGGACGATGGCAGAATTGCTGTCCATGTCCCCGGTCTATACTCGAGCGATTCTATGCGCCTTGCGGTCTACTGTAAAGCCTTGTCGTCCACCTTTGTGCTAACTTCCATTGCACTTCCATCCGACTCTGATTTGACGTCGGCCGGCCTCCCCCTCCACGCCTGCCAGATGTGAAGCAATTGCTCTCGGCCATCGATGATTGGGTAGAAGCCAGCGACGAATAAAGTTCCCCAAAGCCAGATGATGGCTATCACAAGCCAAGCTGTAAAGAATGACTTGCTGAAGACGTATTTGGCGGCATACATGGGCAGTGGCTGTACGACATCAGTCCTACCACTACAAGACATCACAGACTATGATAGACTTACCCATAACACCCAATGTCCGAGGAAGGTTGCAAGCGACCATGCTGCTGCTATCTTACCCCAACGGCGAAAGTTCTTCTTGTTAGCTTCATAGCTGTTGGCGTCCTCCTCGAGGATGTTGGAGTGGGGCTGCTGGATGTCTTCATCACTATCAAAAGCCAGCTTCTCCTTACGGTAGTCTCTCCAGTCAAAGTTGGCAGGCTTGGCTAGAGAGATCACGACAGAGTATAATGCTGGAGAGAAGGCCGATGCCACAGTACCATACATGCAAGGAAGTGTACCGCCAGTGGATTTGACCGTGATCTCGCCGTAGAATGCATGTGCTGTACCAAGCCAGGTTGCGAGTCCGGTGATCAAACCGAGAAGGGGCGATATGATCGCAGCCGCCTTCGACTGCTTCTTCCACAGGATAGTGAACGTCGTAGGGAAGATACCAGGGCATGTGAGAACACCTGATCGTGGTTAGCCGAGGGTCTTCAATCAGACTTGGTAATGTTTTTACTCACCAAGGAAGTAAAGTGTCCAGCCGAGATCTACTTTGCCGTAGTGAAGGGCAGTGGAGAAGGCGGCGGAGAACAGGCCGAAAAAGACAACACCAATGTGAGACCATCGAATAACGTCTGCATCTGTTGCTGCCTTGTTGAAGTATGTTCTGTAGATATCAAAGCTGATGATTGAGCTGACGGCGATGACTTGAGCAGACAGGGTCGAAGTTACAGCCATAAAGGTGATCAGCAGAACACCGGCGGCACCACCCTTGCCAGCAATGGCAATCGCACTGTAAGGGAGTACCAGTCCATTGCTGACTTCTGTGGCAGTCATGCGGCGAGGGTAAGTGGGGAAGAGTGGCTGCCCCTCCAGACCAAGAGCGATAAGGGACATGAGGGTGCCTAAGCCCCAAGGAATGGCGAAGTAGGCGATCCCACCGACGACATACCCCTTGACCACAGCATCTGGCTTCGCGGCAAATGCCTTGACGAAGAAGGAGGTGTCCATGATGACAAGACCGAAATTCGCCAGGACGTGGATGATTGCGAACATTAAAGCCTGCAATCAGGTCAGCAGGATACTCGCAATCCAAATGATGAACTTACGCCGTGGCTCTCCATGGTAAAGTACGATCCACCGCCTCCATTTCCGTCAACAGGGTGAGCCTCTCCGGCGGTAACTACCAGATCATACAGATGGCCAATCGAGTCGATCTCGGGAGTGACGAAGGTCTTGATTGTGAAGAAGCAGGCAATGATCAGAATGATGAACGTGTGAAAGTAGTCTGTGAGGAAGGTCGCCTTGATACCACCGACAAATGTGTAGAGGATAACACCGATAGGTAGTAAGAAGGTAGCTGCTGTGATGTTCATACCGGTCCTGACCCATTAGCTACGGCCAACATCACTACCACATTCGACCTACAGAGCAGAGATGGCAGCAGAAGCGCCGAGAAGCATGTTTGCCACCGCGATGATGTTATTGATCAAACAAAGTATGATCCATACAATGTGACCAGATGTCCCATATCGTATACGAACAATCTCAAGCAACGTGTGAGCCTCTGGAACCCTCATCTTGCATGCAATGCCGAGTAGCGAGAAGAACACAATCATAGGTGAGCATCTGAGCGCTGTTAGCATGTGTAAGCGACATCTGTGGAGTGCCTTACCCTGCGGCGAACCAGAATGGTCCTGCCACACCAAAGTTATACCCAACAAGTGTGCTGCCCAGCATAGCTGTACTCCAAAGCCAACTTGAGATGACCGCAGATGCAGTCAAGCCAGTCCGGATACTCCTATTGGCGGTAATGAACATCTCTGATTTCTTGTTGTCCTCTCCGACTGTCCTCTTAAGAAGTCGGGTAATCCATATCATGATCAGGGCAATAACGAAGCCAATCACTACCACCACCACATAGCCGACCGCTTGAGAAAGCGGCGGCACGACGGCGGTTTCGGTGGAGGTGACCCCGGAAGTTGACGATCCGCCCGCCATAGTATCAGAAAGAATATGCCTTGAGTGCTGGTAGGTTCGTGTGGACAGAGAAGGGAGTGAAGAATAAAAAGGGACGAATGCACCTATCCCGACAACTTGGAAAGCTACAATGTGATATGCAGATCTGCCGACATTATGAATGCAAGATAGCACTGACCCTCGACCTACTTCTTGTTCCTCCACATGGTTCTCGCCGCCTCAAATCGCTCCCTGACCCAGCCACGGGGTGTGGCCACTCATGATGCAATCACGCCAACCAACGTCGAACTAAACATCCCAGACCATTTTTTCGATGGTTGCTTGATGGCCACCGATATCGCATATTGATATCCGGCAAAAAGGGGACCGTGTTGATGATGGAAGAAAGCATATTCGAAGTCGTGAGGTTGGAGTGAAGCCCCAATGTGAGACACGTGATTGGCTCACAAACGGCAAAAGTGGAACTTCGACCTGAAGCACGCCATGCTTGCTTGAATGACGAGCCAATCTCATACCGAGACAACCACGGGAACCTTTGCACGTTCTCAATCTATCGAATCATGTCCGAGAGATTAAGTCCTCATGAGGGCTGTTGGAGCCTTCCGGTCCATCCCAACAAGCCGGCATGGCGCTCTGCTTGGTCACTTACCGGCCGGACTAGCACCCTACTACTCCATGTGCCCCTCGCCCACCTCGGACTGGAGCCGGGATGTCATTGAGTATAAACCCTGACACGAACTGTCCTCCCGACCACCCCCCACGTCGAGCTCTGATCACTTTCGAGCGGACTATCACAAACAATTACTACCATCATCATGAGTGATACTCAGACTAATAGGGCCAATGGCCATGCGAAGAAGCAGCTGATTATCAGTGCATTCGTCGAATCATGTGAGAAGGCAGATGCTGCCAGAACGTGACCCTCTCTGACAATAGTCCAGGCAGTGGCCATCAGAGCCCAGGAGGGTGGCGGAACGCTGAAGACAGGTCGTCGGGGTTCAACTCGATCAAGCACTGGGTGGAACTGGCTAAGCTACTTGAGAAGGGAAAGTTTCATTCTGTCTTTATAGCAGATGTGCTAGTAATACCGTCCTACGCCTGAGACCTGAAGCCCAAAGTTGACCAGATATCAGGGAGCATACGATGTGTACAAGGGACCACGCAATCCGGACCCTGCTATCGTAAGCGGAGCACAATGGCCTGTCAATGTATAAAACATCCATGTACAGCTAGTTGACATCTGGACTAATGTTTGTGTCAGGAACCTCTCCTGACCGTGCCAGCCATGGCGGCAGCAACAGAGAGCATTGGCTTTGCCGTGACTTTGGCCACGACGTACGAACAAGTATAGACGTACCGCATTTGATGTATTGACTAGTCATTGACAAGTGACAGCCTTATCATCTCGCACGACGTCTCAGTACCGCTGATCACCTGAGTGGCGGTCGAGTTGGATGGAACGTAAGTGGCTCTGACCATTAGGATGATCGTGACTGACTAGATAGATTGTGACTGGGTACCTCGACTCTGCTGCCAGAAATCTCGGACATACCCAGCAGCCGGAGCACGACCAGCGTTATGCCATTTGCGAGGAGTATACTGAAGTCATGTACAAGCTCTGGTACGCAGCGTGAATACCTCCGTCGAGCCGTGCTAATACCTACCAGGCAGTCATCATGGCGAGACGATGCAGTCAAGCTGGACCGCAAGACTGGCATCTACACTGACCCTTCCCTGGTTCGCACCATCGACCACGTGGGAAAATATTACCAGGTTCCCGGCCCTCACATCTGTGAGCCATCGCCTCAGCGTACTCCTGTCATCATGCAAGCTGGCACCTCAAAGGCCGGCAAAGCCTTCGCCGCCCGCAACGCTGAAGTCATCTTTGTAGCAGGCCACAGTCCAGCAGTAGTAGCCAAGAACATCGCCGAGATCCGCGCCCAAGCAAAGACTGACTTTGGCCGTGATCCTACCAGCATCAAGTTTCTGGCCATGTTGTGCCCCATAATTGGCAAAACTCACGAAGAAGCTGAAGCCAAGTACCAAGAGTACCTCAGCTACGGCTCTGAAGACGGGGCGCTTGCGTTGTTCGGAGGATGGACGGGCATTGATCTGTCCCAATATGACGATGACCAAGAGCTGCGACATGTCGAGTCGAATGCCATCCGTTCTGCCGTAGAGGGATGGTCCAAAGCTTCTCCGAAAGTGGCAAAGTGGACGAAAGCGGCAGTGGCGAATCACATCAAGGTCGGCGGACTGGGCGCTACTGTCATCGGCACAGCAGAAGAGGTTGCAGATGATCTCGAGCGATGGGTTACCGAGGCTGATGTTGACGGATTCAATATTGCATATGCGGTATTTCCTCGGACTTTCGAGGAGGTCATTGATCACTTACTACCAGTATTGAGGCAGAGGGGATTGTTCTGGGAAGACTACGCTGTACCGGGCGGAACGTACAGGGAGAACTTGTATGGTAAGAAGGGGCTGGCAAGACCGCCGGCTGATCACCCGGCCGCGGCTTATCATTGGAAGGCGGAGTAGTGCGAGACAGTGCGAGAGAGGTAGCAGAAATGAATCAAAAAGTGCTTTCAAACATTTTCTTTGATGTTGAGTGTGATGGATAATTTCGGGACAGAGGATTCATTTTTGATCGATCGCTGAGCCTACTCTGGTACTGGAGCATCTTCATTCGCCACTCCAGCTTTCCACCTGTACTTGGCAGCAAAGTGCTCATCGGGCGGCCCGGTCTGACCAGGCTTCTGATAGAAGTTCTCCCTGTATGTACCTCCAGGTACCGTGTAGCCATCCCAGAACAAACCTCGAGCACGAAGCTCTGGTAGTAGGAACTTGCTGATATCCTTGAAGGAGTCTGGGAACACAGTATAGGCCTGTCACGGTCAGCATTGAACACAGCGAGATCGCCTGTGCAAAACTCACAAAGTTGAAGCCGTCGACGTCGGCTTCGTCGAGCCACACCTCGAGTGCATCTGCGACTTGGCCAGCGGTACCGACGAGGACTGGACCGTTACCACCAATGCTGACGTGCTCAGCGATGGTATTCTTCGTCCATTTGCCGACACCGGGAGAAAAGCGAGCGTAGGCTTGAGCTGTCGACCTGTACTTCTTAGCAGCGTGTCTCATGCTCGGATATGAGCTCACTCACCTAACAGCATTGCTCTCTACTTCTCTCAATTCCTCGTCAGGCCCATACTTGCCGAAATCTACTCCAATCCAGCCTCCCATCAAAGTTAAGCCGCCTTCAAGCGAGGCATACTGGCGGTAGTCCTTGAGCTTCCGTTGAGCAATTTCCTCTGTCTCGTCAACAATGACAGTCACAAGAGCAAGAACTTTGATGCTTTTCGGATCTCGCCCATTGGCTGCAGTCAGTTGACGAAGGTCTTTGATGCTACCAGCAACTACTTGCGGCCCAAACGCCGACACGAAAACAGCCTCGGCATGACGAGCTGCAAAGTCCTTACCAGCCTTTGACGTACCGGCTTGGAGGATAAGCGGCGTCCGCTGGCGACTGGGTTGGCAGAGATGAGGACCGGGAACATCGAAGAACTTGCCCTTGTGGTTAATCTCTCGTACAAGGTCTGGCTGAGTATAGACGCCTTTGTGCCGATCAAGTTTGACAGCATCATCTCTCCAGCTGGATTCTAGGAGCTTGTAAACAACCTGGACGTACTCCTCGGCTTTGGCGTAACGTTCGTCATGCGGTAATTGCTCCTTCCCGACCATGTTCCGGGAAGCGCTGTCGAGGTACGATGTGACGATGTTCCATCCCAGACGACCCTTAGTGAGATGATCGATTGTGGAGAGACGACGAGCAAGGTGGTAGGGATACTCGTAAGAGGTTGAGACAGTGCAACCGAAGCCGATGCTCTTGGTGGCGGCTGCCATTGCGGGTATGACACTCAGCGGCTCATTGACTGGGAATTGAGCGCCGCTACGTTTCGCGGCATCCAAGTTGCCATTGTAGACATCATAGCCACCTAAAATCGGAGTCAGTACGAGGTTGTCTTACCCCAGGCAGCTTCTAGTTCCGACAAGTGCATGTATAGACGACAGGAACGCAGAGTGGTCACGTGGGTTCTCAGGGCTATACACGAGTGTATGGCTATCGGAAAGGGTTGTTCCCAAGCGTGGGAGCGTAGGGGGATCAGACTTACCAAGAACGTCTGCAATAAAGATGCCATGGAAGGAAGCCTCCTCCAACAGCTGGGCTAGCTTCACCCAATGATCGACATCATTGAACTTCCAGGACTCATCATCAGGATGCCTCCAGAGTCCTGGAGCCTGATGTCCACTACCTGCCGCGGGTTAGTGCTGCAGCACAAAGTGAGGCACGTGCAATAAGGTGGCAAGAACATAGGATTGATAGCACAGCCCGGAGTGTAACTTACACATTTCAACGAATGCATTCACAATGATGCTCTTCTTTGGCTTGACGCCGTTCGCGCCGTTCTGAGTAGCCATGCCTGCTGGTAGTAATAGATGTGGCTTTGGCCTCAAACTGCAGAGACGTTCAAAGCAGCAAACAGGTCACCCCTCACTGTCTCCAACACACTTCGCCTCTCCAACGAGGAACTGATGATCTGGTAATTCACATATCGCCATTGTATCGCGAGGATAGCATTGTAGGCCTGATGAGGATGGTGAAATTCGAGCTGCTGTCACGCCATGACGCTAGACCACTTCGGGACGTCAACGACATCTCCTACAGGTCGAATCTCCTCTCTTACTTTTCCATCACCATTGCATCCGTCGCCATCACATCTCCCATTTCCGATGAGTGGGACGCTTGCGTCAACGTGCATCCAGCCCTGAATTGCGAATGTTTCTTGTGAACCAACATCCCTGAGTCTTAGCCAACGAGGCCGGTATCGCTGGAGAGAAGATGCCCGCGGGCTCGAAGGTGAGGAGTACTGCTTGAGAAGTATCTTTCACGCGCCATGATGTTTTCTCGCATTCGGATTGGTCACTCATCTATCGGCCACTGGATCTTGTTTCTGCATTTCTGATGTTTTGACCATCATCGACTACAGGCATGGCATCTATGCCACAAACGCAGAGAGTGCTCTCTTTACCAGCTATCCGTCAGAAATATGATCTAGAGCATGATCAGCCAATTCCTACTATCCAGCATGGGCATGAAGTCCTGGTTGAGACGGAGGTGATTGGCTTGAATCCGATAGACTGGAAGGCACCGTGAGTGGCAAATATCCAGCGCTTCACCAGAGTCCTGACCGAGCATGCAGTGATTATGGCTTTGGCATACCAGTACTACCTTACATACCTGGGAGAGAACTGGTCGGACATGTCGTTGTCCCTTCATCAACCAACAAACGTTTAAAGCTGGGCGATAGAGTCGCTCTTATATCAACAGACTACCGAGATCTTCGAAAGGCGACCTACCAGGAGTATGCAATCTCGAGTCATTTCAACCTAGTCAGACTTCCTCGATCAGTATCGTCGGAGCAAGGCGCAGCGATCGGTGTCGCATTTGTCACTGGCGCTCTCGCATTAGGAGTGTGCACCGGCTTGGACTTCTCTCCTATCAGCGACGGCCCAGATCTCGTCAACCTCGTTCGAAACATCCACCCAACCCGATTGCCAAAGGATGTCAGAGAGGAGTGTGTAGATGGTATCCCTTCATACGAACGTCCACAGAGAGGGGATTGGCTCGCGATCTGGGGCGGCTCCTCGACCTGCGCATTCATCATCAACCAAGTAGCTCGCCTCGCTGGACTACGAACAATCATCGTCCTCGACGTACGCAAACATGCGAATACCCTCGCCACTGACTCTGCGTTCGAAGCGGACTTTGTGGTAGATTCGCACGATCCCGTGAGGGCAATAGAGATTGTCAGATCAGTCACTGGCGGCAGCTTGCGTTTCGCCATTGATGTCGTTGGCAGAACAACCTCAGAGTATCTGGCGCAGTGTCTCCAGAGTTATGATGCCAAATCGAATGAAGTCACGGAGACGACTCCACCTGGTACACCACCTTCCGACACTGCAGACAAGACGACTGAAACCAAGGGATCACATCTTACCGGACTGACGGGATTACCCAAGCATGTCACTGGTGCATATCATCACAGCGTGCCGGTCAAGCTGTTTCATGAAGTGCCAGAGGTAGGAGAGGTGTTGGTCTTGTGGTTAGAGAGGTTGTTAGACGAAGGTCTGATCGTACCGCCTCGAATACTTGGCGTAGTCGACGGTTTGGAAGGAGTCAACGATGGATTGGATCAGATGCGGAAAGGCGAGATCAGTGGTGGAAGACTTGTTGCGCGGATTCGGTAATACGATCTAGATGATCCTCTTGAATGCAGACTGACACTTGATAGATCGACAGAATCTTAATCTTTCTACACTTCAAGTCTGAGAGTGATAGAGCACTTGATACCTTCGTCTATACAAATAGTACCACACACCGAATGAATCGACATCTCAATGAACCTCCTCTGTATCCCGATGAAACCCACTGTGAATTCCATCTACCTCACCTCCGAGCTCACACTGTTCGCCCCCTTTGCCTCACCGCCCACAAACCCTTCACCCACCACTTTCTGATCCAGATCCGTGTCACTCCCATTCTCCACGGACTTCTGGGCCTCCGTCCCGAAAGTCCTCAATACCAACCAAGCAGGATACAAGCTGATAGCCCAGAGCCCAAAGTTGAGGTACACCCCACCTACTTCAGCAAAGATAACAATCGAGTTCAACCCATAACTGACCGCCTGCCACGCCGACTCGGTCCCCCTCAACAGCGCCGCATAACGAATCACCTCTGCCGAGTCCCCCGCCAAATTCGAGATAATAAAGTACAAGAAGAGGTAATTCATCTGAAACCCAGCGCAGAGGAAGATATACGGCGCAAAAGCAAGCCCAAACCCAAGCGAAGCCCAATCATACGTCGGCTGGGTCTGGCGGAACCTGGTGACCAACACAGTGGCCCAGATCCACCATGCGCCCTGCAGCACGACGATGATGCCGAAAGCGTACCTCGATCGCGTCTTAAGGGGGACTTTGGTCCTATCGAGCCAGTTCCCGAGGATATTGCCGCATGTGACGGCGATGATGCCGGAGAGGAAAGAGCCGAGAGCGCGGGCCCGCACGGAGAACCAGAGCGAGAGGTAGGTGAAGAAGACGGCTTCGGAGTAGACTGCCTGTCCGATGAAGAGGAGCACGAGGAGGAATCTCTTCGTGAAGAACAGTTTGGTAGTTTGACGAATCTCGAACCAGGGATTGTTGAGGATGGACAGCTCGACTTTGCGGCCATCGGTTCGTTGGACTTGTTCGGGCTTGTTTAGGAAGAGAGCGACGAAAGGGCCGAGACATTGCAGCGCGATGAAGATGAGGTAGACAGTGTAGGAGACTTTGCCGGCTTCATTGCGGTCGGCGTTAAGACCTAGGTTGATGGCGCCGCCGAGGATCTGGCCGAAGAGCCGGTAGGTGAGCCAGTAGCCCAGCACTTTGCCTCTGTTGTAGGGCTCTGGGTAGGCGATGGCTATGGCGGCTTCGGCCATCCAGAAGATACCTGCTGATAGGCCACATAGGGCTGCTCCGAGGAGGACCGACCATTCTGTGCCGAAGCGATTGTTGGTGTAGAGACCTGCGGCATAGGGAGCTATGTTTCGTCAGCTCCATCCGTCATCGCTTGATGCCGATAGCATACCATATCCCAATGTGCCAACCAGGAGCGTATTCTTGATACCAATGTAATGTACGATAGCGCTGCTGAAGTAGCAAGACACTACCATGAGGCAGAAAGTCAAGGCGTTGGCAGTGTTGACCAGGTATGGCTTCTGAGCACCACCTGCTCCCAAGCTGTTCATGCTGCGTTTTGTCAGATCCTACTCCCTGTGATATACATAGGGTCGAACTTACGCTCCCCATATCCCTGGTGCAGAAAAGTTACAGATACCCAGAACGGTTGCATTGAAGAGTGTGCTTCTGTACCACTTGACTGGGTGTCTCTGATCCTTCGGAGGAGGTCCTCGGATGTCGTTGATGATGTATGATTCCGGCATGATAGGCGGCAGAGACGATAACGTAGCAGATGGATCTCGGAGTGGTGGTAACTTGTGCTGGTATAGGGACCGTGGAGTGATGTATGCCTTGAGGCCAAGGGATAGGGAAACAGCAACAAAGAAAGAACTTCCAATCAACCACCAAAGTGACCACGAGTATGTACTTACCCATCCGACGATCATCTCACATTCATATACCTGCATACACTCTCCAGCATCACACGAGGAGTCAAGTCCCTGCCTCAGTTCCCGACCAGTTCCCCCTGGCCACATCCGCACTATTAGATAGATTCGATCGCATCATCAATGGCGGCATGGCAACAGCACAGATTTTTCCTGCCCCCCGGATATCTCCCAGAGCGATAAGCAGAATGTTTCAATGAACTTCAGAGCTTGCGTTGCAGTAGTGGAGGTCAGGAGTGGAGACGTCCATCTGCTGGGGAGCACGCCATAGTTGCGCATCAACGCGGCATACTGGGGCAAGTTTTCACCGCATTTTGGGGCTGATTGGGTGATCCGAGATCGGAGAGCAATGAGAATGGGAATAACACCCGTTGACCGGGGAGATTCGTATGCATGTGCTCTTGTCGGCCACGTGCGGTTTGCCATGCGGTTGGGATTGTATGGAACAGCTTGATACGTGCACCGAGGGATCCCTGGACGCCTTGATATCGAAGTTTGATGCGCAGGCTGTTCGAGCGATGATACTCGGAATGCTGTGTATTGCAAAAGTCATCTCAATTTGAGCGGGCGGGTGTAGCATGCTCTGATTCATGGCAAATCCCACCAGCTCTCATGCAAATCCCTCAGATCCTGACCCGGCAGCTTGAGATATCCCGTAATATCGTAGTTCTCATCCTGCTCTTGCCTCGTGAAACCGTTGCCAAAGTAGGCAAAGCGATTGCCAGTATTTGTGATATGCTCATATTCCCAATCTTCCCATCTCGGCTCTCTTCGTACAATCGTGACATGCGCTGCACTACCAGGCCAGATCCCGTGAATTCTTGCTCCGGCTTTGCCTCCATTGTACCAGCTGCTGCACTTGTCGGCGAAGACAGTCTTGGGGAAGAAGGCGTCCGCATATTCAACAAAGTCGTCCGTAGCCTTCTTGGATGGAGTAATCGTTTTGATGCCTTGTGTGCTGACTTTGCGGAGGACTTTGGCGTAGTACGTGAGCTGTACTTCGACTGCGTGAGGCACAGTGCCACTAGGACCGGTACCGTGAGGGCCGTGAACAAGTAAAAGATTCGGAAAATCAGGTACCGCGAGACCGAGATAGCTATGTGGCCAGCCATACTTCCCACCAGGTCTCCACGCTTCTCTCAGATCCAGGCCATTTGCTGTGATGGGAAAGGGTGGGACCATATCTACGTTGGCACCAGTCGCGCAGAATATAGCATCCACCTCTCTGTGCTTACCATCTTCCGTCTCGATCCCAGTGGGCGTGATCCTCCTGATCGCTGTCTGGATGAGTTCGACATTGTCTTCCGCGAGAGCTTCGAGATAGCCAGGCCCCGGTGTTAGACGTCGACAGTTTGGACTGAAATCTGGTATCAGATTGTTTACCAGCTCAGGCTTCTTTGTCGTCCGCTGTCTGAGCACATTGATGTATTCCTCCCGCTTGGCTCTGTTCGCTACACTACCTGCGAGTAATGCAGGCGAGCCTCGCCAATACTGGGCTTCCAGTTCTTTCCTGAACTTCAGGTACTTTGCAGGGTCCTCAAATTCTTTCAGCTGCTCAGGCGTGTACGGTTGGGCATCAAATGTGCGAGCATCTCCGGCCCATGTCGTGGCAATCCATGTTCGTGATCGAGCATAATGATCTACTCGCTTCGACAGTCGTTGTAGATTTGGCACGACTTGAATCCCACTTGCACCGTTTCCGATGACTGCCACATTCTTGTCCTTGGGATCGAAAGACTTATCCCAATTGGAGGTGTGGCGGAGCAGTCCCTTAAAGTCCTCGATGCCAGGGTAGTCTGGTAGCTTCCACGCATTGAATCGACCCAGAGCCGGCAGCACAAAATCTGCCTCTTCCTCGTCGATCTGACCGGACGTAGTGTCCTGAACCTTGACTTTCCATACAGACGCCGACTTGTTCCAATCCAGTCCAATGACCTTTCGACTGAGCTTGACCAACTTGTATATATTGTATTTCCGTGCTAGTCCCTGCCAGTATTCCCGAATCTCTTGTCCCTGGGCAAATTTCTCGGACCATTGAGTGCGAGGATCAAATGTCGACTGGTAGACATGGGCAGCTATGTCGCATCTGACTCCGGGATAGATGTTCTCGAGCCATGTTCCGCTCTGTTCTGGGTCAGTACATACCGCTGTGCTTGGATCACACGAGACCTACCACGTCCTCGTTCTTCTCCAGGATCGTGAGCTGAATGTTCGGCACCTTGATCGGCAATAGTATGCCAGCAGTGATTCCAGCAAGACCTGCACCTATCACCGTGACACGAAGAGGCCGAGCATCGTCGATAAAGCGATCTTCCAGCTTCAAGTTCGACGTTGGGTACGAGGATCCCAGTTCGGCTGTGTTGACTTCTGGATCCAGTAGCTCTATGTTCGATGTCTGTACACTATCATGCTTGCTGCCATTGACATGTCCAGCTCCATTGGTCAGTCCATTCGTGGCTTTTACAATGCCAGCGGTGGCAGTATCGACTGCCTCAGCGTTGTGGCCCATACTCGAAGACCCAATAGGTCAGTGTACCTACCATACTTACGCGTGAATGCTGGACACTGCACGCCTTTTGACTGTAATCACATGTTGGGCCACCTCCATGGGGGTTCGCCAATCATGGTTTACTGGTTGAATGGTGCAATCCGCTAGGGCTGTGGTTCTCCGGTGTCGAGCGATCACGTCTTCGCATCAGATCACGGGCCGGGAACGATAACGATAGGGATGAACGAGACATCCAGACTTTGAACAGACAGGTGATGAAACATGCCTAAGATCCCTCCAAGGATCGATGGATTTTGTAGCTGATGCATCTTGCTACGAGACTTGACCACACGATGGATGAATGAGGAAGACCAATGGACCAATTCATGTGGTGGTAGGCCTGAAGCTGACTACTCCACTTCACTTTGCTCGGACACGAGATATGCGCAAAGTTTTCATTGGAACTATTGACAGAAACTCAAGTACTGAAGGAGTGAAAAGGTAATGCTGGTACTGGGTGGGGGGGGCGTCGACTACAACCCTCTAGCACTTCCTCCACTTGTAGTAGATCTTCTGGGTAAACTTGGTGTCAATGGAGTCGGTAGTCAAGACACCATTGGCCTTGGAATCCGTGCTGGTAAGCCTGACCTGGGAGTTGATGTTGAGGAGACCTTGAGCACCGCAAGGGGACCTGCAGTATATAAGTATGGGTACCTGTCTCGGGAATAATTGCTCTTACCAGATGGTGGAGGTGACCTCTGCCTGGTTCGTAGAGTACCCGAATGGTGAGCGTTCCGCCCAAATATGGGATGGTAATGTCACGACCATGCTGGCGAGCCGGATACCTGCTCAATTCTAGCCGTCCGCTGCTGCAGGTGCGGTCGAACAGTCCGTTGGGCAGTTGGCTAGAACGACCAGCGGCCACCAACTCAGAACAGTATATCTGGATTCGACGGTTGTTCGTTGTCTGCTATCGACATTTATTGAGCGAAGAGAAGAATGTCCAATGAGCGAAATTCGAGCATGACTAAGCAGTTGTCGAGCCATCACCGTGACGATCCCTTCCATCACGTCGCGGTATGATGAGAGTGACGATACTCGGAGGAGTCATCCTCACAGCGGATGACACCGGGTCGAAGATGCTTGTCCAGCAACAGCTGTGTTTGAATATTCAGGAATGAAGTTCAACAGCTCTGAGGGTAGTACTGGATATCAGCTTTCGTCACCTACCACAATGGTGAGAATCTGGTAGCCAACTCTCCGCCATGTCACGCCACACGAGTCATCTCCCTTCGAATGGTTGCTGGGAGCTGATCACTTGCATATAGACTTGAAACGGCTCCTTCAAAGGCTATTCGGATGAAGCAGGGCACTACCAGAAGAATATGGTGCCCTAAACAAGCTCTACAGCGCTGCTTCAGACGATTTCAGCAGTAGATCTGAGCATCTTTAGCTCTTGCGCGCTCAAACGAGCAGCGAGACGATTGCGCCTGATTGCTCACAAAATTCCCAACTTGAGGGTACTCATTAGGGCTTGAAACTTTGTCGAAGCCGTGTCGCCTCAGTCAGAGTCGGCATAGGTAGGGCTGCTGTCGAGCTAAAAAACCCTGAGAGATCGCCAGGGACACTGATTGTGGTGGTAGTTTCCAAGAATCAGGCCGTGACTACATAGTCAAGACGATCAACGACTGACGAGAGTTCTCGTATTCAGTTTTCATCGCTGAGACACTCTAATTATGGATAAGGGACCCTTCTATCCGGCTCGCTGGTTCCTAAGCTACAAGATCCGACTTTCGTTCGAGCTGACTTGGAGTCTCTTCGGTCCAACAACAATATATTCAACGTCAATTACGGCTACATCAGGTTTCATTGGCAATTGTCGAGAAGAACCTCACGGTTCGGCCGAAGAAGTCGTCGCCGAACGCCCCAGAACCTGTTTAGCGGCGTCGGCCCAGGTACCTCTTCTCGGCTTCAAATTGTGTCTCACAAGCACCACACACATATTTCCAGGTCCATACAAGGTACCATCAAGCTCTGTCTAAGCCTTGTAGGATGCGGCGTGCCCCACCTTCTCTCTAACAGCGCTGTGTCCGTGCCACGAGTAACCGTTCGAACGTTACTATAACACGACGACTTGTCTATCCATGTTCCACGTTGAGGGTATGCTTTCGCCTATCTCCTTCTGGGCGTTCATGGAGTGGTGGAAATGACTCTCCATTGCTTCTAAAATAACGTTGATTTGCCACTTTTTGCTTCTCCGTTCGTAGCCATTCTATTTACCTGGTCCAAAGCCCTACTTTTGTAATTTCTGGTCCCTTAGGTCTTCACCCACTTTCTTTCTTTCACCTTTACTCTGTCCGGCCCTTCATCATGTCGTCCTCGACCACCTCTACAGCGACAGTCGCACCTCCCAATCCCTACGGTGGAGCTGGTCCAATGTTGATGACACTGCTTGTCACCCTGGTCTCCATCGCCACTTTCTTGATGATCTTGAGGGCTTACTCGGCCTCCAAGACTGCAGGGAAATGGCGCATGGACTTCATCATGGCTGCTATAGGCTTCACCTTTGGTCTGGCGAGCTGTGCTACTATGATTGTCGCCCTCTTGAACGGACTCGGAAATCATGTCGCCGACCTCACCTTTCCTCAGATCTTCCAAGCTCTACGATGGATCTGGATTTCGCTATACACCTCGCTTCCAGCCGGTATCTTCGCAAAGTACAGCATCATCGCCCTACTCCTACAAATCCAAGGCAAAACAGCCAAGAAGCGGTCCATCGCTCTCTATGTCCTTGGATTCCTGATAGGAGTTTCTGCCATAGTGCAATTCTTCCTGTCTCTTTTCCAGTGCGAACCACTTGACAAGCTCTGGTTTCCTTACCTTGATGGTTCCTGCCCACGCCTCAAGCTCGCGGGCGACTGGTCTTACTTCCAAGGCGGTTTGTGAATCCTCAGCCACCTTCTCTGTCAAGCGCTAACTCTTTTACCCAGCCATCGCCGTTCTTGCTGACGTCTCGCTTGCCCTATGGCCAATCAGCATCGTCTGGAACCTCCAGACCTCGTTCCGTATCAAGCTCGGCGTCTGTTCCCTCATGGCTGTCGGTGTGATTCCCACCAGCGGCGTCATCCTTCGCATGAAGATGCTACCCTATATCGCCCATTCTTCGGATCTCACGTATGACTTTAACCACTTCATGCTCTGGGGTACCCTCGAGCTTTGGCTCGTAATCATTCTCTCATCCCTCCCTCCTCTCCGTCCTCTCTTCCTCAAGGTCTTCTACGGCATCCGCTCCGCCACACGCAGCTACGGTCGAGGCACGCAAGCAGGCACTGCTGGCGCCTCTGGTCGCGGGACACACAACGGCGCCGCCAATGGCAACGTGAACGAGATGCACGCCATGTCTGCAGCCAAGCACAAGCAGGGCATCACCGTCGGAACTCATCACGTTGTCAGCGACGGAGCCAGCGACGAGGAGAGCTTGGTCGGCTCTTCCTCCGGCGCGGGCGGAATCACGATGACTAGGGATGTCCACCAGGTGGTCGAGGCGAACGGGAGGGAAAAACCTGCTGAGATGCCATGATCAATTTCGCAGGCATGGTGGATTCTCACGGAGTTGTAGGGGTGATACCAGCAGGGTGTACGGTGTACGAGGTACAGGACATACCGCAAGGCACAGAAACAGCACGGTCGGGCAAGGAGATACCAGGACGTTCATTAATTTCTTTTGTGAGAACAACAGACTAGCACTTACCAGTAGTACTCGGGCCAGGAGCCTCAGACATCCAGAATACCCAATCTTGTACAGAGTCCATTGAACTCCAAACACGCCCTGTGAGCCACGAGTCCTTGCATTTCCCGACACCACCACGTGACTCTTTTCCCTGCCAGCGAAACCACACCGACCACGTCGCCGGCCGTTGGCTGACCCAAACCTAAATAAGGGCAATTCCGGTCCCAACCCTAGCCCGTCTCTACTGCTCATACAACAATAGTCCCCTCGGCTCTCACGTCCTCCACACTCGCTCCTACCAGCAACCCGTACCTCCCCGCCTGCAAAACCCACTGCTGCTGCCTCGTGTCCCAGATACTCATATCCCGCCTGCGCAACGGGAAGGTAAACACCTTTGCTTCGCCCGGCTGGAGGAGCTGCTTGTCGAATCCACGCAACGCTTTGGGGAGACCGCTGTTGGGGATGTTGAGGTAGAGCTGGGCTACCTCCGCGGCTGCGACGGTGCCGGTGTTTGTCACGGTCACGGAGACGGTGGCGATGGTGTCGTAGAGGGAGGCGAGGCCGCCTTGAGGTGCGGGGGTGGTGGGGGAGACGCGGTCTGGCGGGAGAGGGGAGGTGTTGGCGCCTGGGGACAGAGTGGTGGTAAGAGAGGAGTAAGTGAAGTTGGTGTAGGTCAGACCGAAGCCGAATGGGAAGCGAGGGGCCACGCCGCGTTGGATGAAGGATTTGTAGTCAATGTAGAGACCTTCCGTGAAGTCGGATTGGGAGTAGAGGAGGTTCTTGGGGTCGGCAAAGCTAGGGTTGAGGAGGGTACCGTAGTCGGCTTCGGTTTTGGCAACGGTGTAGGGAAGGCGGCCTGAGGGGGATTGTCGGCCGTACATGATCTCTGTGAGGGCGAGGCCGCTGTCTTGGCCTGGGAGGTGGCCGTAGATGACGGCGGTGATGTTGGGGTGGTTGATCCAGCGGTCTACTACGCGGATGCCGGCGTTGTGGATCACTACGATGGTGTTGCGACATTTGTTGGCGACGTTGGTCACAAGAGTGTCGGAGTAAGTGTCTTCGAGTGTCACTCTATCATATGCCTCGCTGCTTGCTGAGTTGATGAACACAATGCAAGGGTCATTGGGCGACTTGACAGATGGAATTTGGGACGTGAAGTCAGTGTTGAGGATTGTCCCATCCCGAGCGGCCTGGATCTGGAAAGCATCGTAAGGCGAGAATGACAGAGTCGGAGTGATTGCACCCGATCCACCCCCGGTGATCATGGTACCTTGCAAAGCGACCTCTGGTCCAGCGCTACCAGCTGGTAACACTGACGCAAACAGTAATAGGGCTTGCAGACCAGTGAATGGTCTACCATCTGTGTAGCTCCTGGTGTTCGACTGTCCAAAATTGTACAGGGTCGAATCAAGCCCTGAAGTGTTTGACCCACCAACCGCATCATACCCGAACAGGTTCAGCACTGCAGACCTATTGAGTGGTAGGGCATTATTGACATTCTTGACCAGTACATGACCCTCGACCGCGGACTGAAATCTGGTGGCCTCATCGGCAGGATCACGGGCGTCGACATCCGTGTAGAGTTCCTGACCAGGAGCGTCAAGACGAGCAAAGCGATACCAGGCTGCAAGTACCCTAGTCGCCATATCGTCAAGCCTAGTAGCTGCAATTGATCCGTTTGCGACCGCGCCAGCCAATGAATCGGGGTTCAGGAACTGGGAAGATGGCATGACCATGTCCATTCCAGAATTCCTCGGAGCGACACCCGAGTGTTCTGCGTACCAATCACTGACTACAAAGCCTTCGAAACCAAGCTCAGTCTTGAGCAGTCCGTTTATAGTCTTTGAGTTGGCACATCCGTAAGATCCATTGATCTTATTGTACGAGCACATGATGGATCCAGCTTCCGCCCGGAGCGCGTCGTAAAAAGGCCAGAGGTAGGCTTCATGCATTGTCCTGTCATCCAAATTGGACGATACGCTCTCGTTAGCGAAGCCAGGGATAAAGCCTTGCAAAAAGGGATTGCGATTCGTCTCTTGCTCATTGACAATGAAGTGCTTGACGCAAGCAATGACGGATTGTTGCATGCCCGCCACGGTCGGCTCGACCAAGGCACCAGCTAGATAAGGATCGTTGGTGAAGCCCTCCCAATTACGGCCACCTTTGGCAACACGACCAAGAGGACCAACCACAGGTCCGAGCAGAACATTGATGCCCTTCTTCTTGAATTCTTTGCCAATCGCAACAGCCCTGTCGCCAGCAAGTTTGCGATTCCAGGATGCGCCAACGTGGAGTTGAGCAGGGTAGCCGGAGACCAGCTTGCCAGTACGAACGCCCGATTCAGCATCGTTCAAGCACATACCAGGGAAGCCAAGTCGAGGTACGCTGCCGGTGAAGCCAGAGCAGCCTCTGGTCTGCGATACGCCGAAGGTGATGTTCGCCTTCTCTACGTTGGTCATTTGCGCCACCAGAGCCTTTGCCTGGCTGTAAGCATCAGCCCACCCACCATCGTCGCCAGTGCCTGGAGCTTTTGGCAGGTTAGTGGTACGTAGAGATAATGACATCCATCGACTTACGGGTAGGATAGACCGGTGGACTCTTGCCGTAGGAATATGCTAACTCAGGGGTGAACAGCTTGATCAGAGCGAATCCAACCCATGTCCAAGCCGATGCCAGAAGCTTTGCAAGGGTCGCGGCGTCGCTGACAAGAGCTGCAAGAGCTTGTGCGACTGGGTTGTTGCTGCTGGCGACAACATTCTTCGCCATGGCACCTGATGCTTGGCCGACGGATGGACTGGTCGCAGCTGGTGGCGGAGAAGATGCCTGTGGTGCGCCATGAGACGCAGCGATTAAGCACACCACCACGGTGCAGATGAGTAGTCTCCTTGACAGTCTTGCCATGATGAATATGCAATGGGAACGAATCCTAGTCAAGTAGAAAAACTACTTCTGGACCTACCACATCGTGCCTACTTTTGTACTCCCCCACAACTCGTGTGATCACAATCACTAGCTACCAGGCCAGTTTGGATCGTCCCGCGTCCGGGGCAAGGTCAGGTGCGAGGTTTGATAGGGAAAAGCTGGCAAATTGGAGGAATCCAGAGAGACAAACAAGTGCACGGGCTGCGGGGCCTTGTTTTGACCCCGCGATCCGCCTTGGTTCTGTGACCGATGAATTCGCAGGCAGCGTCACTAAAGGTGTCTAATCATGCGTACCAAGGAATTTGCACGAAAAGTTCGTAAGATGGGGACTTGGACTGTGAACACACCGATGACAGTCTCTCGGACTCCCCAGCTATTGATGTTCGCTGCTGTAGGTGCATTACCGAGGGACAGTTGTGCTCGGATGATGGCTGCGATGATGACAAACACACCAGAGGACAGGATAAGGCCGATGACGAGCTTCTTCTTGATTGACACCTTCAGCTGATACAGCAGGATGACTGGAATGACGAGCAGTGCCGCATCGGTGGTAGTGTTGAGCACCGCCGTGGCGATAAGGTTTTGAGGCCTGAACGAGCACTGCCACGGCGCCATGGGTGAAACTTGCCAGTTGGCCTGGAATGGCCGGCACCCAACGGTGACCACCAGGAAAAGGGCGATGTAAGTGATACCGACGATCCAGACCAGGTATCTGACAAGCTTTGCTGGACTTGCACATGGAGTAGCGAATTTGTTCGCCCCTTTTGCGCTACTATATGCTGCACCAACAGTAGAGTCGGATTGATCGACTTGTCGCTGAGCAAGTCGACACGAGACAATACTCGATCCCGGGAGCTTGAGTCTAGACCCGTTTGACTTCCATCCTCGTTAAAATCTTCGGTATCGCCGTTGTGCGACTGGTATCCGTCAAAGAGACTTCATGTTCGGTACGCATTCTGTCTCCATTTCGGCAATCCCCCTCCGCGAATATTGCATGAAATTTGTAGACAACGTCATTTCAAGGTTGTTGCCGTCACCTTATTGTGCGCCCAACGATTATATGCCGTCCGTCGCATACCCAACCAGACAAGGCGTTATATTCGAAGCCAACGGCTTTGACCCGACCGTGACCTGCAGATCGACCACGAACCACATGGTCAGATCGTAGTCATGGAGATTCCCACGAGATCCGGATTACGGATCTCACATCGTTGCTGTGGGTCGGAGTGCGATCCTAGCTTCGACCACATGGTGATCTTAGTACCGCTCCATCCACCGAGGATCCATACCAATGTCCCACTGCTTCATGCGATTCTTCATCTGAGCAGCCTTGTCGTGCAAAGCATCATACATGGCCAGATCTGCTTCCTTCTTGTCTGGAGTAGCTGTTTTGACCCAGTCATCCATGCCGTGCTCGCGAGATGTCTCGTCCAGTTTCCAGATGCCTAGAGGGTCGTCGCTGTACCCTCCCCTTAGGACCATCCGCTTATTCTCAATCGAGAAGCCGTTCGTGAATTCAAGCCATTTGTGCCTGCGAGACTCTGCCCAAGTGTCGAGCAGAGTGTCTGGAGCAGCATCTCGGATTACTGCGGCCAAAGCTCGGCCCAACGGCCCAGCTGGTATCACGATCAGCGAGTTCATTGAAATTTAGATACGCCTTACCTACCGTCGAGTAAGCCAGTGGTCAAACCTAGACCTCCAATTGGATTGTTACTCTGTGGTGGTTCAGTATCGCAAGTAACTTCTACCGGATTGTACTCACATGAGCAGCATCTCCAGCTAAAAGACATCTGCCTTTCCGAAACTGTCTCGCGCATCTCTAGTGAGGCTTGTACTTGTTCAATTGGACAAGCTCATAGCCTTCGCCGGGCCAACCTGGAAAGATCTCCTTGTAATGCTCTTCCAGCTCCGCTTTGATATCCTCATTTGTCATGCCGGCCTTGACCCCGAATGCACAACGCCAAAGTCCAGAGTCGTCGATGACAGTAATCACAGCCCAGTGCACTGGATCCATGATGAAGTTCGCCGTTGTGAAGCCGTACTTTTCGAACGGATAACGAATGCTGGTAGCCACAAAGTCCTCTTTGGGCCATGAGAAGCCTTCGAACTCAATCCCCAGGGACCTTCGAACAGCACTGCCAGCTCCATCAGTACCTACCAGCCAGTCGCATCTATACCTGACCGCTTCCCCACTAGGTGTATCTTTGCAAGTGATCTCTACCCCATTCTCATCTTGATCGATACCCTCCAAGGTCTTCCCGAACTCGACTTTTGCCACGTCACCATACTTTCCCAACGAATGCTCCATGATAGTCTCAGCCAGCACGTTCTGCCCGCAATTGATGCCACTCCTGAACTTCTCCCCCCCCTTCCATCTTCTCCACCATCGCCACTCTCTGCTTGTCTTTGCCACGGCCAACCCAGTAGGAAAGAATATTATTCACCATCGACTTTGCCCTCACATCATCCAGCACGAGCACCGGCACCGACAAACGAGCGAGGTTGAGAGCTGTGAGCAATCCGACTGGACCTGCGCCGATGATGATCACGGCTGAGTGGGTAGACGACGTAGCCATCACGACAGTATATCGGGTAGCAAATGAGATTCTGATCAAATGGGATCGGAAGCAATTACGATGATGCATGGTCGAAGGGGCCTTTGTCACTCCGGGCTGCACGAAGATAGTACTTCCATTGAAGTCTTCATGGCACTTCGATTGTGTGTCGCATATTCTCTGGTGCCAGAAAAGACGTTCCCCAGCAAGCACCATCGATTCCTCACGACATGGACTGGATACCTTGAACTGCGTCATGACGCATCTTTGGACATATCTATATGAGTCCCAACTTATGCGTCCACGAGCTACCTCCGAAGTCGAGCTCTGACATCGGCCAGAGGACTCAGAGAATAACTTGCGATCAAGAAGGAGACCTGAGAGCCACATTAAGAACTACTAACTATAATTTTACCTATCCCGTAGATCGCTCTACTTGACCGCTCTTGGTCCTACGGCGGTGAAAATGCCTAGCCATCCTCGTGGTTCGTAGTTCGCCGGTTGCACTGAACCATCGACATCATAAGGTTTCGCATCATGTTCTCGCTGTTTGCACGGCAGGGCGTCCATGACTACTGTGATCAGTCTGTTTGCGTCGCCAAGGAACGTGTCGGATGAATCGTTCACGGCCAGAAGGGGACCATCAAGAGCAACACGGGATCCAGACCGGTCGGGACTACCAGACATATGTTCAGGCATCCGGATGCGGAAGCCGACCTCGTGCCTGACAACCGTTGCGGAAGTCGTTTTGCGACACCGGTCAGCATCGAAGTTATTTATACCGCGAGGTCACGAGTAGTAAGACAAACGGTGGTAACGATCTTGTCGTCATCGTCTTCTGAATTACGAGCGAAGAATCATCGTGGGGTCAGTCTGACCGAAGAGGCTTCCTTTCTGGTCAGCATATCCTTTCGTGAGGCTCCCTCCATGGCACCCCGAGCGCCTCGAATATCTTCTTCTCATCCCTTCCCTCGATGAGTGACCCCTCCGTGATCTTCTCCCTACCCTTTCCTCGCATGACGTCTTTGTAGAGTCCGCGTTGATTTAGCCTCATCCTTTTCTTGCTTGCAAGCAATCTCATGCTTCTGTTGAAAATGTCGTTGCCAGTGAAATAGATCAGGGCAGCACCAAGCTCATCGGGAGGGACCAGCAGAAAGTCAATCCTTCTCCATGTCTTTGACGTTGGCAGGCAAGATGCACCATGCCATTTGGTGCCATCCAGCCGATTTGTTGCCGCAAGTGAGCACTTCAGGAAACCTGATTTGAACAATGCAGGCACAAGCGTATCGATCAGCATTGTCCGCAAGTGGGAGACTGTCCACGTTGTATGTGTGATGACCAGATCGATATCACCAGACGTCTGCGCCCCTCGCCTATACGAACCCATGGTGTAGAGTTGAATATCCTTGTCGATTTTCTTGACAGCTCTGTCCACTGTATCTGAGTGGGCCTTGACCTCTGCTCTGGGGATACGGCTGGTGAAGTCGTCGTAATGCTCAATGCCGATCTTCACGTTGTCCGTAAGGGTGGCCTTTTGCGCAAGATCTTCAAGGGTCTTGAAGCCTTGTGCCACGAACTTCATTCCCTGGTTGAATCCGATTCCGTAGACGCCCAGGAAGAGCTGAAGAATCTTGTCGGTCGGATCTGCTTTCGCGCTTTCAAGTCTGCGTAAAGCATTCGTACAAACGATCTCTTCAATCTTCTGCGCCAGTCTGTCTCCAATATGTGGTAGTTTCTCGGCTTCCTTGGCAGTCCAGACTTTGACAGGTTGATTCTTGAGAGTGTTGATCGCTCTTCGGTATGCGATGGGACGCCAAGTATCCTGAATCTTTGTGTAGTATTCTGCCATTTCCTGCAGAATGGCTATAGTGGCTGCATTTGGACCGTCATTCGTCTTGGCTGTGTTCTCCTTCATGCATTGAAATTTCTCTTGCCATTTCGGAACATTGGTTGCTTTGACAAACTTGTCCTCGTCGCTGGAGCTGGATCCTGGGCGAGATTCTCCGTCATCCTCGTCAAGCATCTGTTCGTTATTAGAAAGGAACGACCAGAATCCTTCGATTACCTACCAAATCATTTGCTGTCTTCGCCTCACTGATCGCTTGGTCGAGCTCGTCCAGATCCCGAGAGACGCCGTTGGTCTCGTTCAGGACGGGCGAACTCGCTGCTTGCTGCTCTGACCACGGTTCCGAATCGGCAGTCTTCGCTGTGTTCTGGGACGGCGTCTGAATTTGAGGTTTCCCTTCTGGTTTGAGCTCGAGCGAAAGTTTTGCCGACGTCATAGGAACTGTTGTCTTTGTCGGAGGAACATTGAAGCCCTTGATATGATACTGTACTTGCTGAGGGTCAAGCAGAGCGCGGTACGCGATGCACTCTGCGGGGTAATGCTCGATTACAACATAAACATGAACTGGAATGGTCTCAAGACCTTCGGAGCTTTTCATGTGAGCTCTAACCTGGTCATAATTCATACTGCGGTCTACGACCAAGTGAGTGACTTCCGCAGACCATGTCTTTGCGCGGGTAGCACCATGTTCTTCTGCTTTTTTGATGCGGAAGTTTCGTCCAGGATTGTTGTCGTTGTTGGGAAAGAAGTCTGGTCAGATCAGTCAATCATCTCGCCATATTCCCGGATGTAATCCTTACAGAAGTGACAGCCATCAAAGATCTTGCCCGTAGTACGCGGTGCTGCAGTACTTGCAGGAATGGCTGTGCTTGGCTGACCGATCAGACTTGCAGATTTGTTTAATTTCGAGAGTCCTGGACGCGACGCTTCTGAGATTTGGCTGCTATGATCTGTCGTTGGAAGTGAAGATGAATTCACGGGCGCGGTCGCTGCTCTGCTCAAAGCTTGAACCTTGTCTTTGATAGCAGCAGATCTCCGATTTGAAGTCCTTGACAAGGGTAAGGCCTGACTAACGGGGGCCCGGTCTCGCTTGCGCTTCAGGGTAGCCATCGATCTCTCGAGATCCGAGTCACGTTCGTCGCTGTCGTCAATATTATCGAGAAATGAGAACATCCTCACCTTCTCTTCATACCGTAATTGAGAGTCATCTTCGTCGGCGGACGCCATGTCCACACAAAGATGTAATTGTGTCAAGAAGTTAGAGACGAAGTGAAGAGTTGATGGTGAGTTGAGGAAAGAGCAAACAGCGTAGACCTCGGTTCTTGGCAAAATCTGGTTTGAAGATTTGGTGATTTGAGCTGCTCCTCATCTTTGATCAGCAACGACATTCACGACACTTTAGTGACAGCATGCTCGTCCCATCTATGAGGTGTCTCAGGGTCTTGAGATGCATCAACAACATCGAGCGAACGCCATTAGCCCACAGATGCTACTCCAGCTCCTCCGAAGAAATCCTGGACCCGTCGAAAGAAGACCGGGCTCAAGGTCCACAACCACTCAATCGACCTTTGGGTGTCCCAAACCCTCCCCGAGCAGGCGAAAACTCAGGCTATGATAATCGAACGATCAAGCAGCGCCGCGACGATTTTGTCAACCATGAAAAGCACTTGGAGAAACGACAAAAACTGGCAAAGGATCTTTTTCGCCCCTACTTCAAGGACTTTACGGATATGAAATACTTCAAGGGCAAGGTCTTCTATGCGCCTGATCGAGTGTTCAAGTCACAGTTTGCACGATATTTCCCGAATCTAAAAGGACGGACCTTGGAGGATCAGGAAGCGGACACGACGAACGTCTTGCAAGGCCAGATCAGTGTGGTGAGCGTGGCGAGCTCGAGCTGGGCGCAGAAGCAGGCAGATGCGTGGTGTCAAGAGCGGCAGAACCCAGCTCTTGAAGGCTTGCTGGATCATTGGCCAGGTCGGGAGGAGGGGAGGAGGGCACAGCTGGTGGAGATCAACTACGAGCCGAATGCCTGGAAGTATTGGCTGGTGAAGATGTTTGCGAATCAGCAGAGGAAGATCCGGAGTCAATTCAGATGGGGGAGGTATTTCACTGTACACAAGGGCTTCGCGCAAGATCTGAGGTTGGCTATTGGCATGCCGAACGAAAAGGTCGGGCAAGTATACCTGGTTGACGACAGATGTAAGATCAGATGGGCGGGACACGCACTGCCGGAGGACTCGGAAAAGGTGAGTATGGTCAAGAACCTCAAAAGGCTACTGGCGGAGCCACGAATTGAGCCCGAAGACAAGCCAGTCCCAGATGTCATTGCAGGAGCTCAATGCCGGGCGAAGTTATGAAAACGCCAGTATGAACGTTGCGCTTCTCGATGCACCAACGCCTGCGCTAAAAATCCAAGATACCCAATCCCGCTTCATGTAAAATAGAGCATTACCAGGAAGCAGAATGCGATGAAACTCCCGAGTATGATGCCGTCCCTTCTCTTCTTGCTCCCTATCCGGCTCATCAGGCTATTGATGCCAGGAACTTGACTTGCAGCTCCCACGATCCGTCGATTGATACTCGTCAAGGTCTCTCTCTGTAGGCCGAAGCTCTCATTCACTGCGTAGGCTTGACTGAGCACCCCATCCGCCACGTTGTGACTGTTGTCTATCCGCCGTCGCTCGTCGAGCATGTACTCTGCCTCCGCAGCCTCTGGATTCGACGATCGGTAGTTGTCAATGTCGCTGCGTACATTCGAGAGCAGATTGGTTCGGTCTCTCGTGCTGGATATTTGCGACTTTATCCGCGCGAGCTCTGTTCGGTGTTGGGAAAGGATTTCCCTGTGTCTCACAAGATTCGAGGACTTGACCGCTGACTGCGATGCTTCCGAGTCCAGTAATCTGGCTAGTTGTCCGATGAGTCCCGATCGCCTTTCAAGTAACTCCTCGATTTGTGATTCTGTCCTCGTCTCCTCTTCGCTTGGCTTGGGGGATATGGTCGTGCTTGATGAGAATTGTGAGTATGTGTGAAAAAGATTCTCGGTCTATAGAATGCCTGTCAGCAATGATCTAGATATCTCAAAAATGGAGTCTAACCTGTGTTTCGAGCGTGCGGAGTTGCTGCCGTAGTTGCGCCCAGCTGCCGGTTTGTAAAGACATTGTGCTGAGCAGTCACAAAACTTCGAGCTCGGGTTGATATGATGTTGGTGACGAGACCAAGCAGAAAAGGGCTTGCCGATGGGATGTGGAGGAATAGGTGTCAAGGGTAACCTTTCTTCCTGGTTGCCTTCAAAGGAGCAACGAACGGCCTGACGTTCATGCTCGGATGACCGAAGACGGGCCGACGCGATGCCAAGAGTCTAGTGCGAGGTGCACCCACAGCGCACTTTTGAAAATGCTATCGCCGAAATCTTCGAACATCACCTCACTTCGAAATCCCGATCAGCCACTCACAACCTTGCGCAGCACTTCGACAAGATGGTACGAGACTTTCATGTCACTCGAATGATCGCAGTCTGACAATTGACAGGCTTCTACCGGAAAGGTCAAGGCTCAGCAACTCTGGGGAAAGAACAAGGAGGATCTGTCAAAGCAGTTGGAGGAGCTCAAGGCGGAATTGGTTCAATTGAGGACTCAGAAGATTGCCGGTGGTGCCTCGTCGAAGCTCAACAAGATGTACGCAATGCGACCAACAAGGTGAAATATGGGAGACTAATACTGGACCAGCCACGATGTCCGCAAGTCGATCGCTCGCGTGCTCACCATCATCAACATCAACCAACGCTCGCAACTGAGGATATTCTACAAGAACAAGAAGTACCTGCCACTCGACCTCCGGGCCAAGCAGACTCGCGCCATCCGCAGACGGCTCACAAAGCACGAGGCGAACCTTATCACAGAGAAGCAAAAGAAGAAGCAGACACACTTTCCTCAGAGGAACTATGCTGTAAAGGTATGAGGGACACTCTGGAAGACTTGGACGGTTTTTGACCAACTACAGGCATGAGTGTGTGATTCTCTGGTAATTTCAAGGGTTGCAAAAAGGAGCGTTGAGTTCAAAAGGGCCTCTGGCGTTTCAGAAGCAGCATCAGAGTCGGATGGCACATTTTCATGGCTAATGGTCATCGACTCTTTTTTCCTCCGAGATAGAGTACAGAGTACTTCGGATACCACCAATGCATCAAACGGCTTCAATGACCTTTCCCCGTAACAGTACGAACCTGATATGACCGTGCTTTGCTTTATGCTGGGATGATGGAGAAACCCGAAGTGCACGGCATGCTATAGTATCAATATTGATCACGGCAACAACATCACGATACGAACGGGCTGATATGCAAACAATGTCTACTATGGGTATCATATGTCATCTGCAATGCTCTCTCCATGGCGCTAAGCATGCTGCCCCAAAAGTCCTTCAATCCGCCTCCTCCATTTCTTCGTCGCCACTGTCCTCCTCATCCACCCATTCCTCAATCTCGTCCGGCATGGCGCTTGGATCCGCCGGTCCCAAAACGTCCGTGAGCTTCTGTAGTAGTTCCTCCGTGTGCTGCCGGAGCTTCTCATCCTCGTATTGCTGAATGTTGTACAAATTGATGGTGTTCGTGAGCCATTTTCGACTTGCCTGCAGTAAAGACACTGCCTCGTCGTCCAGATTCGATCCGTTTGCGCCAGTCTCGCCACCGCCAGGTAGCGTGCCCTGCCGCTTCTCTGCCATGAGGTGTAAGCACCACCCGCCTAGATAGCAGCTTTCCACACTCGTGTCGTCTTCCAGTGCAAGTCTTTCCAGAACAATCATTGCATCCTCCTCCATCTCTGCCTCCATGAGTAGTCTTGCCAGACTGATCCTTGCCGCATAATCGGGCACGCCTTCATCATCCGGATCCAAGTCCTTCCACACCGCCATACTCCGCTTCAACGCGCTCCTCGCCTCGTCTATCCGGACCTGGCTCAATCTGACGCTGGCCAAGCACTGCAACACACCAGGACTCTCCGGCGCATACAGCATCGCCTCAGTGATCAGCGTCTCACACTTTTGCTCCGCATCCTCCTCCCAGCTTAGATCAGTCATGTAGATCTCGACGACGCTACAAAGCGCATCCGCCACTTGCTCCCTCTTCTCCTCCAGCATCACCTCAACTTGATCATTTGACAACCCCGACGGTGCTGCCTTACTCATGGACTCGATCTGGCCCTTCAGACATACCACGCCTTTCTCGAACCACTTTACCGAGTCGAATCCTCCTTCCTCGCTGAGTTGAGCAAGCCACATGAACTTCTCCGCCCCTCCGCCTGCTTCCTCAGGCATAGCCCCCTCGACGTCGAGTCCAGCCGCAAGAAGGAAGTACTCCCTAGCGGCATCTTCGTCGCCTGCTTCGATGCTAATTTCGCCGAGCAGGTTCAGAGCTGGAAGAGCAATAGGTAGTGGCGAGGTAGACTTTTGTGATGTAAAGGATGGGTCGACTGTCCGGAGGAGATCTTGAGCATTCTTCAGGGCGGATTCGAGATTTGATTGCTCGAATGATTCTATGGCTAGGGCGTAGAGTTCTTCTGCTGATTTGGAGGGCTTGCGGGTGTGGCCTGGGGAATTCTTGGTTTTCGTCTTCGTTTTCGCCATGGTGTTGGTAGATATGTAGGTATGTGCGATCACCGTGTAAGGTTCTCAAATTCTTCAGTGGAGACTAAGCACCTTTCTTGTCTTAGGTATAAGAAACAGTGATGGATAATTTTTCGAATGGATATCTGAAAAATTTCCTTTCTGGGATTAGCGCGGATACCAGCTTCATCACACATCACACAGTGCCAATTGACGGGAGTCTCCAAGGACTGGAGTCTGTGAAACATTGACTTTCTGGCAGCAATTTCACTGGCGCATACCATTTCTATCAGATTCTGGGAACACATTCGGGTCCTTGAGTGAGACGATCATCTGGATTGAGGCGACTGTCAGCGCACAACTCTCACAGCACCCCGCCTGACCCCACCTCTGCTCACCACCATGGGCCGTGAAGACCAAGTCGAAGAGCGCGAGGTCCTGGACTCTATCTTTCCCGACGAAATCACCGATATATCTCCTACCGAATATCGCATCTCCATAGCCCTCGATCTCCCCACGGAAGGAGAAGAAGATCCTCCATCCCCGGTCCTCCTCCTCCACGTTTCATACCCAGAAGCATATCCGGACGAAGCCCCGCGGCTAGACATCCAAGCACCTCCCAATGCAGCCAAACATCCTCAACTCGATGTGCAAGAAGACAAAGACCAGCTCCTCAGCAGTCTCGACACCACCATCCAAGAAAACCTCGGCATGGCCATGGTCTTCACACTAGTCACCACCCTCAAAGAGTCCGCTGAGCAATTGGTCCTCGACCGACGGGCATCGATACAGGCTGAACACGACGCTCAAGCAGCCGAAGCGGAAGCGGAAGAGAACCGGAAATTCGAAGGCACAAAGGTGACGAGGGAGACCTTCCTGGCATGGAGCGAGAAGTTCAAGCGAGAGATGGAGGAGGAGAAGGAGAGGTTGGAGAGGGAGAGGGAGGAGGAGTTGAAGCGGAAGAAGATCAAGGAGGAGAAGAAGATGACGGGAAAGGAGTTGTGGTTAAAGGGATTGGCGGGGAACACAGCGGAGGAGGACGAGGGGGAGGATATTGTGGAGGGGTTAGGGAGGGTGGAGGTCAAATGAGGGATGGAATTGCGGGGATGCTATACGGCATCCTTACCGTGTGGTTCATGTTGTGGAAGGGTATGCTGGTGGTGAGAGCATCCCTCTAAAAAGCATGTGCCGTCGGCAGAGCTGCTTCATACGCTCAACATGCTCGACAGGTGCTCATGTTGGCATGCAAGAGGGAAGGTCAGCGCCAACGGAGCATCTCCAGTCTCTCGGCATAGCATCAGGGGAGGCTAGATGTTCTCACCCCGAAGGAGAAACCCCCTATGCCTGAGGGCAATCTCAGCGACAACGCCGACACTCAGGCGATCCCACACCGTCTGCTGGTCCAAAAGGCAATGAAGCAGCAGAACGTCTATACAGCTGTATATACAAAATTTACGAACCACGTCCTCACGGCACATTTACAAGCCTGATGATTCCAGCCTATCGGTTCGCTCGAACCATCTCATTCAGACCTCATCAATTGCTCTCCCGCCCACCTCCCACGCCTTTACCGCCTTCAAGATGTCCAATTCCTCCAACTTCCTACCCACAACCTGCAGCCCCACTGGCATCTTGCCGCCCGTCAACTCTGGCCCCTGCCCATCCTTGGGCGATGCCCAGCCACATGGAAAGCTCATTGCTGGATGCCCAGTCAGATTGAACCCCGCCGTATTCAACGTCACGCCAACAAAACTCTTTGCCGCCTCTCCCGGCCCAAGCGTCGTCTTGATCTTCGTGCTCAACTTATACGGATCCTCCTTGTCAAACACCCCTTTCCCTGTACCATCGTGAAGGACCTCCTTCGTCAAGCCCTCAGTCATCACAGGTGCCACTTTCCCAGACACCGGGAGGACGAGAAGATCCACTCCCTCGTTGGCAAACATGTCGTCGAAAGCCGCAGTGAGTTCGTGAATGTGCATCTGGGCTTTGCGGGAGACTTCGGGGCCGTATTTCCCCGCCAGCAAGGGGGCGTTGAGGAGGGCGTTGGAGATGGCAGGGTTGATGGGGGAGATGTAGTCGAAGAGGTCTTGCATGATGGATTTGCCCTGATCTGCAGGAGACGGAGCAGAGGCGGTCGCGGTGGTGGCGGTGCCGGGTTGGGAAGAGCCGCGGGCGATGGGCTCGAAGCCTGGCATTGGGAAGCCGAGGAGGGAGGAGGGGCGGTTCATGACGCAGTCGAGCAGGCCGTGGCGGCAGCAGACGGACCAGAGGATGGGGGCGAGGGTGTGCATGGGAACGCTGACCTCTTTGATCGTTGCGCCCATGCTTTTGAAGCGAGCGATCGCGTCCTTGGTGACTTTTGCCACTTCATCGTCCAGACCAGCAGATTCATAGCCTTCCTTGAGCACCCCGATAGTGAAGCCCTTCGCAGCAGAAGTACCATCCCACTCACCCTTTCCCTTCTTTTCCTCCACCCACCTCTCCACCTCAGCGGCATAATCCGTCCCCTGTCCCTCAAGCGGCACCCCTGGCCCCTGTCTAAAATCAACTCCATCCGCCCCAGCAATCACCCCGAGTAGCAACGCCACATCCTCGATACTCCTCGCCATTGGCCCCGTGTGATCAATCGCACTAAACAAACTCGCAATCCCCGTATACGGCACCAGTCCAAACGTCGGCTTCAGCCCATAAATCCCACCAAAATGCGCCGGCAAACGAATCGACCCCCCCTGATCCCCACCAATTGCCAGATCCACGCCCTCCAGCTCCCCTTTCTCCCCTGTACTCCCCTTTCCCCTCCTCCCCTCCACCCCTCTCACATCCTTGACCGAAACCAGCGTCCCACAACCACTACTACTCCCCCCCGTCGCCCTTTCCCCCTGCCAGGCATTCCCCACCGCCCCCGTCTCAGCAGTGACACTCACCCCGGACAAGCTGAAATTCTCACACGTGCCCACCCCTCTGATCTCTCCCCCCGCGAGCAGAATCCTCCTCACAATCGTCGCGTCATACGTCGGCACATGAAACCGTCCCCCGGGGAAGAAACGCGGGTGGGTACCCAGGTTCAGGTCCGCGCCTGCGATGGCGACGTTGGCTTTGACTGCTACTGTTTTACCCGCGAGACGGCTCGAGGTGGGCTGGGAAGCGCGGAGGGAGCAGGTCTGGGACCATGCGTTTAGGGGGTTGGTGGTGGGGGAAGGGGTGAGGAATTTTCGAGGGGAGGTGGTGGGGATGGGGGACAGGCGGGGGTCGGCGTACGGGGGAAGGGAGAGGAGGGTGGTGCAGGATGTGTCGAAGGAGGTGGCGAAGTGTTGGTATGTTGTTTGGTCGTTGCCCGAGAGATGGGTGAGGGTGATGCCGGCGTGGGAGGCGAAGGATTCGAGTTCCTCGGGGGAGACGGTGGCTTTGGCGCCCGGAGAGAGGGAGGGGAAGGACATCTTCGTTTCGCTTCGAGGATTGCACTTCTGACGGTGCGGGTGGATAGATGGACGATGGAGGGTAACGGCGGAGATATATCATCGATATCGGAGGTGAACTCCGTAACAGTGGGGTAAGACAACGGAGTTCATGATAGCATTTCAAGCGAAATAAGAACCCTTGGAGGTGAAGATATTATTGTATTTGTAAGGTACGAGCTTCTTGTTACCTATTCCATCCATGCGATGCTTGAGTCTAATATAGTCGGCCGTAAAGTCATGCTGCCATATCACCTGGTCCTACCAGAGTACTGAGAATAATTTGGCTGGCTACTCGGCCCTGGCTGCTGCAATCTCGACTGCTCGTGATGATCAAGATCCGTACTAGGTCTCTCCTCGTCACTGTGCCTGAGATCCTTTGCACTTGGCTGCATCTCCATCGAGTCACCGCCTCTTTTATGGAGGGTCATTCGCTGTCTGGCTGAGCTGGTCACCACAAACGCATTGTCCACGCTCCTCGGTGCCCAAGTCCACGTCTGCCCGCGGGTGATACTATTGTGGTACATGCGGAATGAGACCCAAGCAGTAAGAATACCGCAGACAGATCCGGAAATGCAATCGAATCCGTCATGCTTGTACTCCTGGTAGCGGGTGGAGGCGATCCATACAGCGAAGAGAATGGGAGTGAGAGCAATGCCAATCCCCCAGACTGGAGGAGCAGCTCCTGCTTTGCGGTAGAGCTGCAAAGGATGGCGGTCAGTAAGGCCAGATTTCCTCGGGCTAGCGACGTTGGCGGGGTTGTTGTAAGTCGGTAAAGTCGCTTGATCCTCAGCAGGGGCAGTAGCAAGCTCATGCGCGGTGTATGGTTGGACGTAGGGAAAGGTAACGTTGAACTTGACGCAAAGCCAGAGCGAAAGGTAGACCAGACCTGCAAAGGCAGATGAAGAGTGACCAGAGAAATATGCCTTGAAGCCATCCTCGAGTACGTTTGCGTCTGACTGCCTGCAGATACCCACGTCTACAATGGACCAGCGGATCGAGATGTCGGTCGCCGACCCACCACGGATATAGTCCTGCACGTCAGACAGGTCCGGTTGGCATCGAGCGAGAAAGTCTGGCCTGGGTTTGCCGACACCGAGCTTGAAGACCTGAGTGATGGTCAAGGCCATTGCATAAGACAATGCCAAACCTATGATGCCAACGTGCCCTTCCCAGATCTTGCGCTGCCAGAACTTCCATGTCTTGAGATCCTTAAAGCTCGAAGGTGGTGGGAAGAAGAGAGTGACGACAGCAGCGATGATTATGCCAGGGAGGATGAGGGAGAGGACGACAAGGAGGCCGACAGAGACGATCTCATCCTCTCGGTAAGGGTTCGATATTCTGAGGTCGACCAGACTGAAGTTGCGCTTGGAGGGAGTCACGAAGGAGAGTCCTCCACCGACGGCAGCGATGGCGCTAGTCAAGGTCAGCTTGTGCAGTCCAACAGCGAGCCATTTCTACTCACATGACATAGATCCAGTCCAGAATATAGGCAAAGACGAGGTTCCACGGGAAGCCCTTTTGGAGAGCCATAACGAGCGGTATGAGAGGTCAGTTGTATGAGGAGAGGTCGAGGTCATGTAAGGAATAAAGCAGAGGAGTGAAAGAGGAGAAGGTATACTTGGCCGCTGAGGATCTGCAAGCAGACAGCCAAGTTCTTTGCCATTTTCGTCACTGCGCCAGGTGCGCCTCCTGTGTCATTTTGTTCCTTGCCAACGCTAAAAATGCAGTAAACTGTGAAAACAAGATCACACAACCTTGGACCACACGTTCGGGGGACATGCACTATGATTTGCCAGCTTGCTCTATGCTTTCACAAGAATAGGTCCTTGCCACCAGCCACACTAGCCGCGCGCATTGCCAAACACCGAAGCTCCATCAGTAAATCATGCTTTAGCACTACTGGGCATCTGCAACGATTCGGAATACTGCTGCCTGCACAGCCAAATATCTTCATTTCGTTTCTCATCAATCATCCCACCCAAGAGCAGCGTAAATGTCAACATCCTCTTCACGCTTGGGCGTCTCGTCGACCACGGCTCTCGATGCCGGATCGCCCGGATGCTGTATGCTATTTTTGCTGGGTGTGACCAGAGTCGACCACAGAGACAAGCCACCGTCCTCATTTCCTCGTGCTAGTGCCTGATTACCATCGCGCATCTTGACAGGAGTTTCCGAGACCTGATTATTGACCACATCCGCGCAGGTAAAGAGTGGCTGCTTCATAGCGTACCGAGGAATAGCTGGTATCACGAATTTGGACATGCCTGTCAGCGGTGTTGCCTCCACAGCCAGGTGACGCGGCCTATGTCCCGTTTCAAGGATGTCATTCTCATCCAAGTCGTGAGTGTGTGGTCGTACGCCCGAAGAAGCAATTCTAGAAGTCGTCGAGGATGAATGTGGGTGCCTGATGTCAACCGTCGTATGCTTTGCAGGAGGTGTGGTGGTGATCAGATCAGGCCGAAGGCGGCTGTGCTTTGGAGTAGCATCTACCTGGATCTGCTGTCGTTGGCGTGCACGTTGTGCTTTGGAAGCTGAAACTGGTCAGTACCGATATGCATCTCAACAATGGTAGGCTTACCTTTCTCTCTCGCTTGGGCCATCAGTTCTCTCTGTTCCGCGACATCTGCCAGTTCTTTCCCAGCGAGCACCCGATTCGGCTTCTTTAATGCACTGATGGCTTCCTTCAGCTTGTTCTCCACCTCGACCTGCTTCTTTCGTCTTGATTCCTGCGCTTGGGACATGGCATCGAAGTCAACTTCTCTCTGACGCAACTTCATCTTGTCGAGAGTGCTGGACCGTCTTGGCTCACCTCTGAGATCAGCCTTCAAGGGGATAGAGTCCAAAGACAGCTCACTCGGCTCTCGCTTGATGCCAGGTACCAATTGTGAGTCTGTTGCAGATCTGATCAGGGATGGTGTCAACTGTCGTTTCGAAGAAATCTTCTCGCTCGGCATGCGCTGGAGAGGTTCCCCTTTGGACTTGCTCGACGTCTTTGTCGGTTCGGAAGAAGAGGCGCCCCTTCGTTTTGCTGATGATGTACTAGGTCCACCAAGCTTCTTGTTGACGGTCGATGCCACGTCTGGCACTTTCGACATGTAAAAAGGAATCATCACTTCGATGCAAAAGTTGCGTAGCTGATCCGGTGCCTTCTTCACAGATGCGTCCTTCTCGTCTGATACAGATGACATTGTGCTGTCGACAGAGTGCCAGATGCAAAGTTTGTCTAGCAAGAGCTCCAAAGCGACTGTGTTGTCTTTGGTCTTCGTTTTAACAGATTGGGCCTCTTCTCGGGTTTCGAGTCCGTCCTCGCCGTCTGTCAGTGTCTTTTGCAAGCTGCAGACTTCCAGCATGATTATGAGCTGGAGGAACGCTTCCCGAGTACGTAGTCCAAGGGACCGTCTCTTGAATCGACTGTCAATGGTCTCGTTCGATGCTGGCATGTCCTCTCCGTTGAGCCACCAGTGAGCGAAATGCTCTTCTTCGTTGGGTAGGCATCCCGCTTTGTTGGGCTTTACCTTGACCTTTTTCTTGCTAGCCTTCTTGACAGGCTTGTCCTGACTTCCTGGTGACTGAAAAGTCGTTGCAGGTAATATGTCCTTTGTCTTTTCCAGCCATAATGACTTGTGCTTCTTGTCGAACGTTGAGGACGAAAGAAGCAGCGCTTGCAGGAATTCGATCATTCCCGCTCTTCCAGCTTGACTATCAATCTGCATTGAATTCCGAAGTCGCGGTATGTGAGCTTTGGCGAAGTACGCTACCGAGATCTTTGACTTGTACAGCATCTCCAGATAGTGTTGGACAAATGTAATGCTCGCTTGAACGGAGTCGATCTCTTCATCGTTCATTCCCGTCACCTTGCCGCTCTTGTTCGCAGGCGTCGTTGCACTTGCCTCATCTTGAATGACAGGAATGACCGTCGATGGTAACTGCTCCGCCGCTACCAGCATGTCAAGTTTCGGCAATTTCCGAATTGCATCCGGGCGCGGAGGTGCCGTCTCGACTGCGGCGGCTGTCCACCATGGCTGCCCGTCTTGTGTTGGAACCTTTGCCTTTTTATAGCTACCTGTCTCGATGGGCTTGCCGGGGAAATCAGAAGCCTTGACATGCTCGGCCAGCCGGCAAATCGCGTAGACCTTCTCTTGCGTTCGCTCCACTGCATGGATCCGTCCTTCATCATCTTCCACGAGGAGCACCAGTGGCGTCTGTTGAGCGTTCTCGCGTCCTTCTAGACATGATATGGTTGATCGGAATCGCTTCTTCTCAAGCTTGCCGGGGTCAAGGGATGACAAGGGTAGTTGCGATCGTGCTATAAGTCTGACAGGCCGCAAAATATTTGTCTTTGAACTCTCTGGACTTCCTCCAGTAAGGTGAATGGGTCGTCTGTCCAGCTCCGCCTCCGTCTCTTCGACATGCTTCCTCTTCTGCCCTCGAGCGGCATCGGGGCGAGCGACAGTGCCATTCTTTCTGAGTTTGTGGAGCCTAGGATCAAGATCGTTCATAGCCTGGTTGTAATGAGGTAGCAACCATGATCGACGAGCAAATGTAGAAGTCCAGTGGGTGACCGCAAGTATTGGACGAATTGCATCAATGCTTTGGACAGACGACGTCGAATCTCGATCTTTTGTCGCGTCTCCACGCGTTTCAATTTCGGCCCGCTTTCCCGATCTGCGGTCTGCAGCATCTGTATTATCCTTCATAAGATAGCAACACCTCTTCCGTATCGTCACGCTTCACAAGCAGTGATCGTGGCATTATCATGTCAAATCATCCCGGAAGTGTCGTCTTCTTGCACCTCTTCTTCGCACCACGGCTCTCAACATATTAACCATGCTCACGCCTCTGCTACCGTCATTCGAGGTCACTGATATTTGTGGCATATTCAGTCTGCCTCTGGAAATTCGACATCAGATCTATAGCTATTTGATCAGTTGCGAGACAATCACTTCTCCGGTGGCGGGAACCGATATTGCCTCTGTATCTCTCAAGCCACCTTCCACTGTCATCCTTACTGTCAGCAAGAGTCTTTCTGCTGACGCCTACTGCTACTTCATCGAGAACTCTCTCTGGTGTGTCAATATTCAATATGCTTTTAACTTCTTCAGAGCGGATCCGGATCTGAATGGACTGGTTTCATGGCCGTTTGTGCAACATCTTCGCAAAATACATCTGGTCATTACCATAACAAAGACGCTCCTGCTAGAATACCCGAGCCTGACCCTTGGTATGTATTGCAATGAGCTTGCCGCTAGGTTGGCCAAGATCTGTCAATCGCTCTCTTCTGCGAGTCACCTGAAGATCGTGTACATCTCCTTCAGAGATGACAGTGCAAGAAGCGCTCCAGAACAGAAAGCTCAGATATTTCAAGGTCTCGCAAGACTGCCTGAACTTACTGAGATATATGTCAAAGAATTGACCAGCATCGACATGCCAGAAAACACGGTCCCAGGCTCGGAATCACTCCGATCACAGTGCAACAATCCCGACGGGCGCTTTGTCCACTTTTTGAATAGGCAAAATCGCCATTCGTTAACTACCAGATTTCGGAAAACGACATTCACGTCCCAGATAGATTGAGCGGTCACATGGCCGCAAAACTGTCAGACACGTCTTGACCCTGGTAGTAAATTGCAAAAACTACCAGATATACCTTGCCGGGTTTTCTAGGTATAGTCAAGGAGGCTCCAAATCTCTGGTAGGATGTGGGCACGGCCGCCACGGCGGGACATTGACCCCGCACCATCCCCGGAGCCGGCATTGCCCAAAGGGGCAACCCGAAAGGTGATGCGGGGCCTCCGTTCGCCTACATCATGTCTTACGAGCATTATACCGATCTATTCATTCTTCTCGCCGCAGCACTGCTTACTAGCGAGCTCAATATGTCTTCAAAGCACTTCTTCGCGGACACTCCTGGCGTCGTCTCCATTGGACTTGAATCTGTTGTCTACCGGAATCCCCATCTCGGCCTCGATTTTACCAACAAGGTCGTCTACAATAGAAGTTATGATCGATCAAAAGTTGTTCTGATATCTGGTGGAGGTGCAGGGTGAGTCTCACGTATAATTCTGGCCAGTAAAGTGACCAATTATCTTTACAGACACGAACCATGTTGGAGTGGATATGTCGGCGAGGGCATGCTTGCTGCTTCTGTTAGTGGCGAGATCTTTGCTTCTCCATCCGCAAAGCAGATATCTGCTGCGATTGAGCGTGTGCCGTCAGATGTAGCAGTCATCCTTTGTATAACCAACTACACAGGCGATAATCTCCATTTTGGTCTGGCAAAGGAGAAAGCTGTTGGTCTGGGTCACACGGTTGGCATGCTTCGCCTTGCTGAAGATACAGGCCTTGGTCGCAAGCAGACCGAGAACACTGGACGAAGAGGGCTGGCAGGCAATCTGTTCATCCTGAAGATCGTTGGACAAGCTGCCGCCGAGAACTACTCTCTCGAGCAATGCATGAAAATTGGCAATTCGATTAACGACAACTGCGGAACCATTGGATCTTCTCTCGACTATTGCCATCTTCCTGGTCGACCACATCATCAGCAGCTACCGCCAGACACGTACTCCGTAGCCCAAGGAATCCACAACGAGCCTGGTTTGAAAGAGCTCAGTCCCATTCCACCACCAGAAGAACTCGTCTCCTCCCTCCTCAAATACCTCCTCGACTCCAACGACACCGACCGTGCCTACGTCAAATACAACCCCAACGACGAATGCGTTCTCCTCATCAACAACCTCGGCGGCATGTCCATCTTCGAACTCGAAGCCCTCAGCACCATCACCATCCGCACCCTTTCCAAAGAATGGTCCATCACGCCCTCCCGCCTCTACGTCTCCACCTTTGAAACCTCCCTCAACGCTCCCGGATGGTCCATCTCCCTCCTCAACCTCACCGGTCTCAGCGCCTCCACCTCCCTCCCCGTCAGCGCCCTCCTCTCCTTCCTCGACGCCGAGACCACCGCCCCCGCCTGGCCCCGCAACGGCTACAAAACCGCGCCACCCCCGTCCTCCTCCTCCGACAAACCCCATACCACGTCCTCCTCCCTCGGCGGTCCCGGCCCTTCCGTCCCCGCCTACCCCCTCGCATCCGCCCTCCGCGCCGCAAGCAACGCCACCATCGCCGCCGAACCCGACATCACGAAATGGGACACGATCGTCGGCGACGGCGACTGCGGGGAGTCGACCAACGCGATCTGCCACTCGATCTTGTCTCTCCTGGACAAGGGAATCTGCGAGCCGGAAGCAGGTGAGACGGTCCCGCTTTTCCCGGTCCTGGACGCCATTTCCGATGCCGTGGAGGATGTAGGCGGCACCCTTGGGGCGATACTGGCGATTTACGTGGCGGGATTCACCTCGTCTTTGCGGAGAGCGTTCGCGTCGGCTGGGACTGAGACGGTGTTGGCGGAGAAGGATATAAGCAGGGCTGCGGATCAGGCGTTGGAGAATTTGAAGGGGTATACCATGGCTCGTGAGGGGGGAAGGACGGTGATGGATGCGTTGATCCCTTTTGCGGCGAGGTTTAGTGAGACTGGCAGCGCGGCGGAGGCGGTCAAGGCTGCGGAGGACGGGGCGAGGAAGACCGAGGGGATGGTGGGAAAGTTTGGGAGGAGTAGTTATGTCGGGGAGGAGAGGGGAAAGGAGACGCCTATGGATCCTGGTGCGTGGGCGGGTGCAGTTTTCCTGAAGGGGTTGGTGGAGGGGTGGCACGCGTAAATGGCAAAAAGTTGCTGATGTTGAATAGCCGAGGGGAGGAGGATAGAGTCTTTAATTCTGGAATGGAACTATTCTTTTGAATTCTCGATGGCTATGGTATCTCTCCACTTCGTCCATGCCAGACTATGGGGTTTCATGCCAATGTACACTTGTATCGCCATGTTGTGACGATGATGTCGCTTAGACTCCTCGACATCTGTATCGGATTTGCTGTAGGTCGGCGGAGTTCGTTCATGCTTCACCCTTCGCCAGCTCTTCTCCGTACCTCTGCAGACGCTTCTCTTCTTCTTCTTCGTCGCGGTGCTTCTTCTTGTAGATCTCCTTCTTGCTTGGAATGTAGGCTTCGAGCTGCTTTCCGTCGAAGAAGCGACCGTGCATGTTCATGACGGCTTTCTGGGCGGCGGTTGCGTCACGGAACTTGATTCGAACGACTCCATCGGGCTCGAGGTCGTAGATCTCGATGTGCTGAATGTCGCCCCATTCCTCGTTCTTGGCCTGCTCACGGATGTCTTCTTCGAGGTCGCTGATAGCCATTTCATCCTCCTGAAATCATTAGCAAGTGTCTAATGCGTTAGGACAAAGGTTAACTGGCCTCCATCTCCTTGATTTCGAACATGTGCTTGACGATCACAGTCTTGTCCCATTTGCTTGCTGGCTTGACTTCAAGTTCGAGAGTCTGTGGTTCGTCGTCGTCCCAGTCAGCCAGACGGGCATTCATGCCTTCGGTGATGCGCTTGATCTTGGCGATATCTTTGCCAGAACGACCCTTCTTCTCTGGATTATGCTGATACTCCTTGCTCTTCTTGAAAGACATGTCTGCTTCCTGAACGCGCATGTCACCAGACATATAGGTCCTGAGGTCAGTGCCATCAAGCAGGTTGATTGCCATTGAGACCGATTCGGGACGGAAGAAAGCTGGGATGGTCAGGACGAGCGTTTCGTAGTCGAGTAGGTGGCATACTGATCAATGCTTCACCCTTGAAAGATCCGTCGTCATTGGCGTACATCTTGATCTTCGGTTGTTCGCTGTCAATGTTCTTGGCAATAAGTCCACCCTTCTTCTCAAAAGCCTGCAAGATCTCATCAAAGGTGACATCAAGAGGCAAACCTGTGACATAGACGCTGCTGTTCATGCGTTCGACAGGTTCCTTCTTTGCCTTTTTGTTCTGAGATGCGGACTAGGTCGGTTGGGTTAGGTGAAGTCCCGCATGTTCGTTAGGACTCGATCACCTTGACGTCTGCTTTGCGCTTCTTGGATTGCTCCAGTGGAGTCTCTTCTTGATCTTCTGGAACGCCGGTGTGGTAGGCTGATTGCTGCGCCTTGACGAGTTCTTCATCCATCTAAAGCAAGGGCGCAGTTAGAGCTGTCCCACGGTTTCCACAATTTTTGCGATGTCTTCACTCAAGTATGAGAGGATACAAGGAAAGCTCACCTGCTCCACCCAACGGGAGTACTTGTCGTTCCACTCATACTCTTTGCCAGCTTCTGACTCGAGTATGTACACCCCCTTGGAGGTGTCGAAGGAGACACGCTCGTCATCCTTGAAGTCCTCAACGGCCTTTGGCAAGGCTTTGGTAGCCGCCATGGTATGATATTACCTGAGAGACAAGGTCAGAAATTCGATGTGCGAAAACGCAACAGACACGGCACACGAGTAGCGCAGCAAGCAGCCGCGCAGAGAGCTACGTGTATAAGTCAGTGATGCGCTCTGCAAAGTGTGGCGTGAAGATTAGCACATACCAAAATCGTTGTTGTTGTTGGAAGAAGGAAAGTGAAGCAAACAAGAGCTTTGTGATGGACCGGAGAGCGGGTGGCCCAAGCTTCATGCGGCTCTGCAGAGATGATCACCAGCAGTGTCGCCCCGAAAATGATACTACCAGGTTGACATTTGATTTCATTCATATGGACCTTACTACTGGGCAGACCACGAATCGGTATCGATCAGAGCGTTCACAGAACACTGGATTCGCCAGTCGTTGTGCTAGAGCTGATAGGATTATGTCAGATCCTACCAGAAATGTGAGGCTTGATTGCTTGCTTTCACCTCAAGGTCCCTTCTTTGCAAAAAGCAACTATCTTCAGGGGTACGGCAGATAGCAAGCTGCAAGACGGTGCTGTCTTCACGAAGGCTTCATCTGATTGGCAGGAAAACAATCATCGTGTAGGTGGCATAGCGGATGTCGCCGTGGGCATGAATAGTAACCCTTTGCAAACGCGTGTCAAGGAGGAAAAGGCAGCCACATTCCATCTGCATAGACCACTTTCCTGTGGCTTTTGCGGAGTTTGACATGCAGGAACTTTGAGGCAAATGAGGCTAGTATAGGTCGCGTACACCTCCGATAGGTCTGTGGAAATGAACAGAATATTGCACGAGACAAAGGTGTGGCAAGTGACCGAGGCGAGTCGCCCAAAATGCGCCGGCGGTGCAGTGGGAAAACAGGGCGAAAGGCCCTCTGCGAGCCTGTTTGTCGATAGCGTGACGCCTCCTGTGCTTGTAACATTTCCATCATCGACGTCGCTGCGATCGAGACACGGCACGAAAGATAACAATGGCGTGTGTCTCTGGTTGGTGAGCACGTGGACATGTCGACGGACCCACCTTGACCGTGAATGAACATGTTTATTCTCCTTCTTTTCTGGCAGTTTGGACGTTCTTCAAACACACAGAACCACGAGTTGAAAGACGATTTGATGGTGGAGAGATCGGAGGGCTAGGGCAAGACCTCCCCAGATCGGTCGGTGATCGGCCAGAAGCTAGAATCCCAGTCCAAGCAATGGCCGTCCCCGTGTCCGCGTCTTCAACCGCCGCGCCGGATCCAGCTCCTCTGGTCGACAAGGATAATGCGATATTCAGACAACAACAACCCCCGTCCTCGATACCCCTCACAAATGCGAGAAGGCCGTCGCCGCCAAAGATCTTCACTCCCATCATGGAGGAGTCAGAAAAGAGACCGGAGCTGGTTGCAGTAGATAGTTCAGAGACTGTTAGCTCCTCGGACGACTATTATACTGACACCGAGTCGGTCCAGCAATCCACCCCGGCGTACTTCATAAATGGAGGACAGGCCGTGCAATATGGTGATGGGAGCGGGGATGACATTGACGAGAGTGTCACGCCCTTGACAGCACCATCGATCTACACGTCTTCCTCTGGGAGGATGCGGAATGGCAGCGGAGGAGAAACACTCGAGCCTCCCCAGCTGGTCACCAATGGACTGCATCTGTCGCAGAGATCTGCACGGCCCCCGAACCTCAGACAGCCCTCGAATGCATACAACCCGCCTCGAAGACCGCATCAGTACTCTATGCAGTCAAATGGAGGGAGAACACGGACAGGGTCGACAAACCGAGCGAGAAAGATTGCAAATCAGGACTACCACGCGCAAGAGAAGGCATACGTACAGCGGATACGGCAAGATGCTCCAAATGACGACTACATGGACGCACGACCTCCCGATCTTGACTATACCGAGTCTTCAGAAACCGACGATGAGAGTCCAAAGACAGGCGAGTACGTCGAGGATCCTTACGACCAGGAGACGCTGCTCTACTACGGAAATGACGACATGCAGCCATCTGTGGAAGAGCTCAAGATACCCGAGAACCGAGAACGGCTTGAGTGGCATTCGATGTTGGCCAGCGTCTTGACTGGCGATGTCGTGAAGCAAGAGAAGAAACGTTTGATTGGTGGAACGGAACAGCAAGGAGATAGCACACTGAAGACTGAGGTCTGGATAGGAGTCAGGGCAAAGGTCTGCGGAAGGACGATAGCAGCTCAGCGACGCATGATCGAGGATGGACGAGCACAAGTCAAGACAACAGTCGAGGGAATCACAACATTCGAGATCAAAGGAGAAGCGGAAGCTGGAAAGACTGCAGTCGAGCAAGTACAGGACGTGGTCCAGAAGATTGAAAAGATTGAAGGGCTTTATCCGACAAGGGGACAATTCCAGACTGCAAACCCCCGAGCAGCGTCACAGGCTTATCAAGATGCCTGCGATGCCGTAATTGCGTGGCATAATACGACCGAGCTCATCAATACCGAGCTTGCTATTCTACAAGGATGGGTCGGAAATGAAGAGCTGGATTTCACAAAGCCACGAGCTCGGCCATCAGGAGAAAACTCGAATCGATTGTTCGACGACTCATCATTCATCGACAGAATACTCAAGGAGGATGGTCTCAAGTCTTTACAAGGTGACAACAATCTGCTGAATGGCGTTAACAAGGTCATTCAAAAGGCGAAATCGACACTCATCGGCAATGCAGAAGGCTTCGCTGACAGACATCTACCGCCATATATCGAGGAGCTTCTGACTTTGATCAACTTTCCATCCCGACTCATCCAAGAGATCATTCGCATGCGACTGAATTATGCCAAGAAGATGAAAGATCCAGCACAGCAGAGCGCGATGATGGTCGAACAGATGATTCTTCAATTCCAGATCTTGCTTACACTGGCAGTGAGAATCAAGGATGCCTACATTCTCATTGCTCATCCAGAACCTGGCTGGGATCTTCCACCCTGCATCGATGAGAACTTCGACCTGGTCGTACTGGATGCCTTGAAATTCTACTTCAAGATGCTCAATTGGAAGCTCATGGCCAACAAGAACACGTTCAAGGAGGCTGAAATCTTGGAACAAGAGTGGGGCTTTTGTAACGACATCGGGCGGCATTTCGAAGGAGGCGATGTTGAGGTTGCTGAACAATTCAGGTAGATTGAACACGATGTTGATAATGTCCAGTCCGCTAACAACAGAAACCAGTTCCCTTACCTCCAAGTCATTATCGCGATTGACCCTGCACTTCGAAAGAGAGCTTCAGAAACGACCTGACGAGCTTCCCGGCGCTGAAATGGACCGCCGATACAAGAACATTCTTGATTCCGTTCGTGTCCGTCAGCGAAAGATCTTCCGTTTCTCTCGTCTACTTACCCAGCGTTTCGAGAATGCGACAGAATATAGCATAAATCTGGACCCTGCAGGAATGCGAGAGCTGCTTGACTCCCTCATCGTTTCCGGCCATTTCTTAGTCGAGACCGAGAAGGAGAAGGACGACGATACGAATACCTATGTGGTGGCCGCGCCTGCTCTACACAACCGTGTCAAGGAGATACAGTCACTACTCAGAACGTGTTACCACGCTGAGGACAATCCGGAGGACCCTTCCAACCCTTACGTTTTGATCATGCGAACGGAAGCTCCAATTTTCTGGGACGGCGCCAGGCTCGAAGCTTCGGATATCAAAGGAGCACATCTCGATCTGAAGACCGGCTTCATGAGACTAGTCGCAGATGGCGCACAACAACGTCTGGCATCTGCCAACGCGAGCTTCACGGCCAGCATTCATTCTGATCTCAGCATCATCACTCCTCAAAGAGCAAATCTGTCTCGAGTGAACCAGGAATTGGCCAAGATCAGAAAGACCACCTACAAGCTTTCCAACACTATCATGGAGTCTGTCGAGATTGTTCGAAAGCAGACCATTGGACTCGAGTGTCAGGAACTGATTCAGACCTGCTTCGCGTTCGCCACGGAATTTGGTCAACGTTCGGTACTCTACATGGATCCCAATCGTCGGGCTTTCCACAACCTGAAGATGACTCGTCTTGCACTAGATTGGGTCAGCTTCATTTGCGATGATTGCATTGCCTCCGACCGGAAGACTTTCCGATGGGCAGTCGTTGCGCTGGAGTTTGCCATGGTCATGACTCGAGGGCAAAATATCTTGTCCATTTCCGAGTCCGAATACACCAAGCTCAGGACAAAAGTTGGTGGCTGCATGTCTCTCCTCATCTCACATTTCGATATCATGGGTGCTCGATCGACTGTGGCAGCGCAGGCGGAGAAGCAGCGGCTGGAACAGATGGCGGGTAAGCTCCGCATGGATGTCAGCAAGCTAAAAGACGATGAAGAATCGTCCCGCTTGGTTAGAGAGCAGTGGGCCGAACAGCTTCGGACCCTTGATGAAGTGCGAAAAGAGCGTGAGGCAGAACGACAAGCATTGGGTCGAGTTTTGGAAGACAGCAACGAAGCCGACCGTGCTTTGACGTATCTGTCCGCTTCAGCCGGCAACGTTGTCCTACGATGGCAACAGGGGCAGTTCGTCGGTGGTGGCACCTTTGGATCCGTTTACGCAGCCATCAATCTTGACACGGGACATCTCATGGCGGTCAAAGAGATTCGCTTGCAAGACCCACAGTTGATCCCCACCATTGTTTCACAAATCCGCGACGAGATGGGTGTTCTCCAAGTCCTCGATCACCCCAACATTGTCAGCTACTACGGGATCGAACCCCACCGAGACAAGGTCTACATCTTCATGGAATACTGCTCAGGCGGCTCTCTTGCCGGTCTACTCGAACACGGCCGGATCGAAGACGAAACCGTCGTTCAAGTCTACGCCCTCCAAATGCTCGAAGGTCTCGCCTATCTGCACGAAGCCAGCGTCGTCCACCGAGACATCAAGCCAGAAAATATCCTCCTCGACCACAACGGAGTGATCAAATTCGTCGATTTCGGCGCAGCCAAAGTCATTGCCAAACAAGGCAAGACCCTCGTCGGCGATCCTGGACGCGGCGGGCCCCAGAAATCCATGACCGGCACGCCCATGTACATGTCCCCCGAAGTCATCAAGGGCGGCAATAACGCCGGCTCCCGCCACGGCGCCGTCGACATTTGGTCCCTCGGGTGCGTGATCCTCGAAATGGCGACCGGCCGTCGACCATGGGCTAGTCTCGACAACGAATGGGCCATCATGTACAATATCGCGCAGGGGAATCCGCCTCAGCTGCCCAGCCAGGACCAGCTGTCCGAGCAAGGGTTGAACTTCATCGAGAAGTGTTTCGAGCGCGATCCGGCCAAGCGTCCTTCTGCCGCGGAACTGCTAGGCCATGAGTGGATCATGCAGCTCAGGAGTCAATTGAGTTTGGAGCCGAGCACGCCTGCCACGCCGAGCGAGGGAAGCGCGAGCTGGGCGGGGAGTAGGTCGACAACGTTCAGTGGGGGTTCTTAGGAGGGCGCACTGCCGGGACCTAGAGGGAGGAGGAGAACGGTGAGGGCGGTGAGTTTGGGTGGGGTGACGAGGAGGTTGTGTGGGAATTATGGAGAGGGGATGTGTGAGCGGTGGAAGGAGCAGAGGAGGAGTGTGGTTGAGCAGTGATTGGGAGGACTTGAGACAGACATTCTTGATACAGTTGGGTGGTACACAGTCCGACTACGAACGGGCGTGGGTGCACGAGCGATGGCGTTTTTTTGTTTCTGGAGGATTATATGCATAGTCTATCGCTGTTTGGACAGGATGAATGAAGTTATTGTATTAGCAATCTCACCTTTCTTGATGTTGATTCCTGTCATGTGCATCTGTGGTTGCCGGCCCGTTTGCCAAGCATTTCTATATAGACGTCGACCACTTTGCAAAGAAAGGCTCCTCCTGATCACTCACAATAATTCTAGGCCTTGAAATCAAATTCACAAGCACTTACGCTTGGTGAGAAAATATCGAAGCAGTCGAAGGGAAGGGAAGCCTTGTTGCTGGCATGGCAGCGTGTCTCGCGACGATATCGAGTTTTTGCACTGAGAAATTAAGCACCAGGGTTGCTGGGAAGTGCAGCAATGTCCACAAGACATGATGAGCGTCTCTACCTCATCAGATTCGTACAGCTCCATGAGAGCTTCAGACTGCCTGAGCTGAGAGCATTGGCGGAGTTTCATGGGATCGATCTCGACGTGGTGGACTATCGAGCACAAGTGAGTAGATTTTGTCCTCATACCATCAAGCGATGCAGTGAGGTCTCTTCTGCCAGATCGTGGAGGTCTACTTCTGCGTGACCCCTGAGTGTGTATCAGATCAGGTAGGGCGAGTCTCACTGTCTCCTTGCTGGCGTTGTTGCTCAAGCATTCGCTTTCCACAAGCCATTCCGACATTTGCCACTTCACGAAGGCGAATGACATGACACTATAATTATATCGCTAATGGTACCGTGACTGACCACTCTCCAGTCTCCATTCACAATCGTCCGCCTCCCAACCCCCGAAGTCGCTCGTCTGCTCATCTCCCGCTCCATCCTCGCCCTCTCCATCTCCTCTCTCTGGGGAACAGCCAGCACCTATGACGACCTCCACATCCACCTTAAAACCCACACATCCCATCTCTGGCCTACCTACCATACCTGCCCATTCCGCTTCACAATTGACTCCTTCCAAGGCAAACGGCCCCAGTCCACCCGCACCGAACTCATAAATTCCTTCGGGTACATGGACATGCAAGGCCCCATCCGCCCCTCCGACCCTGCCGTCGCCACCTTCGTGATAAGCGAAGAATACCCCGTCCTCCACGCCCCCAAACCCCCTTCTCCCTCCTCCCCCTCTTCCTCCCCCAACCCCTCAGCCCCCATCCCCTCCCGCGTCTTCCTCTCCATCTCTCCCTCCCCTTCATCCCGCCACCTCACCACCACCCTCGACCTCAAACATAGGCATTACATCTCCACCACCTCCATGGACGCCGAACTCTCCCTCATCTCCGCCAACCTCGCCCTCTCATCCGCATGCAAAATAATCTACGACCCCTTCTGCGGCACAGGCTCCTTCCTTGTCGCAGCTGCGGCCTTTGGGGCTATGGTCGCGGGGTCGGATATGGATGGACGAGTGGTGAGGGGGAGGGTGAAGGAGGCGAAGAATGTGGTGGTCAAGGAGGGGAAGAAGAGGGCGGGGGAGGAGAGGGAGCGGAAGGAGCGAGAACGGGAGAGGGGTAAAGGGGAGGGGCGGGGGGAGGGAACAGGGGGAAAGGACAAGGAGAAGGAGAAGGAGAGGAGTGTGAGGGGGAATTTGAGGCAGTATGGGCTTGAGGAGAGGTGGTTGGATGGTTTTGCGGGGGATTTGACGAATAGTCCTGTTAGGAATGCGGGATGGGGTCGGGAGGGGGAGGGTGCTCTGGGTGGGAAGGGGAGGTGGCTTGATGGGATTATTTGTGATCCGCCTTATGGTGTGAGAGAGGGGTTGAAGGTGTTGGGCAGTCACAAGCCGGAGTTGCAGCAGGAGGTCAAGATGAAGGATGGGAGGGTGGCGCATTTGTAAGTCTTCCGACACCCTTCTTACCTCACTGCAGCACCTTGCCCTTGATCATTGCTATCACCTGCATTTGTCCATGATGGAAAGGCACGAAGGCAGACACTGACCTCTCAGAGCGCCAGGCTACATCCCACCTAAACGACCATACTCTTTCCCTGCTCTCCTCAGCGACATCCTTACCTTTGCATCCAACACACTCGTCGACAATGGCCGGCTATGCATATGGATTCCGGTCGCTACCACCTCAGACGAAGCCAATCCCACCACGACTGAGGACATGGGAATACCAACCCATCCATGTCTTAGAGTGTGGAGCGTATCGACGCAGGAATTCAGCAGATGTAAGCTTCCCTCCCGTCTGGACCAATCAATAGCACTATGAGGCCGAGTGCATAGACTTGTCTTGCATGCAAGCACAGGGTCACCTTGTATACAGATCAGGCTGACATTATCAGGGTCAAGGAGACTAGTCGTCTATGCGCGCAAGCCAGACAATGAAGTGGATGACGACCAATTGAAGGAGTACAATTCCATGAGAGGAAAAGAGCTAGAGAAAGGAACGGCGGACGAGCTGAACGAGTTCAGAAGGAGGGCAAGTTGATTCTGCTGGCTGTATTTGAATAATATTGACGAATTACAGTACTTCGAGGGCTTCAAGACATCTAACGACGTGGAGGGACAGCAGGAGAGTGTGACAAAGAATCTTCCTGATAGGACTACAAGCAAGAAGAGGCCGGACGCGGTGGTGAACGAGGAGTGAGATCTGAGGAGTAGGCCTGAGACGGCGGTATGCAGTGAGTGGCAATTTGCTATCGCTGCGACCCTGGTGGTTGCGTCAAAGGACCGCTCCAGGAGGTCGACTGGTAGTACAGCTCGTCTGATAATGGAGCTGATCTGGTAGTTCTGATGACCACGAGTAACAAACAAGTCAGTGCAGGCTGAGTGAGCAGACCCTTCGACGATGCACAACCAGAAGTGATTCGAAAATGTGGAACATGGCAATAGACAGTGCTACCAAAATCAAGTCCTACCAGACAACCCTCAATCCTACCAGAACCTCAAACTTCCCTAATGCACACCATTCGTCCCATTCACCCCAGCCCCATTGAGATTAATCCCCGTACTCCCACTCTTCCCGATCCCCAACTCCTTGGCCTTCTTCACCAACGCATCCACCTCGTCCTTATGCCTCGAAAAATTATCCACCAAATCATCCCACATCTTCGGATCATGCTCGTGCAACTTGTCACTCTTGAACGCCCAATCCGTCACGGTAAACGGCCTGCTCGACTCAAACATAAACGCCACGGCGCCCTCACTGATCCTCATCTCGGGCGGTGCCTCGGCGCTCGCCCCCTTGAACTGCTCATACGCCACGCCGTGGGGCACCATGCCGCACTCGAAACTCACGCCGCCGGGCTGGAACTCGTCGGAGCGACCGGCGTACTCGCCGTAGATGAGGCCCATGAGTTCGGAGGCGACGTTGCGGTGGTAGTAGGGGGGCCGATAGGTGTGGGACGCGACGTCCCAGCGTGGGGAGAAGATGAGGAAGTCGGCGAGGGGCGCGGCGGGGTCGCGGCTGCGGGCGGTGAGGACGCAGAAGATGGAGGGGTCGATGTGGTCGACGGAGATGGAGCCGACGTTGACGAATTTGGTGAGGTCGTATTTGTAGGGCACGTAGTTGCCGTGCCAGGCGATTACGTCAAAGGGGCAGTGGTTCTGCTTGCTGGCGAAGAACTTGCCGCCGAGCTTGTAGACTATCTGCCATGGATCATCCTTTGTGACTTCGTAATGGGCTACAGGACTGAGGAAGTCGCGGGCGTTGGCAAGGCCGTTCGCCCCGAGGGGACCGAGTTCGGGAAGCTCAAAGTTGGCGCCCCAGATTTCGAGGATGTAACCTCTTGTTGGTCCTTCGACGTTGACCTTGAAGCGTTGACCGCGTTGGATGACGCAGATCTCGCCTGGTTGGACATAGAGCTTGCCGAATTCTGTCTGGATGTCCAATGCTCCTTCTTGTGCTACGATGAGGAAGTCGCCATCTGAGTTGACAAAGGCCTTCTTTTCCATGGAGCGGTTGGCGGTGAAGACGTGGGTAGCGATGCCTTCGCGGAGGGTTGGCTCACCGCTGCCGGCGATGGTAGCAAGGCCTTCGACGAAATCGTGGGACTCGGACTTGATGTCAAAGGGAAGCCATGCGAGCTGGGTTGGGGATACATGGACGCGAGGGTTCATGGGAAGGAAGTTGGCTTCGGTGTTCTCGTTGTCTGGCAAGTTGGTCTGACATTGGTGTTAGCTGATTCCTGGCATGCTATAGTCGCTCTCCGTTTACGACCACCGACCAGGTCTTTTCAGATACCGCTGGACCTGTTTGCCCCATTCGCGCATAGAGGCGACGACTGAGGCGCTGACAAGGGTATACCACAGTGGACGCGGGGCCTCCGACAAGCTGGTACAGAGGTGAAGAATGAGGGAATCTGAGGTACTCACAAATCCTTGATGCGCAACAGCAGGCCTCGACCTGTACAGCCAGGCCTTCTTGTTCAGATGTCTTGGGGCAACGAAGGCAGAAGCGGTCATCTGCTCTGCATACAAGCCAAAGCGGACACATCTCGGGCTGTTCTGTCCTCGAGGAATGGTGCCTGGCACGGCTTCCGATTCGAAGCTAGCACTTTGTCAGAAAGGTCGGCAGAGCAATGTCTGTTGAAGTGCTCACAAGTTGTTGAAGCCCGCTTGATACTGCGTCCAGATTAGTCTATGCCATTGTGCTTCTGCAAACAGTCAAACTTACCTCGTATGGATCATTCTTCCTGGTTGCGAAGCTGGGGACTTTGGCGTCCTGCTGTGTTTCCGCCCAGCTAGCAGAATGTCAGAAATGTGTTTATCTTACTCTATCGCTGCTCTTACTGAAAGATCTTCTGGTACTCGTCTGGCTTGCTCAGCTTCTGCACCCTGTCGGCCATGATTGCTGTGCACTGGTTTGGAGGTATTGAAATGGATTGTATATCTTGTGGTGTAGCTGTCTGCAGGTACAAGAACAACAAAAACTTGACAGAAACAACAAGTTCCCCTCCCCAAGATTAAGAAGTTTTAATGGACCAGCAATGAGACATTGGAGAACAGCTCCAGAAGCCCTGCCCTGCGCCATGTCCGAAAGCTATTCCGTTGTCGACCTGAATGTGGGGCAGAGACATGTGAATGTGGAGAGAAGTGAGAGAAGAGCAACTGCCGGCTCGCCAGGTGTCCAAGATATTCAGGCCAGAACGGATAAAGACGGGCAAGCCCTTTTGTCAGAGCTTATGGAAGCTTTGGTAAGTTAAAGTCTGTCCAACCTCTGAAGCAAGAGCTGTCGCGGCCGCAGAGAGCAGAGGCCGACCCTCGATAGGGCAGAGACGCGTGACTGGAGGATGGAGGGGCAGACCCGGGTCGAAATGGGGGGAGTCCGTTGTTGGAGAGCGAGATTGGTCGAAATGGCTGGCGGGAGTTGGAGAAAGAGAGAAGAGTGAGAGGAGAGAGGTCGTCCCAGCCACACGACCCAAAATTCCACCCCCCACCCCCACTTCCAAGGGTTCCTCTCTCAGTTTCTGCCTCCAGCGAGTCCAGCCTCCGAGTTTCCCCCAAGAACCCCCATCATCGGTCCTTTGCCTGGCAATCGAGCAAACAGATCTCGATGGGCCATCTCTGTTATATACACCTTCAGCGTCACTGTCCAGATGATATACGGCACGAGGTTGGCAAGTGAGACAGACGACCTTGGATGATAAAAAGGTCGTCCATGGCTGTCTGTTTCGCTCGACCACGACCACGCCTGCGAGTCTCTAGACTCTTCATGCGGCACTGTCAGATGGGACAAGCGACTGAAACCCTTGGGTCAGGTATAGCACAAGAGCATACCACGAGGATCCTTACCAACGCCGTGGATTTGTCAAAGACAGCCCTTTGACGACCGCGTGGGCATACAGGTCTTGCATTTCCCACCGCCTTAGTTGTCGTATTCCAAAACCTCCCGTCCAGAAACTTTTCGAGGTCAGTCTCCACCGCGATAGGGGCATACTAAAGTAGGTCTCATGACGCTTTCGTGCAGATGATCGTCTCTCGGTCAAACAGCCATACCCACGACTGGTCTCAATCAACGGCAATAACCACCGTCTCACTATACACGCAAGTACCCAATCTCACCTTCTCCATCGCCCATGGTTCAAGCCCGTGCATGCGCCTCTCCCAATCGTTGGCCACGACTCGCCAACGCTAGAGCTGCACGACATACAGTAGACATCTGCATATCGTACACCTCCCTATCTCCCCCACACTTTTCCAGCGCCAAAAACGATCGACAATTGCTCAATCCTCAATCCTCCACCGCCGATTCGCCCTCAGATTTCAGACCAGCTGCAGCTCTGCGTGCAGAGTGCATTTGCATCTGCATCTGCGTCCAAGCTCCCAATCTGCAACTCCTGCTACATGCACTTTCCAGACCCATGCAATGCGACGCAATGCAAATGCAATGTAATGCACTCTCCCTGCCCATCGAGCATCCAGACCTCCATCTCCGTTCTTCCATCCTGAATATCCTGCTCAGTCTGCATTACCCCTCTTGGCACCCTATCACCAGACCAACATGCAGTCATGGACGGGCCGCATCGTCCCTCTCGCCTCCTTCCTCCTCGCTACCTGACCATGACACCCGGACAAACCTCCGTCCTCTTCCCTCCCATTCCGCGCCCATCCGTACTGCTATCCCGTCATCTGCACCTCCCTACCATACGTCTCGTCTGGAGTCTTCGGACCAGATGAGACACCTGCCCGCGCGTCCCATCCCCTCGCTGCCTTCCGCCCAAACCTCTCTGCCGGCAAAACAGGCATCAGGTGCCACTTTTCGTGGCTGAGCCAGGTAGCCAGGTAGCCACATCCCAACGGCTGAGCGGGACGCAAAGCAAGGCAGGAAAGGGTCACGTCTGCCGGCGCCCCGGGCTTTCCGGTGGTAGCGAGTGGCTGGTGGCGTGTTCCGTGAGCCACCATCTCGCTCGGTCTGGGCCGAGTGAGATTGGGTTTTGTCTGTGCGAGGGAGCGAAGGGAGGGAGAGGGCTGGATTTGGTCGGACGGAAGATGGAAGGGGGCACGGTTTGGGAAAGTGGGTGGGTCTGGGCTTGACTGCTGCGATGCACTGATGTGGAGAATGGGGATGTCATGATGGTAAAAGGGAGGGAGTGAGCTGGAACGGACGCTGGGTTGTTTGCTGTTCTGCTGGTGTAGTGTACATATTGCACAAGGTAATCGCTCCCCCTCAATCGTTCATCCATGCCGCCATCCTTTGTCCCCCGAAACGGGCGGCGAAGCGCAACCCCGTCGATCCCATGGGAAAGTAACTCACCAGATACCAGAGCAGACACACCAGCTGGATGATGGCGGAAATCAAGGTTAGCAGAGTGCTTCGAGCCTAGAACGGGCAAATGCGTCAGCTGAGGCTCTCGTTCACAAGTAGCGGTGACCTGAGAACCGTGGGGGTTGATGCTGAGTGGCGAAAGAACATCCCTCCCGTCATGTCCCGTCTGTGATATAGACTGTATACATGACCCTTGTATAGGTGATGTGATGACGAGTTGATTGTGTGACTTACCCCGAGTGCAAAGTACAGCGTCAACGCTATGGAGCCAAAATAAGCGGCAGTAAACGGCAATCTCTCCGATGATAGCAAATGTCGCCCTGTATAGCCTTGTTAGTCGCTACACGATACGAGGGCACCCCCGGCCCGCACGCGCGAAGGATGACGAGTGCAGGAGTGCAGCCAAGCCTTTTGGATCCAACTCACCATAAGTCATTGGACCCATCATGACGGCCCAGCTGCCGAGAAATAGCGCCGACGCGACTGTCCATCTGATCAAGAGAAAACAAGACGTTAGCTTCTTCTTCTCATGCACCGTGATAAAAAGGTTACAAAGGAGAATATGCAAAGCGGTGAGGGAATGAAACGGTCTCGAGGTCCAAAGGTGGTGTGCCAGATGGTCGCGCTAGTGCCGATTTGACTCGACGCTAGTGCAAGGAAGGGAGCACCCGTCCGTACCGCATGACCAGATGGAACGGGCGGGCTGGGACTTGTACGACGCAGATCCAAGGTAGACTGTGGCGACGTGATATGGAATCCGGCTTCCATGCAATCCGTCGAGCGAATCGACGGTCGTCAACGTGCGAGGCTGTTGGACGACAGACCTCCATCCTTATCGGTCCAGTACGCGCTAGTGTCGAATCCGGTCATGTAGGGGAGAAAGGAAATTGTGTGCTTACAGTAGAGCAAATTTACGCGGCCTCAATGTGAGAACCGGAAAGAGTGTGAAACAAATGACAAAAAGGGCGAGGGCTGCGAGGTTGAGAGCTCCAAAGATCAAAAGTCGGTCCCATCTGCTCACTGTATATATATCCGTCAGTTTGAATGTCCAGCACAAAACTGCCAACACAGAGCTCGACGTGTCAACCTGAGAATGGACAGTGGCCATGCGTTTGAACTGCAGGAACTACCAGACCCAGCACACCCGACAAAGCCCTGTTGATCGCTCCGTAGAGCTATCACCCACAGGGTCTGCTTAGCGTACGATCTGCTCATGCAGGCCGTCGAGTCATGACTTCACTACATGACAGTCTGCTGTTTGGGGAATGTAGACACTCACGCGCGAAGAAACCTTCTTCCTCCTCTCGTCGTGTTCTGGCTGGGAGTGGCGCCCCCGGGCCTTCATTCTCGTGTACAGGCAGGCGTACACCCCCTCCCCCGAACGGATTGAGTGATTGCAGCCTTCCCAAGATTGGTGTATTGGCATTGCTATTGGTCGTTGTCGTCACGGCTGGGTCCCTCCTGCTCCACCCCAAGGAGTTCATGGAGTCTCTGAATGACGCGGATGCCATGGCTGGGGATGTGTGTGTGTGTGTGTGTGTGTGTGTATAGCCTCGCTCTTGTCTCTTTTGTCCAACACCTTGTATCAAGCTGCCGCCTGCAGTCTGCGGCCCGGGACGGGTACGTGCTCCCAGACACCACGCGAGAGGAATTGAATTAGTGCTGCCTGTGGACCGCCAGATGACCCCTTCGTCGGCTTCTACGGACGTTTGTTGTGTGGATCGTTGGATCTAAGGTTGATCTCGAGGCGGGCCGGAGATTGCGCGAGTCGACGGTGAAGCTCAGGGTAGCTCCAGAATGATATGCAAGACGATCTTCGATCTGGTCAAGCCCTGAGTCGACTAGGTTGGAAGTGGCTCGGCTTGTGATATGGTCGTCTGTGAGACAAGGTGCGGCGTGCGGCAAAGGGACCGGCCGAAGCTGGAAGTGACGAAGAACGAACAAAGAAGGATACTATGTTTGGACGGGACCTAATTGGTCGGCAGATGATGGGTGGAGAAGTTGTATCAGCTCATGCGCATCAGTCGAGTGTCTCAGGTGTCGCGGTCAGAATGAGAATTGGGCTAGCTTTGGATTTTCTTAAACGGGGGGGCTTGACGGTTCGGTACTCGGACGCGAAGATCGACAAAGACCTGCTTTGCCTCCCATATCAAAAGCTACTTTGCGTGTACATGGTGCATATACTTGGCGGCGGGTACAGTCGATGCAAACTCTAATGACCAAGCTTGAGCAATCATCCGTGATCTGCACGACGTGATATGACGGCGGAGGAATATCGAGACTGCATGCACGTTCACATTCAACCCGTCCCATCGCGTATGTTGTACACGAGTGCTTTGTCAAAGGAGGCACTCTATCAGGTTTGGCCCACTGAGTCACCCTGTCATCTAGCAGCTGCCCGTCCGATTGTGTGAAACGAACAGGGACATGACACCATGTACAATCTCTCCCCCTCCACTACGCCTATGGACCCGCATGTCGTTTCCAGAAATTGAGCCACACTGGGGGTACGAAGGAGCTTGCGAACCCATATCTGTGGTCCCCTCCCGGATGCATATATAGATGTCTTCCCAGGATGAATTGCTTCTTCTCCGAGTAAAGTGCCCGCATGTTTATTCTGGCCAGACTTGGATCCTTCTGTTGATCATCTTCAAGTCATCCAACATCCCAACACTGTTGCCTTGTCGAGTCATCTCAAGGTCTCCACCTGAGGCATCCACCACCAGGTATGTTTGGCCGTACATATAACCCAACAAGTGAAGTTGAACTGACCGCTAAATAGCAAGAAAACAAATCGACCGATCTGTTACCTTTCAGACCGCTCGTGTCAGTCAACTTACCAGAAGGCCACGAGTCGACCGTCGGTACATATTCGGGTCAACCTTGGGACAGATCTGGTCATATACCGGATCTCCTTTCGCTTGATCCCGTGGTATACCTGCCAGAAACGCCAGCCTTTTTCTCCCAACCCGCCAACCAATTCTTCCGCCTCTGACGCAGCGATACATAATTCGCCCTCTGTTCGTCTCGAAGAAGCAAGATCATCCAAGCTCCTTTACGAAATCTGTCAAGCATCATCACGATTCTGACGACCTTCACGTTCACGTCTCACCGATCAAATCTAACAAGAAACCCCTCCGGCTTTCTCGGCCAAGCAATCCGAACTAGCCCTACCAAATCAGGAAACCGCCCGGATTTTGCCTGGACGCAAGCCTGCCTGCACCCTGCTCGGACCTCGACGCATCCCACCGCCTCTCCACACGCCAGTTTTCCCCCCCCCGCGCCCGTTGCATCAACGCTCGCCCACCACCTCGACCGTCGACCACGCACGACAGTCAAATCTTACACTCCATCGTCGTTTGTGACCCTTTTGTCACACAAACGTCCGCTTCCCGCTCAAGCCTCCATCACACTTGTCCTCGCTGCCGCCCCTAAGCGCATCGCTCATCCCTCCTTGACTCTACACCTCCTTCAATACTCCTTGCTTTGACCGCAACACCCTTCGACACAGAGCATACGGAAAACGAGTCGAGCGCGCGCGTTTCGCATTGAGGATCAGGTTTCAAGGCCAGAACGTCATCGGTGGTTACACAAGGCATACACAATATTACCTGACTGGTAAGTCTTCTCCTTTCTCAGTTCCGTGCGCCCAATCCCCCCGTCATGTACGACCTTTGGGCAGGACTGTCGCCATTGACGACCTGCGATCTGTCATGACTCTGTCACTCGGTTTGCGACGGACCTGTTCCCGCCCTGCCCCTCTTACCCCTCCGTCCCGCGCATTGCTATCCTTCATCCAAACACGACTGACAATGGCTGAACAGGCACTTGGACGGCACAGTAAGCCGACAACACACTCGCCAGTGATATACCCCATACAGAATCTTACCAAAACCCTTTTTAGATGTACCCAGGATATCAGTCTGAGTGATGCCTAACACAGCCGGACTATCCTTCACCGAGTTCCCTCCTTTCGATTCGCAGACCGAAACAGCCGGCGAAAAACACGATTCACCTTTCGAGTTCACATTCGAAGATCACTTTGAAGAGCACTACAACAACGTAAAGAGCGAGATGGCTGGTGCGGGTTCTCCCTTCATCAAGTCGGAGGGAAATGACCTTTTCAACTTCAACCAATTCTCGCCGAGTCAGCCCAACTTTGACATGACCAATAATGGAAACAACTTCAACGTCGACCCATTACAGTTGGGACAGAACAATGGTCAGCAATTTGGCCAAAACAGCTTCAACATGTGCAACGCCGGGATCGCCGATGACGAGCTTGCAGACCTCGCAGGCAGTCTTGACAATGCCCAGATGCGCAATGGCATGAACCAGCCAGGCTTCTTCAATGGCAACAACGGTGGAAGCATGCCGATGCCAATGGGTCAGAACCTGAACAGCATCTACTCGAGCACACCAGAAGGCGCGCCTATCCAGTCGCCCTTTGTCAACCACGACGGCTTCAACTACGGTCAATTCAGAGCATCTCAGCCACAGCAGCGACCAAACATGGGACAGTCATCTGGCTTCGCCAACAATGTCATGCGCACACAGCACATGCACAACATGGAGCGCAAGATCTCAGAAAGCAGAAGTCCTGCCTCACCACATACACCAGGTCTCAGCAACCTTCACATCGGCGAGCCAGAGTTCCCTACTGGCATGCGCCAGCAGATGATATCGTCCAGTGTTCCTGCCAACTGGGATGGTACGCCAAACGCTCAATCATGGAATGACAACTCTCCTTACCCGTCGCCAGCCTCTGTCGGTCACCACATGCACCATGCGCAAATCTCCGAGGTGCTTCGCAACGACCAAGAACATCATCCTCGCGTCAAGGCAGAGCCCGGTGTCACATACAACTCGGTCGAGGCCAAGCGCCGCCGTCGTCGCGAGTCACACAACATGGTCGAGCGTAGAAGGAGAGACAACATTAACGAGCGTATCCAGGATCTTGCCAACCTTGTACCCCAGCACAGACTCGAGGACGAAAAGGTTCGCAAGCATCTTCAGACCAACTCGCCCCTGTCGCCTTCCATCACTGCCCAGAACATGTCGCCGCCTTCAGGGTCCAACCTCCTCAGCACATCAGCTGGCCGTCGCGCTGGTGCCATCACCCAGGGTCTCCCAATGGACGACAAGGACAAGGGCCCCAACAAGGGAGATATCCTCAACAGCAGTGTGTCGTGGACCAGAGATGTCGTATGGTACCTTCAGCTCAAGGCTGAGCAAGAGAAGCAAATAAAGGAACTGCTCAAGGCCAACAATATCGAATGGCCTTTCCAAATGATGGATGACGAAAGGCGTATGCGCAGCGAGATCGAAGAGGTCATCGACCGCAACGTCCGCGCCGACAACATCACCCCATACACCCGTGCTCAAGGCACTGGTCTTCGAGTCCCTGGCTTCACCAACATCGCTGGCGACGTCCTTCCTTCCGAGGGTAGCGAGGGTATCAACACCTCGCACCCAGGCCCTAGCCACTGGCAACCAGCCTTCAAAGAAGAAGACGAGTTCGACGAGGATATGCTGTAGAACATGCTTGTCCCTCGATCTCATGTTTGATTTCCCATGCATAGCACACCGCACATTCGACGCATCTTCAACGATACCCAACCATTTTAATCGCGCCATCGCAACATCTTAATCCATCACGAACTTCACGGTATACGATCGCACACACATATCACGACATGATACTCTCGCACATGCATTACTGGATCTTTTTGGAGCATGCGATTCGATTTTCCTTCCCGATGCAAATACAAGCGGTCACGTCTTCATTGCATTACGGAACTATCACCGACTCTCTTCTCCTCGAGGACTATTCCATCTCGTCGATACACGTTTTCCTTGACCAACTACCTCGCATATTTTTACTCTGATTGGTCTTTGGCGGCATCATCCTTGCAAGGACATGATTTGGGTAGCCCCTCGGTCGAGACCGGGGCATGGCTGATTCTGCATGCACTACTGAGGCGCATACATGGAGGCCGTCTGCTGATTATTGTTTGTTGGAGCGTCCGGGTTTAGGGATGTTGCAAGTCGAGGGGCTTTATCGGCGCTTGAGATACCACTTTGCCATCGAGATGATCCTACTAGAATCTTGTTTTCCCTGTGTGCTTGTGATTGCGACGCCTTGCTCGGTCGTCCTCACCCACTGCGCTGTGGCGCTCCATGTCCTCTACATCGCCCGGCAAGTGATCCTCTTCGCAAAGCATTCATACCATCGCGAGGTGTCGGTACAGAAGATCCGACTCAATTCCTACCAGGCTCGGAGCTGATTACCGGCACTCCAACAAGATGGTCGCCTTTTCATGTGTGACCGCCGCCTCCACCCCTTCCTTCTCAGACCTGTCACCTGGATAGTCTTCCTTTTGCTTCTCAGACGGAGGAAGTCCTGCCAATCGCATATCCCTGCTCGTTCCTCGAAGCTCACACCTCACTTCCCCTTCTCCCCCTGCCGTCCCTCCCCATCCTTCATCATCCCTCCCGCCATCTTCTCCTCCCCCCCCTCCTCTTTATACCCCAAATTCCTCATCTCATCCACAGCCATGAGATTCCGATCCATCCTGCACTGCAAGTACGCTTTGCTCATCATCCTGCACTCGTCCACGTTGACGCCCTTGTTGCTGCGTAGACAGCGCAGGTATTGCTTCATGATGGGCTGGCATTCGGCGTCATGGTCGAGGGGGAAGGAGCCCCGTTCTGGTGGGGAGGGTTTGGAGAAGTTGGAGGGGCCGCCGGGGGAGCCGAAGGTGGACATTATCGATAGCAGAAGGGGTTGTTTGGAGTGGCTGGATGCAAGGATGAAGTTGGCACAAGTATTGCTGTGTAAGTTAGAGTAATGTGAAGGGGAGGTTTGAAGGTGACGATACATAGTGCATGAGATGGAGATGCCAAGGCGGAGGTGGTGCGGAGTTTTTGATCCCAATTTGAGCTATGTAGCGCTCTGACTCCTAACAGTACATTCCTATCATGAACATGTTCACCTCATTCATTTGATGATCTCACGGATCGGTAGATGCTGGAGAACCGGAGGACAGATGTGTATGTGGTCTGGGTGGTCGGAGCTGTGGCCTCGCATTCAGCCTTGCCACAACTCCTCGACGAGGATCTTGCTTCGCGTACTTGGTTGTCAGACTCGTGGCTATCCTGGTGAGATGACTTCTATCCTTTAGTGTATCATCAGCATGTGGGGCAGATGGCCAGACTATGATAATCGTGCGACTTGGTGATACTATCACGTCGTAACTCATGTTTCTCGAGAGTGTAGTTATGGGAGGATGCATAGGTGACCCTTCAAGAGACCTCGATGGAACAGACAGGTGGAGCATCCTTCGACCTTCATGTCCATGTGGCATCAATATAGGTAACACGAACCCATTTCATGGCCGCTTTATCTTTCATTCACAACCAAATGTCTTGGCTCTCTTTTTCATCCTTTCCATGCATCATTCAGATCTGCAAGTACCTTAACAACCACAATATCATATCAAGAGGAGGAGGCCGGATACAATCATGTCTGGTGAACAGCAGCCCAACCACCTTCCGTTCTTCTCCAGCCCTATCGTTCGACGGGAAAGTGGAACAGACTGGTCCGTAGACCCAAGGACTCATGCGAACTTCCGCCGAACAAGTCGCTCTCGAACGCAAACGCTGTCGCTCAACAACATACAAGGACTGTCTGAGGTAGACCTGGACGAGAAAGATGCCTACTCTCTTGAGAGTCCCCTGATTCAAAGACACTCGGAGGCTACCAACAGCGAGCTGTTCTACGACCTTTTCTTCGTGGCCAACTTGACAGTCTTTGGCTCAGTCAAAGAAGTAAACGATACGACAAGTACGCACTCTCCCCTCATAACAATTACTTTCGCTGACCGTTACAAGCGCTCGCCCAATACATCGGCTTCTTCACAATACTATGGTTCTCCTGGTTCCAAGTCTCCATGTACGATGTTCGCTTCTCCAAAGACTCCATCTTCGACCGCGTTGCGAAAGCACTCCAATTCGGCGTCATGGTTGGCTTCGCCATCAATGGCCCGACCTTTGACGTCGGTGAGAAGCTCGAATCCATAATGGGTCTGTCCTCTGACGACAGCATCACTATCATTGCCGACCCGAACCTGACCTCCTTCAAGAGTCTCACAATCACCATGATGGCCAGTCGACTCGTCCTAGTCCTGCAGTATCTCCAAGCCCTCTACCAGACCCGTCACCAGAAAGAGACCGTCCTCCCCATGTCCCTCATAGCAGGCACCGAGTTTGTGGCCGCCATGGTCTACTTCGGGCTATACTTTGCCTTCCACATGCTCTACAGTAACGCTTACCTGACCTGGTACGGCGTCGCATTCTTCGAGACCGCCATCTGCACCGCCGTCTCCAGTATCTGGCGCACCATCAGCTTCAAAGGCACGCACCTCGTGCAACGCATGAGTCTCCTCACCCTCATCATCCTCGGCGAAGGCATCATCGGTCTCTCCAAAAAATGCCAAAGCATAGTCAAAGGCCAAATCTTCGGCTTCACATCCAGCACCATCGCCAACATCGTCTGTTGCGTGCTATTCATCGTACGTTCCCCCTCCCCCTCTGCCCACTTTCCCTGCCCATTTCCCCCTACCCTCTAACCCCCTACCCTTCCTCCCCTACCCTGTATCCCCCGACCCCAGGCTAACGCAAACAGTACCTCCTCTTCCTCCTCCACTTCCCCTCCCTGCCCAAGCGCCACTTCGGCTCCATCCGCCAACAAATCTACGCCCTCCTCCACTTCCCCCTGCACCTCGCCCTCGTCCTCTCCCTCGACGGCGCAAACCAATTCATAGCCTGGCGCGCCGCCACCGTGCGTGTCAACTCCCTCATGGCACAATTACCTTCCATGTCCTTCTCCACCCCCGAAGTGGCCAAGACATCGGTGGAGAGTCTCGAGGGGACGGTGAATGACGTTTTCTACGCGGCGTTCAAGTCTGCGGATGGCGTGGGGGAGGTGTTGCATTACGCCAAGGGGAACGGGACGGCGCATGTGGGGCTGGAGTTGTTGAGGACGAGTTTGGCGCTGCCGTTGGCTGGGGAGGACGGGGGGGTGGGGTTGTTGGAGAGAAGTGAGGGGGGAGAGGAGGGGTGGGCGCAGGGGGAGGAGGCGATTGGGGGGACGGGGGTGGATGCGGCGTGGGAGGCGACGAATTTGGTGTTCAATACGTTGGTCAATACGGTTTATACGAGCATTGGGTTTTCGGCGCCGGATAGTGAGAAGATGACGGCGTTGTTGCCGCAGGTTGCTGGAGAGGGGCTGGCGGAGGGCGCGATGGAGGCGGCGGAGAAGGCGTTGGAGGAGGTGTTGGAGGAGAACGGAGAGGTGTTCGGGGTGGCGAGGTTGGTGTTTGTGTATTTCTTCGTTTCGCTAGGTTGTACGGTGTTGTTGATGGGGATGCTGGTGGGCTTGGAGAGGACGAAGACTGGGTTGGAGCTGAGTGACAAGATCAGGCTGGCTGGAAGTCTGTTGGTGGGTATTTGGGCTTGTCTGATGGCCGGTATGGCTGCGTCAGGAGATGGAGAGGTCTTCCGTGGGTTCGTCTATTCTGGCTGGGTACTACCAGTGGCCATGCTGGGTCTGATGGTTGTGGTCATACTACACAACATCAAGCTGCCAGGGAGTCCAGCCAGCGTTAGACGGGCGTTCCGCCGTCCAGTGTGGAGGGGACGGGTGCTGGCTCAAAGGATGAGGCATTCTTTCTAGTTTGAATACAATTTGAGCAACTTATGATTACCTGCGAAATCAAGCAAAGATACTACCAGATTGATCATTGTGGTGAGAAGCTGTGGGGCAGAGCAACTAAGACACTCCTTGCATGGTTTGTGCGCTGACCGGCGTATGAATTCTGGTATAAATTGCGTCAATGATGCCTGGTCCACGTAGCTTGAGTGGGTGGCAAGGTCACCCATCTTTGCCACTCTAACATACTGTTATCGTGACAGGCACCTTTCGGATTCTTCTATGTGACCCTCTAGAATATCCCATCTATTCGTCGTCGCCAAAGAAGACCTTCACAGGCAGCCAGGCATCACCGCAGACCTTGAAGCGATCTGGTAGGGAATCGAGCTGCTTGATCTCGTCTTGAGTAAGCTCCCAGCCGTCGAGCTTGAAGTTGTCCTCGATTCTGCTTGCAGTCACACTCTTGGGAATGACTGAGGTGCCACGCTGTAGACCCCACATGAGAAGGACCTGAGCGGTCGACTTGCCCTTGTTCTCCGCGATCTTAGCCAAAGTCTGGTCCTTTGCGAGAGGACTGTTGGTGGAGCCCAAGCAGGAGTATGCGGTGCAGTGAATGCCCTTGTTCTTGCAGTAATCAAGGAGCTTGGGGGACGGGTTATTTGGGTGAAGCTCGATCTGGTTGACTGCGGGGGTAATTTTGCAGGAGGAGTCGTTGAGCAGGATCTCGAGGTTCTTGATACCAAAGTTTGAAACACCGATGTTCTTCACTCGGCCAGACGCTGGGAGCTTCTGCAATTCCCTCCAGGTGTCCACAAAGTTCCATCCCTCGTGGTGCTTCTTCAGATCGTTCGGATCAGTAGAGCTGGGCCAGTGCTAGCACAATTGTCAGCGCTTGCATGTGACATGAACGACACAGTGAGAAGAGCCCTGTTGCCCTTGGCCCGTCCTGAACGTACCATGAGGTATAGATCAACATAGTCGACGCCCAAAGACTTCAATGAAGACTCGATCCCCTCCTCAACTCGTTTGTGCCTTTTCCATGTCAGCGATGGTCAATTGAACGACAGCAAGGGCCTTCAAACCAAGGATTGTCCAATTTAGTTGTAATCCAAATCTGCTCTCTAGGCACCCCTGAGTCTTTGATGCCGTCGCCGACCTCCTTTTCGTTGCCATATGCAAGTGCGGTGTCGATATGGCGATAACCAGCGTCCAAAGCAGCTTTTACAGCCTTCCTCACATCTCCTGGAGAGCTCTGCCATGTTCCGAGCCCGACTGCAGGCATCTTAGCCCCCTAAGGTGGTGTCAGTATGTGGCGGGGCGGTGGGGGGCGAAAAAACGGGGCGGCGGACAGCCGTGGATCCGGCGCCGAGGACGATGAGAGACGCGAGGCCGCGTCTCCAAGCACGGGTAACAAACAATGTGCAACTTACAGTGTTGAGGGTAAAGGTTTGCTTGGTGTGGTCGAGAGACATGTTTGCGGTAGTGGGGGTGTATTTCGAAGTTGGATTTGAGACGAAAATGTGACAGAAATGGCTTCACTGACAAGAAGGAGGACACGTCTGGTTATTTGTATCTTTCCAGTTCTCCACAGGATTCCTCGGAGCAATTGTGCCGCTGATGGTTTCGTCCTTCACCCAAGCGTCATGAAGGCAAAAAGGCGTGTTCCCCCCCCCACCGGAAGAACACAAGCCAGGGAACATTTTCCTTGTGACGTACCAAGAAAGGGTCTTTCCACACAGCCCACCCTGCAGCAAGACAACAAACCCCCACTTGCCTCTTTCAGGCTGAATAGATTGCGGCTCGGTCAAGGATCATCAGCATCAGGGCGATCTGTCTCAGACGAGCAAGCTTTCGACATGTCCCGTTTCGTGCCCGGCGGGACTGTCGATAAGCCCACCGAGCGGAGCGAAGAGTGGTTGAAAGCCCAGCAGACAATTGAAGCAAAGAAGTTGGAGAAGATCGAGCAGAGCCGCCAGCAAGATGGGAAGTCTTTGTATGAGAAATTGGAGGAGAACAAGGGTATAAGACTAGCACACCCGAGCCCAAAATGAGAGCCAGTTACCTAATGTCTCCATAGCTGCCAAACAAGATGCTTTTGAAGAATCAATCCGGTTGAAGAATCAATTCAGAGCGCTCGACGAAGACGAGGTCGATTTCTTAGAGTCCTTGAATGCTTCAACCAAGTCCAAGGAGAGTGCGGTGCGGAAGGAAACGTCGGAGCTACTGAGCAATTTTCGGGACCAACAATCCAAGGCAGGAAGTGAAGCACGACAAACGGAAGATCAAGCAAGTCTTGTGGCACGGGAGTCTTGGACCGTGAGAGGCAAACGGAAGCGAGACAAAACGACGGCAGTAGCAGGACTGAAAGCACGCAAGACAAGCGCAATCGATGCGACGGACACGGCGACGGCGATCATGGTGATGGGAGTTCGCAAAGACATGAAGTATACAAACCCGCGCCAGTCGGAACCCCCTCGGGTCACTGAGCCACCGTCCAAGCAGGAAGAAGTAACACTCACGATTGAAACATCACACCAGAGACTTGGACCAGAAGCTGTAGCATTGGGTCTTACAGCTTATCACTCCGACGAGGAGGCCGACTAGGCCTGGCCATAGCACAGGGGCATCTAAGCGTCACTACCGTGTGCCTAATCGGTATCGAGAGCCCTTCTGAAAACACCCAGGCCTGGTCTTACACCAAACAATCGCGCAATCACATGGCGCTCGCTTCCGCCCCTGCGTTTGCTCTCACCATTATAAAGGGACGCTCAATCTGCGGTAATCCTTGGACACCACTTGGGGATCTCAACAACCAGAGTATTGACAGAGTATCGACAGAATATCGACATTGATCATGTACACGCATGAGTTGACAACGCCAGTCGGACGCTTCGCCGACGAGTCAGATCTAGTAATCGCCAATGAACGATCAAGGCACGATGAGGGTCATTTCCAGAACGGCGCAGTACGATGCCATGTGGCAGATTTGACTGCAGGCATGAACAGTCTAGAATTCCGCCCGGCATCGAGCCTTGAAAAGCGTTCCAAGGGTGTCGACCCCTACACCACTTCTGGACATACCAACCCCGACGTATTCGAGTCTGATGAGACAAAGCTGCGCCTTACCAAAAAAGTATCAAAGGCAACAAATCACCGAAAGCAGATGGCAAGGGGTCATGCCCGAGGCCTAATCTGGAAGCTCAAAGTTCCCCAAGCATCCATCCCAAAACCACCAGCACAACAAATTCGATTTGCTCAATGCCTTGCGTTCCGAGGCGAGACAGACTCGGCCAGAGTTCATGCGAGGGGGCCAGGCCAATGAGATCGATTTTAGCAACGACGGCAGCCCTAGTAGTAGGAATGCGCAGCCACCCCTCTCCAAAGCCACAGCCACATTCGATCTTGCTCCCATGGGAGTTGAAGACGACGTCACCCTCTACCCGTCCGTCCTTGTTGAATCTGTTTTCAATCATCCACCCTTCGACCACCAATTGCAGTCCCCTGACCACTGCTGCACGAAACCGCCTCAATCGACCTCGCCCCCTCAGGGAATCTATTCCGACTCCACCATGACCGGTCCAGGTTCAGCTGGTCAGAGTACGAATGCCGCCGCCGTATCCACCTCCACACCAAGCGCTCAGGCAGACGCGGCATTGTCTTTGTTCAACCACCTCACGGCCTTGCCTACCGCGGGAGCCCTGGAGCAGCTCCTGCTGGATGATTTCGATGCTATCGCCGTCGGATCCAACGCGTGGATGTACGAACTTCGGGCCGAGGGGTCTTCCGAGAGGGAAATCGCAAATATCTATCTCGACGATCTTGCGACTCGCCCTTGGATTGAGGTCGATGAGCTGGCCGATCCAGTCCCATCCACGTGGGATCCTACCAAACACGTGGAGGGCTGCATACACTATTCCAATGTGGTCGAAAATCCTTTTGGCATTTCTCCCGACATGGTCATCAGTGTGGACTTTTCTCTACAGGACGAGGTTCGACAGATTGTGGAAGAGAAATGTGGACTGGCGGGTATCAAACCAAAATCGGTTCCCGGGAGCCCGGACGGTGCTATGGTGCGTTTTGATGCAACGTATGAGAGCTCCACCATCGAATACCTTTTCAAATCTGCGAACGGTGGACACTATCCAGACCTTGCCATCCTAGGACCTATCGTCCGGGATTTGAAACACGCACTGGGTGCCCTACAGGAAGCGCACATGTGCTGCAACATCCTCAGTTTCATTCTACGCACATCTTCAACCCTCCGTCCACTGCAGCTTTGCGAACTATCGTTCCAAATAATTGACGACTTTGTCCAGCGAGTGCAGGATTCGGCCACGTCTGTAAATTGGAATACTGTCAAGCTACCGTTGTTGGAGTCAGCTCTCGCCGTCCTCGGCTTTTTCCCTCAATTCAACAACATCAAGGTATCTGTCTTCTCCGGGCAACACCAGTCGGACGAACGTTACATAGGTGACCAGGCAATCTGGCACTTGTGTACTCTGGCAACACAATTCCTTTGTGTAGCGACCATGTCGTATGCGCAATCACACATCCGCGGTATTCAACCCTACTTTCTCGATACGGAGCAGAAGAGCTTGTCACTCAACGGGTCTGGTTCCGTTGACCTTGGAGTGATCAGAGTGGGTCAAGTCAGGCTTGCTTGCTTGCATGACATGTTCAATCGTCCGGTACTGGCTTTCTCTACTGAAGCCATTGTTTTTCCCGAGCAAGGGGGCCAGACATTGTCATGCAACGCGAGATCGTTCCTGGACTCTTTCGGCTCTGGTCGTCTGATTGTTCGCACAGGCAGTCCGAATGTCGCCGTCGCAATTAACGTCAACGGAGGTCTCTTGTACAAGTGTGACGCTCCCGACTCGAACGCGCATTGGACTAGGGCCGTGGGACTGGACCTCGACAGACTGGGGCCGCTCAACCTTTCTGAAGACCTCATCATAGGCTCTATTCTCTGGCAGAATGATTATTGCCATAATACCGAATCGGTGAGCACATCCAGATGGAAAGCTGGTCGTCATTGGCTGGGAACCTCGAACTCGTCTTGGCATAGACAAGAAAGACAAGCCGGTGTCCCTGCAGCTCAATATCTCGGCATCCAATCGACGTTAGTATGGCACAAGGATCCAGCCGTCACGTTGAAGGACAAGAAGCTGGATACGATTGAGCGTCTACTTGATATCCAGGACTTGTTGCAATTCTTGGAAGAGCCATGGGGTCTGCAGGTCAGCATGTGCACGAGTGTGGCCCGCCGTGTGAAGCTTCGATTCGCGCTTGCCGATCTCGTCACAGAATATCGCAAAAGAGAGGAGCTCGATGTGGCGATATGGAAGCTTCTGGACCAGAACGCTGGTCTTCATGCCGCCATGCGGGCAGACAAGCCTTCTTTCCGCACCTGGCTGCGCGAGCTTCCGCATGTCGCAAGGGTCTACCTGACCACAATCTTGTGGAGGATTCTGCAAAATTTGCGTCATACTGGTGTGGATAAGACAGGCACGGCTTTCCTCGTCGCATTACCGACTGCAGAGACCATTGATCAATGCCTGGAAGTACCACTCGTAGCAGAAAACGCTTGGCTCCGCCTGTTGGGTGACTCGCGAGACGCTGCGGTCTTTGCCTACATGAGTCTGACCTGCCTCTGTACCGAGAAAATTGGCTGCCCAGGTGACACAACAACAGCGGATAGAGTCATCACCATGCTCGGCTCCGAGTTCACACTATATCCGCACGACTCGGCAGGACAATTGGCCACCTTGAAAGATGCACAGCAGTACTATCTCTGTACGTCTGACAGCACGGTACTGTTCAAGGCAAAGAGAACTCCTTGTATCGGTGACCTTTGTCTCGTTGCGCCTTTAGGCTTAGGCTCAGCACGCATATTCGTCAAAAAAGCGACAAGCAAGGATTGGAGACGACACAATCGAATTCGCGAGCGTCGGGGCGATGATGAAGGCGCCGAAGCAGCTCTGGTGTACTCAAGGGCGCTCTCGGGGCTGCCCAATATGGCAAAGAAGGAGAAGGCGCAACCTTCGGGCGGAGTCATCAGTCAAGGCGATGTCATTCTAAGAAACGTTTCGCAGGTCCAGACAACAGCAAGACTTGCAATCTTGTGATCTGTTCGTTGGTATTTTTCATTTGGAAGGTCATGGAGTACAATTTGCAATTTACATTCGTTCAGTCCGGTGATATCATGATCTTGATATGATTGTCCTTGTTGGTGATCAACTCCTCGAATCCCTTCTCCACTGTGTGCTTCAGCGTGATCCTTAGACGTGACCATATCTTCGACACCAACGAACTTGCCTTCCGCGTAAGCTTTTACCGTTTCTGCAAAATCCTGGTCATTGTACGCCATACTGCCTTGTACTTTCATGTCCTTCAACATGAACGGAAACCATGGTATCGCAAAAGGTGTCTCCCATCCAGCTACATTGACATACGTCCCACCATATCTCAATGTCTCCACTCCGTCCTTCAGGGCCCTTTCCACTCCAGCAGCATCAAACACCACATCCACCCCCTTCCCCTCGGTCAACCGCTTGCACTCCTCCGCCACCTTGACCTCCACCGGATTTACTACCAGATCCGCCACCCGCTCATCCCACTCCCTCCTGGTTGTGGTCATGTTGATGAAATTGAAGTAGGTATGATGGTATTGCCCTCGAGTTGATGCTGTAGTTCTGGATCTGGTAGTGTGTACATACCAGAGCTACAAAAGCGGTGATGAGTCCTACTTGGTACTACCAGACGTGAGAGCGGGGCAATGCCGCGGGGGGGCCGGAGGGTGGAGCTGACCCGATAGCTTTCTAAGATACTACCAGACACAATCACGGTAATCTTCTGGCTGGTCTATCATACAGCTGGTATAATGTAGCTGGTAGTACCTTCTACGATACTACCAGTTCTAGAAGCATTAGGTACAAAGAAGATATGCCACTATCAGGTTCTGGTAGTTTTCAGCTCTTATCGATAAGCATGGCCGAGATCGGCGGACCCAAATTCTTGTCGGGGGAGATAAGTTTCTCAAGCTCACTACCAGATCCAATTGCACTTTAGTAACCATGGCAAAGCAGAAGGTAGATTCAATTTGCAGAATCGGACCTTCATTTCAGCTAATACTACCAGGTCTGTCTCGCCTATAGCGGTGGTCTCGATACCTCTTGCATCCTCGCCTACCTGATCGAGCAAGGCTACGACGTCATTTGCTTCATGGCAGATGTGGGACAGGAGGAGGACTTTGAGGCTGCAAAAGAGAAGGCGGAAAAGATTGGTGCACTCAAGTGCTACGTTGAGGACCTCAGGAAGGAGTTTATCGAGGAGCTGTGCTGGCCCGCTGTCCAGTCCAACGCCATCTACGAAAATGTCTACCTGCTCGGCACATCCCTCGCTCGTCCAGTCATCGCTCGAGCTCAGATCAAGGTCGCTCAGGCAGAAGGCTGCTTCGCGGTCTCTCACGGCTGCACGGGCAAGGGCAATGACCAGGTCCGCTTCGAGCTAGCCTTTTACGCTCTGCAGCCGACCATCACCGTCATCGCCCCATGGAGAGAGCCAGTCTTCTACAACCGCTTCAAGGGCCGAAATGATCTCCTCGATTATGCCGCTGAGAAGGGCATCCCAGTCACATCCACAAAGTCGAAGCCATGGAGTATGGATGAGAACCTGGCTCACTGCTCCTACGAGGCAGGTATCCTGGAGGATCCCAACGTCGAAGCACCGAAGGACATGTGGAAGCTCACTGTGGATCCGTCGGACGCCCCAAACACCCCGGAGGATTTCACCCTCCACTTCAGCAAGGGTCTGCCCGTCAAGCTCGAGCACAAGGACGGCTCCGAAACGGACGCTACCAAGATCTTCCTCACAAGCAATGCTATTGCTCGCCGACACGGTGTAGGCAGAATCGACATTGTCGAGAACCGCTTCATCGGTCTGAAGTCCCGAGGATGCTACGAGACACCAGGTCTGACTTGCCTGCGAGCCGCCCACGTCGATCTCGAGGGTCTGGTCATGGACAGGGAAGTTCGCGCACTTCGAGACCAATTCATCACCTTCAACTACGCCAAAGTCCTTTACAACGGTCTCTACTTCTCGCCGGAAGCCAAATTCCTCCTCCAGTGCGTCAAGGCGAGCCAGGATAGCGTCAACGGTGCGGTCAGATGCAGGGTCTTCAAGGGCCAATTCTCCGTCCTTGGACGATGGAGTGACACGGAGAAGCTCTACGACATGTCCGAATCGAGCATGGACGAGATTGGTGACTTTAAGCCAGAAGACACTACTGGCTTCATCTCGGTCCAGGCTATCCGCCTCAAGAAGTACGGCAGGAAGATGGCGGAATCTGGTGAGAAGATGTAGGGATCTTCAGCAAGAGCAAGGTATACCATGGCGTCAAGAATGGAGCAAGTGTGCTTCAAATGGATGGCGTTGTGAAGGCATCCACACAGGCCGAGGTCGGAGCAACCAAGGTTCACGGACTTTATGATAGAATACTTCCAATTCACGCTTGATACTTCATCCATCATTCTTCCATACTATTTCCACCAAATGATTACCCAGACAATGTCAGAATCATCATTCGCACGTCCCTTGCTCGTCTCGGAGGCCGCTGCAGCAATGATCGTGGGTGCCGCACACTCCTTGCAGCTGTCTCCGCTCTCGTGTCTTCATCCCTGTCTTCCACGTGCATGGTGCCGGATCCGTCTGTGTAACTTGCAGGATGGCGCACCGCGTGTAGAAAAGGCCGTGATTCTTCTTTTCGAGTCGCCTCGATACGCATTGAAGCGTGACTATTCCTTCTCGTATGCTGAACTTCGATCGACTTACCGCTCGAGGTCAAACCATCCTTACATGACAACGTCTCGTACTTGAGCCGATACAGTTGTCTTCATATGGTAGTCCGCTTCATTGAAGTGATGATGTAAGGAAGAACCTGAGGCCGTGAAAACATCACGTGCAGCCTCGTGACTGCCCTTCAAGTCTCTAACACTTTCAGATCAGACACTGCGGACCACACAACACTTCTGCATCACGATTCTTCCAACCTCCTCATTCGGCAAATCTATCCCTAGAACTCACCCTGTCTCTACACATGTCTGTCATTACTGCAAACTTCACAAATCATCCAAGGACTCTGAAATCGTCCACCACATTGCGTCCTACTCAAATCTGGTAACAACCCGTCCACCACAGCTCCATCTCGTACGACCACGACATCCCGATATGCCCAAGACCTTCTTTGTAGACTGGGAACTATGGCAGAAATTGGTCTTCGTAAGCACCCTCTTACACGAGCAAGGCATTTTCCCGACTGACAGGTCCAGATCCTTGGTTCTGCTCTTGTGAGTCTTTCAGTCACAGAACAATTTCATCACTAATCTTGCAGGTCGTCACAATTGTCGGAGGTCTTTTCAAGCTCTGGTATTCTATATGGAAAGTCCGAAAATACACCGCCCTCGAAAAGCTCGCAGATAAAGTTCAGGTTATTAGAGAGAAGTCTATCATCAGGTCGCTCAGCACCAAGAATGTGCGCAAGCCGAAGCGACAAAGATCATCTCGGGAGCGGATGCAAGAGAAGGACTCGACCCAGGTTCCCTTCGGTATCCGAGCTCTCGAGGAAGGCACCCGTCTGGACGAGGTCTGGGATTCACGACCGTCAAGTAGGGAAGTTTCACACAGCGACTTTGCGGCATATCGGCTTAGCAACGCCTCGACGACAGATCTGCGGCATGGTCGATCGATTCCCATGGCGCGAAGAGAATCTTCTGGCCTGACGTCCGAGACTGCATCGACCGGAGACATCTCCAGCCTACAACTCACACCTATGCACGACGATGCACAAGGACAACCAAGTCCTCCTCTGCCTAATGCAAATGGTCGAAGCAAGTATCCGCCTCATTCCTTTGCCAAGTATGAAGGCGTCTCGGGCTATCGAACCAAAAATTCGTTTGGTCCGCGTTTGAACACCAGGCTACATCCAACTGGTTAGGGCTTTAAGGATAGGCGAGATAACGTCTACTGACATACCTTCAGATGGTCCACAACCTTCTCCGAGTGCTCACAGCTTCACTTCCGTCTACTCTCAAGCTACCAGTGTTAGTGATGACGCCAGTCCCGGCGCAGACCAGCTTCGATCCGACTTCCGTACCACTCGACATATAGCAGGCTCAGCCCCTGCATCCCTCAGATCCGTCAGCGCCGATAGCAATGTTGCGATGCAGCAGAGACGACTGTCACAAGTAGCCGAGACCGGCCAATTATTACCAAGACATCGCAGCGAACGGCTGGATCTGGATCCTGCAAGTGAACTGGCTGTGCTTGAGACTACGCCGTCCGACCGCCTCTCATTCGAGATGGATCTAGAAGGAGCCGATAGTGATGCAAAACATTTCAGTACACCGTCCATTCGAGTGACTGCCAACACACCCGGACTGGATGGAACATCTCCGACGTCATCGACCATGCAGCGAGGCAGGAGGCTCAGGAAGCGTTCCATCACACCTCCAAGCACACCGGTGTCTGCCAGCTTCTCAGTGTCTAGCAGGAGAAGCTCCGAGATCCTCCGCCGTGTCAACTCCGGCTTTGCCGTCTTACGGCCGGGATCGCTAGAAGTAAAGCTCGCGACACCGCAGTCAGGTACGACATCACGGATCAGGTCATCAAGCACGGAGAGTGGTGGGTCCGTCGGTAGTAGGCGTGGAAGGAGACTACAAAAGAGGATGAGTGCCGAAAGGAGCGAGAAGAGAGGCAACAGCCATGAGTAGATCTCAGGGCCTGCATCTGCCTACAGGGTGCAGATTCAGTTCGGGACGGTGTTGAAGGGTTGATGAAATCGAGAAAATAGCACAGATCCTGGTAAATAGACGTAATGTGGTAGTCTGCAGCTATGGCATCTGTACTTGGTAGATCAAAATCTAGAATGAGTATGATGTACGATAATGCCAGGTCTCCCCGTCGAAGACATGAGCGAGCCGCCGCGCTCAATACGACTAGCATCAATCGTCGTCGGACGCGAGCTGTCAAAGATGCTGAAGGAAGTAGACGGATAACCTGCGCGAAGGCCGGGGTGGTACGGGGATACCTCACAAACTACCAGGTTTGAATTCGACCACATCACGGTATCAGACCACAGATCAACACGAGGTCCTGGTAGTTTCGGATAACACATCCGATCAGCCTGACCATCTCGTGGAACGGCACCACCGACAGAAACAAAAGCCATCATTTGGGGTATCATTACATATCCGAATCAACATCACCACCAACCCACCACCACATTACCGACTCTCCAACTCCTGAAACAACGCCCTCCCCCCCTCTGCCCTCTCGGTCCCCAACTCCACCACCCCTCTCTCTTCCCTCCACTTCTCCCCCTCCTCCCTCTCCCTCCTAGCTCTCACCCTCCACTCCTCTGCAATCTCACTTAGCACATCCCCCATCACGCTCGCGACAGCCATGAGTCCGTGTCCTTGCCCCTTGAGAAGTCTCAGCTCACACGAGCCCGAGTCCTCGTCCCCATCTCCGATCTGCTCCTGCGCCTCGCGTCTGGCTCCAGTATTGGTGGAAGTAGCACGTGCTTCTCTCGCCCGGTTCATCCCCGCGACCAGCCACCGTACGTTCTCGCTCCGGACGCGCTTGTCCTCCTCCCCGTGCACGACTACGACCCTCTTCCTCACGTCTGTGTAGCGGAACCCGACGTCCCTGTTTCGCTCCAGACAGACCAGCAGGTCGTTTGCAGGGTTGGAGTCACGTGTCGCTTCGGCCCAGATACGATGGAGCAATGCCGCGTCGAGCTGTGCCTTGCGCTGGTCGTGGTGGGCTTGGGCCGCGTGCAGGTGGGTGGTGGAGTAGACCAGTTCCGGGTCCAAGGGGCCGGATGTGGCTGCCATTCTGGTCACGGGGGAGTGGTCGGGTTGGGTTGCGGGGATGGGCGGGGAGAAGGGGAGGAGGGAGGGGAGGGGGAGTTCGGATTCCAAAAGGGCGGTGGGGGAGAGGTCGAGGGTGGATTGGCGGCGTCTGGGGCGGGTTGGGGAGGGGGATTTCTTGGGCAGAGGGCCTGGTGAGGTGGGGTTGGAGGTTGATGTCATGCTGTTGGTGTTGAGGCCGAGGAAGGAGGAGTTGGCTGCTTTGAGCAGAGAGACGGGGAGGACGCGGAGGAGGCGTTGGCTGCGGGGAAGGGAGGCGGTGGTGGGCTCCGGGGAGGGGGTGTCGAATTGGCTGGGTGGGATCCAGGGGGCGAGGAGGAAGACTTTGCCCGTGGTTTGGTTTGGGAGGACGAGAGCAGTGGCCATGGCGAAGATGGAGCCGGCGGAGTGTGCGAGGAGGGAGAAGTGGGTGATGTTGAGGCTGGTGCAAATGGCGGCGACGTCTTGGTGCCATGACATGGGGCCTGGGGCATCACGTTCGCTGTAGGGTTCGGATCTGCCAACGCCGGGGCGGTCAGGGGTGATGAGGCGAAGGTTGAGAGTGGTGGCGAGCTCGTCGTAGAAGGCACTGACGAAGCGGGTGAGACCCATACCCACGCACACTACGACAGGATATCCTGTGGGTGCGCCAACTTCTGAAAAGGAGATCAAGCGGTTGGTCTTTGGGTGTCGGACAGTTCTATTCAGTCGGGGGTTGGTCAAGAAGGTGTCGATCTCTTCATCGATGCTGGCGCGAGGTCCTTCTTCCAGAGAAGTGACAATGGGAGGTGGTCGCCGCTTGTCCAGGCTAGGTCGGACCCCATTCTGTTTGGACAACACCTTGTCCTGACTGCGGCGTGTATCGATCGAAGGTCTCGATTGTTTTTCCAGTGTCTTCATCGCAGTGGCATAGTCGTACTCTGGGTGCAGCTCTGTGGTAGGTGATTCTACAGATGGCCTACCAGAAGATCCAGAGCTGGTAGGTCTTGGGGGTGCCCTCCTAGCAGGTGGGTTGGATGCAAGAGGTGATGTTGTATTCTGCAAAGAACTGCTCGGTGTAGTCAAACCCAACAGCTTGTGGGCTTTGGTAGTGTCAGCCAGCCTTGTGGTGTCTCTATTGGAAATAGACTTTGTAGGTTCAGGGGGTGGTTCCGAAGGTTCCTGCATGGCGCGTGCGGCATCGACGCCATCCTCCACTTGGTTAAAGCCATGACCAACTTTAATCCCGTCCGACCCAGCATTTTGGTCCACGGGATTGGCATGGGACGCCTGGCCGTCAATTTGCGTTTTCTCTTGTCGCATCCTCTCCTCTTTCTGCAGCTTCAATTCTCTGATTCGTCGCACAGTCTCGTCGTCTTCGCCCAATTCTTCCAAGATCTTCTCAGTACGGGCGGCCTTTTTTCTGCGTCTGGCAGGTCCGGTCTCGGAAGCAGATTTAGATTTGCGCAATGCTCGTTTCTCCATATCAGCCGCTGTCTTTTCTGCTTGATTAAGAGACGACCGTCTTCCAGGTATCGCGTCGGTGATTGGGCTCTTGAGTGGACTCGATCGAGTGCTAGAAGACGCCGAATTTGACTTGCTCTTCTTCTTTTTCCGTCGCACGGGCGTAGTCTCAAAATGCTCGTCAAATGCTTCACCTGAACCTGGACTGGGGTCTTGACAAGTAGGAGCAGGAATGTCCAATCTGTCCAATGTCCCGTTTGGCAAAGGTTTCCGCGGTATCTGAATGTCTCGTTCCCTCTCCTCTGCATCTTTACTTGACTCTGCTTTGACGTACGAGTTTTTGCGCACTTTGGTCGTCTCGGGCTTCAGCTCGTTTGCAAACTCGGTATACATCATTTCCGTGCTCTTTCTTCTCCTCGGTCGTGGTTCGGATGTGGGAGGTTGCGGTGCGGGTCGATCAGGTTGGGTCTGTCGTGGTGTTGACCTGGGAGGTTCTATGATGCCCTGCAATGTAGCAATGCTGTGTCGGCTTGATCGATCTGAATCTCCAGAATGGGTGGACTCTATAGTCAGAGAACTCCTTGACCGCATTGAAGTTGTCCGAAAGAGTCGCCTCAACCCTCCACCTTGCTCTCTCAATGAAAGGCTGTCGACAGACTGCAAGGACCGTCGTTTGAAGGATGCGCCATATGGACTTTCTGCAGAGATGAGATCGCCGTATGTCATGCCTGAACTCTGCCGGCTCATTCCAGGTCGCTTCCGATCACTGGCCGACTTTGTAGGTCCCACCACGGGAGACGGCGCACCTCCATCATCGTCTTCAATTGATGGCAACCTTGAGTGCCTTGAGAATGTCCCCGGCGAATCGTAATATCCATCGACCACCTGGTAATGTTTCCGCGTGCTCGGTGACGGTGTGAAGGAGCTGAGCGCATCGATCATGGAAGTCAAGACTTCTGTATCCGCTGGCTTGTGCCTGACACTGTTGGCCGACTTTTTCTGCTTTGCGCGAGGCCGCATTGCTATGGGCGGTGGTTCGGCGTCCATGTCTTGGTGTAGTGAAGTCGCTAAAGGATATTGCGAATGAGGGATGTCATAATTCGTGCCGGCGCATTGCGGTCATGGGTTGATGACCCCTGAAGTGATGCTGCTGACAGAACCGGTGTTCAGCTACAATGAAGACTACCAGCACCTCATTAGAAGCTCTTTTAGCGATTGAAGCAGCTGAGAATACGCTAAAACGGCAGCAGACAAGAAGGAAGCATGTCAAATGAACATGTCTGAAGACAACCACAGAAATGAACGACTCCATCCTCAGCCACCGGCCAGACTTCAGGGCCCACTTCTTCGAATGTGCCGAGCCGGCAAGGCTTCGTTTGTGGATACAGTATAGCAAACATGATTTGATCCTTGCGCTTGGTTGCTCTGCTTGGGCCCACATGAGCTGCTACTGTGCTCAGACATACTGTCAAGTTCAGCATTGCTTGCAACTACCACATGCAATAACATCGTCGATCATGACAAGAATCAACCATGGCCGTGCACTCCAAAAGTGGAGCATCAATTGACTTCTTCTTCCTTCTCCATACACTTGTCTCCTGTCTTCCTCGACATTCACTCCAGTTCAATGACTTTTCACGGTTTCGGTCATGTTGGACATCTGTGCGGCTCACAAGACGATCGGTGATCTCAGCCTACTCTCTCAGGATTCCAGTCCCAGCGTCGGCGTCTCTGCCAACTTTTGTCCCGTCGTCACGGTGTGATGCGACAGCGACGTCGAGCCATCGTGTCTCATCAAGGTTGACTTTCACTCTCATCACATTAATTCTCTTGATTTGTACTATCACTCATGTAAGCATCGATATCACCAGCCATGTCCTCCCAGCTACAACAGCTACGCGATGGAGCCATCTACTCGATCGATAAGCTGCTGGGTCGCGCGCAACCCACATGGTCAGAACGTGCCTGGGGCTTCTATGGCACCGCTCTTGGTCAAGCTGGGTTCCTATTGTCGCTGCCAATGACCGTCCTTTCATTCCTGGCCATTCCTTTCTTTGGCGGCACACAGACATCAATAAACCTCGTCTTCTTCTACTTGACATGGAGCGCCCTCATCTGGACGCATTCGCCAAGGGTCATCGAGATGTATGGGTCTCTCGCAGTCAAGGTCCTGACTTTTCTCCTACCCGCTTACGGCTTCCTGGCGTTCGATTACTTCATTCCAGGCGCATCGGCGAGCATAAAGGCCGGAGGAAAGCGTCAGCTACCTGCTCGACTCGGGCAGCAGCGACTACTTCATATTACAGGATGGGCAACCTTCAATGTCCTACTCGGGATCGCAATTCAATTGGTCCTCGACTGGATCTTCAAGCTCGTCGGTCTCAAATCTGCACTTCGAGTTACCATGTCTGTCCCTCTTCCGTGGACAATGGCCGTTGAGCTACTCAAGGCTTTCGTAGTGCGAGGAGTGCTACACTATGTGATCCATCGTTTCGTGCTGCACGCTCCTTCCCGCTCGCACTTCGCTCCCATCGCCAAGCTTCACCGACAGTGGGCGCATAACAACAGGATCATTTTTTCACTATATGCTGCCTACGATCATCCTATCTGCTTCCTCCTGGCTCACTGGCTACCGTCATACATTCCAGCATACTTCTGGCGTATGCACGTCTTGACCTTCTTGCTCTTTCAGAGTATCGTCTGCTTGGAGAATTTATTCATCTATTCCGGTTATTCAGCTCTACCATCAGCTATCATGCTACCCGGCATGGCCCGCAGGGTGGACCAGCATTACGCCACTACTGGTAAGGGCAATTTCGGCCACTGGGGCGTCCTCGATTTTGTATGCAAGACTGGATGTGGAGGTGAAGCTGATATCATGGATGACTTGCAAGACGAAGCCGACAAGCACCAAGTGCGCCGTAGAGTCAGCGACACGGTGGACGACGCCAGCGGTTTCTGGAACGATGCCAAAGACAAGATTAGGCGTCGAAGCAAGAGAAATGCTAAGGATGATCTCAGCGAGCAGGAGGAAGAGGAACTTGATCATCAGGAAGAGGATGAGGACTACGAGGAAGAACCCGAGCCCCCCAAGAAGAGCAATGGCACCACCACCAAGCGGAGGACGAGACGCAGTTGAAGAAGGGAGCTCAAGTTCCGGGAGCGTCATTGGATTGTGATTTTCATTCTGAGATACCCATGGGGCTTTTTGAATTACAAGGACATTATGCGAGATGTCGAGAAATGTATTTGCCATTATAATCAGACATGTCACTCAGCTCAGACGCATCTGGACCGTGATTCAGCCGCAAATTGAATTACCCAATGAAGTTAGTCATGCCTGCCAGCGAAGACGTCTTGGCAACCAACTTCACCTCGACTCCATCTCATCGCGATACCATTCTACTCGCCAAACAACGCACCCTCAGCCCGAATTCCTTCCGCAATATCGACGGCCCAGTCCAAGAATCTCTCAGTCTTTGCGCCTGTCGCAATTGACTACCCGAGCCTCGCATACAGCATAGCACACCCTCAAATCCAAACACAAACACCGTCACGTTGGATCCAGACCGCATATCCGTTGCTACTTCCAGATCACGCTCTTTTAGACATTCAATCTCTCGAGACAGCGATAGCAAGCCAAGTCTAGCGAATAGTATTTACGACTGTCCCACGGCCGATCAGATCGAATCAGTTACAGACGCCAACTCTCCAGCCCCGGCTGACACTACCGAGCGCCCACCCTCCTTCTCATCCCACAACTTTCCCACACTCTACTTCCCGGAACCTTCTTTAGAAGATCCCCTCAAAGCGCTTGTAGCAGGGACCGCGACTGAACAACCGTCTGCATTTGCGCATGCCCCTCCATTCAATCAGGCTTCCTCTTCCTCTGTCCCACCTGTAGTCGTCGAGACAAAAGCTGCACTTCCGAGGGACACCAAGGATTCAAAAGAAGGGTCATCCAAGGACGACCTCGACGACGGGGAACCTCCGCCTCCATATACTGAAGGGTCAAGTCCTATCGACGGACTTACATACGTGATGGCTGCAGCAGGTGGTGCCGCGAGCATCATTACACAGGTGCAACAAAGCGGTCCGGCGCCGATTAATACGTTGCAAGGTAATGGGAGCAAGTATCTCGGTGCAGCAATCGCTCTGACACCTTCCAGGCAGCTCAGACGAACACATCAACCTCGATCTCAGAGGCACACGCTTCACCCTCTCGCGAGATGAGCTCCTCACACTGCCAGAGTTCGTGCTACTCTCACTGTTCCCGAATGGTCTCCTCCCAGAGGGTCACATGAACTCCTTCCACGAATCCGACGTATACCCTGTAGACGTAAGCATCCCCCAACGCAACACATTCCTCACGCGACAATCACATACCATTACCTCGGTGGCCTCTCCGTCACTCACTTCCCTGTTTCATGTTTTACAGACCCCGGAAGTATATTTATCTGACATACTTTACTCCTCTCAGTACGATCCTGCTTCCTTATCATACATGCTCGACTTCTTCCGCAATGTCGCTTCTACCATCCCTAACCAAGACGCCACTGATGCATCTCCTTTCTCATCCCCCGACCCTTCCGAACGCGGCTCGACCATCCCCATCGAGCCAATGGCTGGCAACGCCCGCGACATGCTTCAAGACCGCGCTGGGATCATAGTGCTAAGGGAAGACCTCGACTTCTACGCCATCCCACCACGCCGAGACATCCAACAAGCGGAGATGATGAACGTCAAGCGCGCAGCCGGAAAGGCTCTCCTCAGACAAGATGGCATCTTCGGCGGCCTTCGGAAGAGCGAAGAGCCGGGCACCACTGAGCAACACCTCATCGAGATGCTGACTGCCGGGTAGTCACTCCCTCCTTTGTCCTCTCCTGCTTGACCATGCTGACTCATCCAGCGGCTTCAACCACGCCGACACCTGGGGTCACCGCGCTTCCGAGCCTAACAAAGCCGTCATCTGCAGTATCGCCCTCGCCCGTCTTCAGACTGACGTTAATCCAGCAGGCGGCCCGAACAATCAACAGGCACAGAACAACGTCGTGGGTATGGCTCAGAAACTGCTACTCTTCTGGCGGAAGCCGGCGAGGAGATGTTGGTGGGAGGGTGTGGACCTGAACAATGTTGAGGGTGTTGAGGGGACACTGAAGGTTTGGATCAGGAGGGTTTGGACTCTGGAGATGGTGAGTGCTTTTCGTTGAACAAGAAACGCGGAGCCCTTTGGGTGCTGGGAGGATAGGCTGACAATCTGCAGAGCGTGATTGGTATACGCTAAGTCAGAAAGAAACGATGAAGATGGGAGGGAAGGAGGGGAGGTAATGTACAGCATCGACAGGTTCCAGGGACGATACGAAGGAAAGGGGAAATGATGATCAGTTTCATTTGTTCGGCACGGGAAGCGATTGCCCCATGAGGGGCCGCGAGGGACAGCGAGAGTCGAGGCAAGTGGAGGGAAAGGATTGGCACGAAGTAAGCATGAACAGCATCTTTCTCGTTGACTCATTGTACAGAAGGGAGGAGTATCTAGATACCTTATCGACGTTTCGGACATTTCTGGGGCGTTTACTGTTTGCAGACATTTGAGATCGTGGCTCGTTGGTGGTGGTGGTTGCTGGTAGGTCCCGTTTTCCTTCTCCCATCTCTTCCTTAATGCTTTAGAGTGTGGAGGATGTCTCTGAGAAGGGATGGCTGGTGAGGAAGATCGATCCGGTGAGATGTATCACGGCGACGACGGGCTGTGGCTGGTCGTGAAAGGCGTTGAGGATACGGTCGTTGACGGTCTCCGTCGATGGTGGTCAGTCGCGCAGAGTTGGAGGGTGCAACGGTGGGACCAGTCAAGAAGGCCCCATGGTGATGTTGCATGGCTTGCTTCCATTGTCATTGATCACGAAATTTCATCCCAGACCCCATGCCCCTCCGCCTCCGCCTCCGCCTCCCCATCCCCTCCTTCTCCCCCGCCACCCCCATTCCTACCACCAGTCTGCCCGCCCGTCCCTCCTCCACCCCCACCGCCATTCCCTCCGCCCCCACCGCTATTCCATCCGACCCCAGCAGCCACTCCTCCCCCACCACCCGCCCCCCCGACAGCACCCCCAGCCCCAGGCCCAACCGCCGGCCCACCAGTCGTATTCCCGGTCGCTAGTACATGTCAGTATCCTACCAGGATGTCACGGCAATCTGGTAGTATCTGATGATTCACAAAGCCCTGAGAGGGGCCACGCCTTGATCAAACGGAAGAGGTGATGACAGTAGAGAACCAATGATCAAACAAGAGTATGTCGATGTTGCCGCAATGAAGAAAGAGCCATGAAGGGGATCATACCATTCTGGTTGATTCTGGAGGGGTCGCGACCACCTCCGGGACTCTGCGAACACGTCAGCCTGATCATCTCGTCTGGTAGGTGTTACGGGAGATTTCTCTTACAGTGCACACGTTTGATTTGTGGCCAAAGCCACGACAGGTCCAGCACTTTGGACCTTTATGTTTTTTATTGACCCGGCCACCGCCTCCCCCTCCCCTTCTTCCTCCCCTTCCTCCCCTTCCTCCCCCTCTTCCTCCCATCTTCCATCCCCCTCTGCCGTCTGGGTAGAACTACACAGTATCAGCTCCATGATCTGTTCTGACACAGAGTCTCCTACGTCCTGCCAGACTCACCCTCGGCAAATCTGCCGGGGCACTATCGTGGTAGAGTGTGGTAGGAACGACTTCGATGGGATGCTTACATTTACAGTTCCGTGAAAATGTTGAATTGGCACTGTGTAATCATTAGTACTGATCCGAAATTCACGTCGATACAGAGAGAGCTCTGGTAGGATCTTGCAGGATCTTCCAGGGTTGGCGAGGGGGAAAGTGCGTGTGGGGAATTACCCAAGCCAGTTGTTGATAGACAGCATCACCCCTTGAGATCGACTCAAGAAGGCAGCAGCTGTCTCCACATGGTCGCGAATCCGCGCAAGGAGCTCTCGGGGATGCTAGGAATAGGACGACTTACTTTTGAAAACGTTTTTCAAAAAAGAAAAGATGAATTTGTGTTTGCTGGAAGGAAAGGGGCAAGCTCGGAGTCGAGGCAAATTCTGTATACCACTTGTGCGCGCACGGTCCAGCATTATTCATCGACGGTTAGGTGAGGTATATATCTAGAAGGTTTACGGTAGCAATCGGCATAGCCAAGGCCTGCTATGCTCATGCCGGGGAGAAGGACATCAACTCTGATGATGCATGTGTTGTCACATGTCGGCTTCAGTCGCAGAGTCCGGGTGTTCCGCGAGATAGATTCTTGACGGATCAATTTGAGGTCTGCTCTTCTGTGAATGTCAGAAACATGATTCAATCGCACCTAGGAGAGGTCTAAGCACGGACTTTGTAAGTCAAATAAGGCTATCGCCGGCCATTCGATCGCATTCCATGCCAGTGTGGTAAGCTGTAGTCAACTAGCCTTGAGACATGCGCTTTCCCATATCACGTATAGAAATGCATTGCTCACCTTCTCAGCGCACCCTCTATGTCATAGGCATCACACATCATGGCGTTCTACACTAGATTCTCGGTATTCACTCTCAGTACCTCGTGAATCATGATCACCTTTTTCCCCTCATCAGCGTAGCTTTCGAGCGGTCAATGTCGCAGAAGATACTGAGCTGGAATGACGGCTCGGTAGTCCATGGACAAGACACAGATCTGTTATGGAGTTGTTCTCGGAGCAGAGGAATTCGGGAGAGCCACATCCAGTAGCGGTTTGTGGTAGTGTTGAGCACCCACGCAGCTTGTGGTCTCATTGTAGTGAATCGCTTCTTACACTAGAGCGCGTTTCTCATACGATGGCGTGCCTTGTGAATGCGGTTTCTTGTCAGGACAAAAGCGCAACGAGGTGAAGTCGAACGTCCGCCTCGGGGAAAGTTTGGGGTGGAGAAATTCGGCGTTTGCTCGGACACTTCCAAACCTCACCTCACGACCGAGGGTGATCGTGACTAGAGAGTCAATCAGCGACACGATAGTTGCTGCCATCCCTCATAGTCAAGAGGCATGACATGGTAATTTGAGATAAGGCATGTGCGTGAAATATATCAATTCGAAATGGGGTATTACAATACATCCTGTCTCCCACTTGCAGCCTCTCCTGTCCCTTGCAATCTTGTAGTACCTCTACCCTGAACTCTCTCAAATCCCCCGTACTAGCTCCAGTCCCTCCTCGTCCTCCGCCACCACATCCTTGGCTTCCTTGAACGACCTTGATCGAAGTTCTACTTCCCAGCTGCAGTCAAACCAGGGATGCTCAAACCATACCCCTTGGTGTGTCCCTGGTTGTCACTTGGATCGATCTCAACCCTGATGACGACGTCCAGACCATACTCGCCGCCCAAACCAGTGGGGATAAGTGCGTCAGCTGCAGCCGGATGATTGATGCCGCACTTCTCCTCGCCCTTGTGCAGAGGGTCTCTTGGGTTGGAAGGCGGCGTGAAGGTCGTGCCGTTGGTAGCATTTTCTCCGTCAATTCCGTTCGTGCCATTAGTGCCATTGGTATGTGCTAGGCCGTTGGTCTGTTTGGCAGAGGCAGGATTGCTCTCGCAGATCAGAGCAAAATTCCTGGAAGGCATGGTGCAGTGATTCGAGTCGGCGGACTTGGGCTTGATTCCCTTCGCCTTACCAGGGTCAAGGTCGAAGAGGTTGAGGAGTGTCTCGTCTGTGTCGTGCGTGAGACGGTGGATCTTGTTGCGCTTTGCCAAGAGATTTGCCACTGCAGTCGGAGGGGGTTTGTTGGTGATAGCGCTTGAGACAATGTTTGGCATGTAACGATGATCGTTCTCAGGGGCAATCTTCAGCTTGGGAGAACTGTAGAAACGGCCAAGAGCAGCCAGATGCACGTCGCCGCCTAAGATTGATACACGCAAGTTGTGATCCTGAGCAAGCTTCTGAAGGCGCAAAATCAAGGCCTTTCGCTCCTTTTTGTGCTGACGAGCAGTGTAATGATCATCCAAATCGTCCATAAGGTCAACCCCGCCATCGAATTGATTGAATAGCCCACCTGCGAAGCCGAAACGCTTGTTAAGGAAGCGTACAGGACCGATAATGGGCGACTGGAGGATATTTTCCAACCATTGAAGCTTCAGAGTTTTAGCGACAATGACGACTATTCAAGCTTTGGAACTTACTCTAGGATACGCGATTGGTACGCCGAGCAGGAGAATGAGGTGTTTGATCTTGCCGTTGGACTCTGAGACTTCCTTGGACACACGGTTGAAAATGAGATCGTAGGTCTGGGGATAGTTGATCTGGTGGCGAGTACGCTCAGTACGAGCATCGATTCCGGCGAACGCAATGTGAGCTCCCAGCTGAGCATACATGGACCTTGACTTTTCCTCAACGTAAGGACCCGGCCTTTGACCAATGATATAGGACGGGTCCTCTTCACTGGTGATTTTCACCCAGCTGTTCTTGAGCTGAACAGCGTCTGTACCGGCCGTGTGGCTTCCATCCTGGGCTGAGGTTGTGGCTGGAGCATCTGTGGTGTAGGTGCTCTTCGGAGGTGGCAAATGGTGCTGGAATAGCAGGTAATATTTGTGAGCCACACCACCAATGCCCCTGAAGACAGGACACTGCATGAAGTGATCTGTGTAAGATCCGAAGCCGTCAATGATATCGTGGTCGTCCCAGATGTTGAGTTGAGGGATTTGGGCGTTGGCCGTGGAGAAAGGCTCAGTGCCGTACCACCTCACGTAATTGTCGAAATAGTACTTGTCGCATTGATCGCGAAGGTCCTCGTTGAAAGGGAAATCCCTTCTCTTGCGTGGATTGCTGATGTCGGTCCAAGGCTTCAGGGGTCCAGCCACCCGAACACCATCGTTGTAGATTTGGTCCTACCGTAGTCAGCACACACCAGATCGCACACGTGCATTACTTACACCACCTCCAATCATGACATGGACTGGTCGTTTCTCGTGAACCCGCAATACATCGTTCCAGAGGGCACAGCCGCTCCAAGCATCGACGTCGGTACCCACAGAGAAGCCATTGCAAGAATGGAACATGATACGCATGCTCTCAGTCTTCGCGGGAATCCAGAAATGACGAGGCTCGCTCGGGTTGGCCTTCGCATGTGTCTTGTTGTTCAAGCCGGAGATCTCATATTCCCACTGCGACTCCCTGACCTGGAATGGGACCTGGATTGGGAACGCCCAAAATGCCCCCTTTGGCTCCTCGTATAGCTTGTCACCTTTGACAGTAGACGTGAAAGACCCAGCTCCTGTCACAATGTCGTCCTGCTCCGACCTAACCATCCGGAGTCGAAGTTGCGGCTGGGGCGAACCCGGCGTAGTGACGATAAGCACGCTCCCGTGCCATACCGGCGACTCCGTGTGTTCCTTGCTCATGCGTCTGTAGTTAAGCAGAGGTCCGACCAGAACGTCAATACCACCAGTAGCGTTCACGACCTGGTGCTCGTTGCCGACACCGCGGCTTGTCTCCTGAACTGGCATCTCAGTCTCGGCGGCGGTTACGGTTTGCTGTTCGGTGAAGGCGGGATCGTTGTTATCCTTCGCTGCGGTCTTTACAGCCTGGGCAGCTTCAGGACCGTGTCCATTGGGCTGGTCCTGGTTGGAGGCGGGCGGATCTCCGGACATGACTGCTCTTGGCTTGGCGGAGAAGCTTCCTGGAATGGACAGGGGGTCAGCGGATTCCTGGTAGTAATTGACGATTACTGGTAGGACCTGGTCTAGTACACCTGATAGATAGGACGAAGCTGGACAAGGGAATGCAAAGAAGTAAACACTACCAGCAGCAGTGGTTGCTCGCTGCGATAGCTCGGGGGTATCACACGAAAAAAAAGGGTAGACCGTTGGAATGAGGAGAAAAGAACTGGAGGAGCAAATGAAGTACTACCAGACACTCGTGTCTCTGTTGTCCCGGCACGTCAGCTTTCTTGTCGCTGCACAGGCGGCTCAGAAACAAAATGGCTGAACTTCCCAGTGGCTGTAGCTTCCCCCTTGATCAGGCTTGATCCTTGATTTGTGGCGCAGGTGACGCATTGATTCCCGTTCGTCAGAGCTTAGCTACTTAGCACGAATCATGAACGCTTGATCCACCACAAGCCTCGGTTACGGCCGCCCGCTAGCGAGATTGACAGTGAGATCTCGAGTGATCGGCAAGATTGCGTCCGTAAAGGGTAATTACCAGATTCCCATCAGCAGTCCATCACCGTCCATCCTCGATCTCATCCCATGCCACGCAGCTTGGTGGTTCATGGTTGTCTGGCTCCCACGGCCATACCCTTGGACCTTCCGACCTATTAGACCCAGCTGCTCCACTACTATCGATTACCTGTCTCTCCACCGCTGTACCCTCAACCTCCGCCAGCATCTTCTTGTAGTTCACGAAATCATGGAAGATAAGTAATGTCGCGCCCTCTCTTCTCCTCCTCTCCGCCACCTTACTGTCATTATTCGCCTGCCTCAGTGCCTGCTGTCGACCTCTCCGTCTCTCATCACCTTCATCCGGCAGCAACCCTACCAGCCCATACTGATTCGCCGCCTGCCACATCTCATAAGCAAGACCCCCCGAGAACACCTTCGTCATGGGCTCAGAGTACAACACCGGCGTCTCTTTCCACTTCCTCGGATTGAAAGCATTGTTCCCATACTCCGCCACCCACATCGGTATACCCATCGGCGACAACTGATCCGACAGCTCCCGATACCCCTCCCACTCCTTATCAGGGTGATTAGCCCACCCATACCCCTTACACTACCAGCATTAGCACAACCCCCCATGCCAGCACCTCAAGACTTACCGTCCAAAAATCCAACCTCCCCTCCTGCCCTCCAGAAAGCAGGAACCTCAACACCGCCATACCCCTCTCCCCCGTCGCAGCAGCATCATACCCGAGCGGCAACACCCTCTGTCCTTTCTTCTCTTTGCGCAACTTCTGGTAGCGCTTGAGATCCCTCACTACCGCTTTGATAACGGGCGCACAACGAATCGTGTCATCGCTGTTGATCAGCTCGCTGCCGACGAGTGCGCCGAGGGTGTTTGGGTAAGGGGCCATGGCGTGGAGGGTTTGGCAGTAGTGGCGCATGAGGCCCGGGGTGTAACAAGCGTAGGGGGCGAGGCGGTTGATGCAGAGTTTGGGGGTTCCTAAGAGCTGGGCTGTTAATGTAACTCTGGGCTAGAGAGGAAGTGGGCTCACGAAGATGACATAGATGCCTGCTTGTTCTAGGTTCTTCATAGCCGCATCATGGGACTTGGAATGGTCGATTTGGTCTTGTAGAATCAGCGTCTGTGACGAAATATTTGATGATGCTAGCCAAGGGGAAGGTGGCGAGACATACAGACCGAGATAGTATTCAGGCCGAGCTTTTTGAACAGCTTAATATCCTGCTCAAGTCGATGCAGGTTGTCGTCTGCAAGTGGATCGGGGATATCCGCGATCTGATAGACTACGCCGCGGATGAAGAACTACCACAATCAGCTGTGCCTTTGCGTTGCGATGCGGTAGGCGTACCCGTCTGTCGCCGCGGAGGAGGTGGCGACCTTGTAACGTGATCGGGACGCAGCTTGATCCCGAAGCCATTTTGGCTCTTCAACTTGCGTCTGACTACACTGACCAGGACACATTATGTGGTCAATAGATCTTTTCTTTGAATGCACGTGGAGGGAAGTTGAGGCAAAGTGCAGCCCGGCATGGAGGCCTGAAAGCAATTCTATTTGGAGATTCCACCAGCTATGCTATGGTATCCTTGTTTCATAATTCATGTCTTTCGTAAGTGCTTCAATGTCACTATGAAAGCAATATCGCCCCTGGTCGAACCTTCTCGCCGTGAAGTCATGTCTCGTTGGAGCGATTTCCCCTCGTCAACCCTCTTCAAGACACATCATTTGTGCTCCTGACTGATCCGGCCTCCTACTCTCTTCCTCCATATGACCCTTCACTGCATCCACTAGAGACCAGGTAACTGCGTCCTCCACTAGACCTTGACGGGCTTCCCTTTGCTATCCAGCATCTCAAACTTTGGGTTCTTGGATACCCCCATAGCGGCGCGCACCCTTTCGGACTTGACCTTCAGTGCCGAGACTGGCTGGGACTTCCGGATGATTCGAAAAGGGTGCTGGTTGTTGTTAGGAACGGCATTCTTCCTTGGGCGCCCTCGGCCTCGAGAAGCAGGAGGAGAAGGAGTGTTGACGGTAATGGTGTCTCCAGAGATGGAAGTAGTGCGAGGGACACGACCACTGCTCAGGGCTGTCAGAGTCTTCAGGTCATATGTTCCATGGCCCTATTGAGGAATCAGTATAGTCCGTGTTGTTGCGCAATTGTGGAGGCCTACCATAGAGTCGCGCCTCGGACGGTCTTCCCTCTTCAGATCGACATCAACGACGTCAATTTTCTTAGAGCTGGCGTTGTCAGATTGATCGGTCTTGGGTGTGCTCTTCTTTCTGGCGAAGTGAGATCCGCGACGCTTCTTCCTCCCCCTTGTCGTCTTGAGGTCACTGTCCTGCTTGCCATCAACCACTGCAAACTTGACACTCTTGTTGTTTGGCGTGGTTCGATTGCTGCGAGCTTTCTCCTTGGTACGGCGCTTCTCAAAACGAAGCTGTAGACTCGCAAAGTATGCTTGATCTTCAATTGACAAGTCTTCACCATTAGCAACAGCGTTGGAAAATATGGTCAGGTCGTCATCAAGAAGACTGGCTCCTCCATCTTTAGGTCGCTCGTAGTCCGTGAAGGCAACTCCATCTCTGTCAACTTTGGGATCTTGGGCGGAGAAGCTGTATTCTGCGGCATCCTCAAAATCAATCTCGCTCGAGTGCGCATGATCAGGAATGGGGACAGTTGACCTTGACCCTGGTGGCTCTTTTGTAATGGATTGTAGAGCGTTGGACGCTAATGCAACTGGGGTCTCCAAGGGACGACTCGGTGTGAGTAGAGAAGCTGGTAGTTGAGAGTCCATGTTTGCATCTCCCATAAGCGGATACTCAGAAGGTTGCTGCAAAGCTGATGTGAATGGCTGGTAGGAATCCATCATATTGGGGACCTCTGCCTGCGTAAAGAGCTCAGATTCATCTGCACCAGAAGCAGCTATGCCGTGGCTGAAACGGTTGTCTCTTTGATGATCCACCCTGCTTCCAGCTGCGTTGTACAGAATCGAATTGTGATGACGGTTGTCTGCCTGCTGCTGGTAGGACCGAGCTCCGGAAAACTCGCGTCCGACCATGAATGGCTGCATTCGAGGCGGTTGACTGTTGATTTGGTTGTTGGCAGATGAATGTATACCACTTAACAGGGTGCCATGAGTGGTAGCCATCTCGAGGATCGGTGAAGATGTAATGGGGTTGTGAGGCGAGAGAGGAAGAGAGACCAGTGAAGTCATGCAGCTCAGCTTCGAGTCATGTTGTTCTGACTAGTAGGGCAGAGATCTAATGACGAAGGTGACGAAGAGCAGTGTAGAAGACAGCGAGACGAAGGTTATAGAGAGAAGCGGTTGAGGCAAGGACGAAGCAGGGATTGGAGCTAAAGAAGTGAAATCTTATTGACGAAGCTGTGGTGTGCAAAGAGCGCGAGAATGCAATCTTGCTGTCGGAGTTCCAATTGTTCGTCATCCCGCGGGGCCTGATTGAGGAGTTTGGGTAGCATCTGTCCATTGTGATATCACATGTGAGGCAGGAGCCTCGACCTCATATCAACCATTCACATTCTACGGTAAAGTGATCAAGTGTTGGACAACCCGATTCTACAAGCCCCTGCTCTCACGGCCAACATTTCCTCCATAGTCCTCAACACCGGGAATGCCTTCGACCTCTGCACCATCCTTGGCATACCTCTCCAGGTCACTCTCCTTTTGCCTGCTGTGCTTGTCGTACCGATCGTGACCCTTGCTGAGCGGATCATTGGCTCCAAAGTGCAGGCGCTTGCTCTCGATCTGTGCAGGTAGCTGGTCGCCAGTGCCGGTCATGACCTCGCCGGTGGCTCCGATGTCCTTGTTTGCTCGAGGCATGTCGGCCTGGTTGGTTGCAGCTTGAGCGAGGGAAGAGCCCCCCTGGTCATCTGTAGCGATTTGGTCTGGACGTGGGACGGAGGGGATGATTCTTTGCTGGCCGGCGTCGTTCGGGATTTTGGTGCCAGTCGCGGCCATGTCGGAAAGGTCTCCTCCTTGATGGGGATCCATGGTGCTTGATTTCGAGGCCTGCTGCTGGTAGGAATCTGGAGAGAAGCTGGGCCTTGTTTGCTAAAGCAAGATGTGCTCTGGTCACTGGATTTGAGGAATGGAGAGGATAATAACACTAGATGGAGGGGAACGTGAGTTTGTTGTGTACTTGTCTCGGGTGCTTCCCATAGAGCGAAGACAACAGCTCTCATCTCGACGTTACACCACATCATCAGGGGAATAGGCACAAACGTGCATGATGGTGCGCCGAATCATTGATCGACAATCGATCTAATCTCATTTCCTTCAATCGTTTCTCGTCATCCTCCATGTACAGTAATCGGGAATCGACTTGTAGTTCAAGAAAATGCACCCTCCGTAGAGTACAGCCGCGCTTTTTTGCTCGCTGACTAAGAACTGTGCGGGGATCGCAAGAGCAAATTTCCACGTCGAGTCAACGCAGCTGGATCACAAACAACAACGATGAAATTGTCCGAGACATATACCATTGAGAGTGTCTTCACTCGTTTCTATACGCAGTGGGATGCTGGTCTATCGACGACAAGTCACTAATGGTCGGCCTCTCCGCACAGTTGCAACGCAATCATCAAATCACCCCAGAACGTCCTCCAGCAGCAAAGCCGCGATCCTTCACTCGAACTTCGCCTGAACCGTGTCGTAAACCGCTCCGCCAATACGGACATCAAACGTAATGCGACCTGACTGAACAAGCATTCCGAGCTTGTAGGTGAGGCAGTGCTTCTTCCCGGAAGGTGTCTCTTTGGTGGCCCAAAAGCGAGGAGGTATGCCACCCAGGTTGACTGAGACTGAGCAGAGAGGCAGTATCTCACTGGCAGATCCGCCGCTGAATTGTGCTGGAGCCTGGTCTGCGCCACAGTAGTAAAGCTTGGTCTCGTGGGACCCTGTCATGGACTGTATAATGACACCCACGTCCTGCTGGATGGGATCGTCGGACAAGAGAGTGTCGCCGTTTTGCACCAGCCATACCATTTGATCCTTGGCACGGTACATTCCATCATAGTCATCCCAGTAGCGTGCACTCAAGGGGTGCTTGGCGGGATCGAAGCGAACGTTGAGGCGCAGACCATAGTGACGACGAGCTTTCCGACTGGTGACGAGATCCCTACCAGAAATACCTCGGAGTACAGCTCCACGTACAACTGCGGTCCAAGCGGTTGGAGGTTGGATGACGAGGAAGCCAGCTGCAATCTGGTCCTTGAAGCCTGGCAGGATGCTGAAGACGGATTTGCCCTTTGGCGCGCCTGGAGGCATCGTGACGGGCGCATCAGGAGAGACACCGTACTTGCTCTTGATTCTTTTGAACAAATAGCGAGACTGTCCGAATCCGCCTACCAGGATGAGGCCCTTGGGAGACTTGTTCGCTGCTTTGGACTTCTCGACCTGATCATCGATGAGTTCCATGATCTGGTCGATGATTTTGCGGAAAACGCCGGCGACTTCGGAGGACGTCACGGTCAAGAAGCCGCAGTCAATGCGCTTCTTCTCGTCGTCGGCAACACCGGGGAAAGGAATGCTGAATTCACGCTCCTCGAAATTGCCCTTCTCATCAATGGGGTCGAAGTTGCGCTTGATGTACGACTCGAAATACTCAATCGCGGTTGCCCAGCACTTCGGGCGATGCTCGATGATGCCCTCGCAGAAGTTGAACCCCAAGCGACTCTTAAGGTAGTCCTCAAAGCCATAATTCAGGAACGCAGCGCCGCAGAGACCACCTGTACCAGGCACCACCTCGCGCAATAGTAAGGGGTCGAGTGACTGCACTTCGTATGTGATGAGATCGACAGTGCCGCCTCCAGCGTCGCAAACGATGAATATGTCTCCAGCCCGAAGGTCTTCTTTCTGGATGGCGGACAATGCATGGACAGCCGCCGCTTCTGGCTCCGAGATCAGATGAGCTTTGTCCCCAAGGCCAGCAGCCTCTGCGGCCTTCATGGTGCTCTGCTTAGCCATATCCGACCACACAGCAGGCACAGTCAACACATACTCCACCGGTGTGGTGCTCAGCATGGCCTCGCTGAACTTCTCGCTCATATCTTTCTTGGCGAACTCCAGAATCTCGGTAAGGTAGTCGGCGACTGCTGTGGTGGGACTTTTGCGATGCTCCTTGAGCAGCTGAAGGAGTTCCTGCTTGGAGACATAGGATGGGAAAGCCTGACGGTGATCCAGCAGAAGCTTGATGCATCTGAGAGGCTTGTCGGTTGGCTCAATGTTGTAGCCCCATTTGGATATGGTGCCGTCTTCGGCGTAGATCATCTGGGTCGGCACTTTGTCTGAGGTAAGATTGCGACCTCCAGGCCAACTGTCACCAGGTCAGCGTAAAGCATAGCTCACGGACGCTTTCGCACTTACGCCTTGATAACGTGGACATTCTCTGGATCTTTCCCACTCGCCGCATAGCAGTATGCGAAACTCAAAGGTCAGCAGGAATGCGCGGTAGTCCTTTGTGAGCTACTTACCCGCTGAAAGTCGTACCAAAATCAATACCGCACACGATCTTGTCTGTAGGTTTGACCATCTTGCTGATAGTCACGAGAAAGCTATGACTCGTCGTCAAGTGGTGTGATGAAGGAAGTGGATCAAGCGTGAGCGGAGAGGAAAGTTTTATATGCTGTGATTGCGGCCGTGTTGACCTTCGCGGGCACGTATGGTCCGTGCTTCCGCAGCCATGTCGTTTGTCGTCTCATTTTCCCTTTAGCTGTTCTCGTCCTTTCACCCTCACTCACAAGACAACTTGGGCACTGCTGAAGGACCCTTCTTACCAGACATGGGCGTGCATGAAGAAGCTAGCAAGAATCTTGCGACTAGCCACTCATCCAACCACGAAAGCACCAAGCCACCCACAGGCACGCGGGTCAGCAGAGCGTCCTCAAAAGCTGGTCCAAAACCTGCTCATAGTCGAAGGCAAGTGAGCTCGCGAAAACAACGGCGGGCACCACTGACTTAAGACACCCAGCATGGGCAATGGCCACTCCCACTTGGAGGACATCCTCAAAGAAGGTGTTGAAGAAGCCGCGAAGTTACGAGGGGAGCTCCAAGCTGCCCAAGAAGCTAACCATCAGTTGAGAGTCGCTGAGCAGGCAGCTCGCGAAGAGGTGAATGTCCTCAAAGCTCAGGCAATCCATCTCAAACAAGACATCTCCGCTGCCACTGCGGCAACGGCCTTCCTGACCGATGAGGACTTGGTTTCGAAATGGAACGACGTCTTTCACGAGATCCGCACATGGGCTGTGACGTCAATCAAGACCATCGACCTGGGCAAGTATCCTTTCCCTTCCCTAGTGCAACCTGCTGACGTCCCTGCAGATGCTGTCAGATTGGCTTCAAGCCCAGTACAGTGGATGAAGGAGTTGATGCCCCTCTACAAGAGCACCAGGTACTATCCTGCCGGGGCGCGAACCTATGCAGTGAACATACTCATCTGCATTGTCTCTGCATACACCACCTCCACCGCCACTGAAGGCAAGTTCCTCGAGATTGGCTTCGACACTCCTGGGGGCATAGTCTTGACTGGCGCCATGCGTCTTGCTGGCAGGTCTTCAGCATCCGGAAATGTCCCGCCGCCACTGACCTTTCCAGATACTGCAGACTTCGCCTCCTGGAAGCGCTGGCTACGCACTACCCATGACCTCGTCAAGTCAGTTGACCCAAAGGCACTGGTGGCTGTCAAGGACAACATCATCGCTTGCGGTATCAACTACACATCACAGGCTTGGTCCAAGTTGTTTGGAACCTCCCTCAACGAAACCATCCTCAAGCATCTCGGCAAGGTCCTTGAGAAGGTGGCCGACATACTCATGGAAGCAACCTTTCACCCAGCTGATTACCGTCTGGATATGCCCAAGGCTTTTGCCGTGCGCCAGAATGTATTTTTCCACTTCAACGCCGAAGAATTCGACGACATGGACGGTTCGGAGGCCATGGAAGGCAGGCAGATTCTCCTTGCCGGCGTCATCTTTCCGATGTTGATCAAAGTCAAGAACGAGAAGGGAGAGAAGGTTAGTCTGACACAACTGGTGGGGATGAACACCAAATGCTAACGTCGTCGCTAGATATCACCGGTCATCGTGGCCAAGGCAAAGGCCATCACTTGGGCGCCTCCCCCTAAGGAGTGAACGGTGGCAGACTGATAGGACACAAGGACGTTGGGTGAAATACAGTTGGCGGTAAGACATGGGAAAGCTGCGATATTGTCCCTTGGACTTGGAGTAATGAACCCTGGCTTTGAGTCTCCCGAAGGCTCAACGTCTTCAGCATACATGCTGATATGGCAATGAATCAATTTCAATGCATGGAAGCCACAATGTCATTGTCCTCACTTCGTGGTGAGTCTTCATGTCAGGTCATTGAATTTATACCCACGTTCTGCAGACATTCACGGCATCATGGACATTAAAGCAAGCTCATTTCTTGATTGTAGCCGGCCAAGCATCTACGGACTCTGCTTGCGGCATATGCGCTGGTAATCAGCGCATCTATATCCTCGTTCGCTGACCCGTAGTCCCCATATCGTCCGTTTCCAGGCCGCGTATGCTTCCCTCTCCAACGCTTTCCCCATTTGAAGGCTCTTCATACCGGTGCTAGTCGAAGCAAGCCTGGACTGATCCGTAGACCTTGCCGTCGATGCGGAAGTCGAAGCGGAGGTTGCCGGAATCCAAGAAGAGGCCGACATCGAAGTCGAGGTGGTAGTACTTCACCCCAAGAGAGTTCACCTTCTGCTGGAAGGCGTGACGTGGGACAGGAGTCAGATCGACGGTGAGGTTGACCAGATGGACACCATCGTTATCTTTGCTGAACTCAACCGGCGCCTTCTCGTACGAGCAAGTACGCAGTGTGACAGTGTGGTTGTCGGGAATGCAGGTATCGACGAAATAGAAACCCATAGTCTGAGGACGGTCTGACACCAGGTTCTGGCCTTTCTGGACGATCCAATTTAACTGGTTGTCCGCCATGTATTTCGTCTCGATATCACACCAGACCTTGTTGCTGGGAGAGTGTACTCCGTCAACGAAGGGGTGCCAGGACACCACCCCGTAATGAAAGTCGCGCGGCTCGTGACATACACAGAGCCCATGATTCCGCAGATGGCAGCACCACGTTCGACAGCAGTCCAGGCATTGGTCGGCTTGAGGATAGGAATGGTATGGCTGTTCGCGGCAGCAATAGCTTCGTTCTTTGTAGTAGCGGCAGCTCCGTCCTTTACAGCAGCAGCGACTCCATCCTGACCTGCGGAGAAGTGGTCGCAAAGACGCTTGTGTAAGTAAGAAGAGTCGGCCGTCCCACCCACTAGAAGCACGCCAGTGACCTGTTTCCCCAGAGCTTTGACGGCCGCGGACTGATTCTCGATCATCGTGATGGTGCTCTGGACTGTAGGCTCGAAGATGGCGGCGACTTCCGGTCTTTCGAGGGTGAGAATGCCGAAGGGCAGAGTGCCCGGACCATCAAGGGACAATCCCGCGAACGGAACCTCGATCTGGTCGAGCTCGCTGGTAGTGATGCGCTTCGCACTTGTTGTGAAGGCACGCTTGGTAACCGTCTCCCAATGGTGGAGTGCGCGGGACCAGGCCTTCGGGTGCTCTTGGACAAGATTCTGGAACTCAGCGTCGCCGACTTTGGTTCTGACCAGAGCGATGAATCTCTGATCCAGGAAGACGCCTCCATCGAGGGTCCCCTCTCCCGGTAGGACTTCGGTGAAGCGGAGAGGCTGGGTACTGGTGATCTCATAGGTGATGAGGTCGATGGTGCCGCCACCAATGTCACAGACGACATACAAGTCTCCGATGGACACTCCTTCTTCTTGCATCGAGGTGAGGCACTCGATCGCCGCTGCCTCGGGCTCGCTGACCAATGTGACGCTAAGCATGCCGGCGAGGTGGGCCGCGGCGATGGTGGCCTGCTTGGCAACGTCACTCCAGACTGCGGGGACAGTGAGTATGTACTCAACAGGAGTCTTGGCCAGCTTTGTGGGCATGAACTTGACTGCCATCTCGTTATTCGCCACTACGACCAGGTGACGGAGATAGTGGCAGTTGCGTCGATTGCCGTTTTGCCGTGTTTGTTCAGGTCCGCGCGCGTCTTGGTCCTACCAGCCCAGACTGACAGATCCTTGCCTGGTTCCAGCAGGAGCTTGAAACAGCGGATCGGGTCTTCCAGGTTGGAAATCTCATGGCCGAACCTGGTAGTTGTAGAGCCGAGAGATGGAGATGCGTTGTCGCCCCCAGCTATGAAGGTATCCTGACCCGCGATCTTGGTAGGACTTTCGTAGAGGACAGTCGTCGGCACTTGTTCGGAAGGTCCAATTTCACTCCCTGGAAATCTGGTACTGTCAGCGTGCTCTCAACTTCTCGAATATCCTACCAGACTCACGATCTGACCACATGAATCCTCTCTGGATCCTTTCCAGAAGGCCCGTAGACAATGGCGATACTGAAAGCGTTAGTGGAAACTTGTGGTGGTGCACGGTTTTCGATGCTCACCCGGAGTGCGTCGTCCCGAAGTCGATCGCGACAATGATGCGGTTCTCGCTGGTAGGCATGGTACGAATTGGTAGATATGCCATGATGCGGCACGATCTGATGTGATTGTGTGATTTTGGTAAGTGGGAGGTAAGATCCGGCCGAAGAATTTGCAGAGCTGTTGACAGCTCTGCTCTCGCCACTTAGCCTTGCTTTCGTAATCACGTCTGTCTTGTCTTTTTCACATGTCAAACACCTTGACATATATCACTTTACCTCTTCACGTCGGTCCTGACCTCGTCGTCATCTCAATGCGCCATTGTTCGGCGACAATGGCGAACAGGCGCCGATTGGTTGTTGGATGTCAAGACAACCAGATCCAAGCGTCCAGCTGTCTAGGAAGTTTCTTCCGCGCATTTCTGATCCTAAGTCTGTTGGAAATCGGTGTGCTGTAAGTTGCCCTTTGAAAGGATGGCCTGGCGCGAGACCGCAAAACAGTTTGGTGTTGAAGGTGGGATTGTCTACTACCCTGACAAAGGACCTTCCACCTGCGATTTTGGAAACAAAGCTTGTCGAACAATACCCACAAATCGGAGCGCATTTCAGTGTTGCCAGATGAAGACGACATTCACTCTTATGCTTGGCCCGCTACCTCCATGTTACGTTTTCCGGCAGTGAATTGGTCGTACACTCGGATCGCCCTCATGCTGGAAAGGCGTGACCCACTTGGCAATTTAGTACTGTCACAGAGAGTGCCCATCGTACCTTGGCGCGTGGTTATACGAGCGAAGCAAGCTCGCTTGTCACGCATGTATGTGCCTTTCGGCGATCTCGAAGTCCGGTAGCTTGCAGTGTGTAAAGTCGACAGTCTTTTCCGGCCAGAGTCTGATAGAACAGGTCTGCCCATCGAATGGGTTGCAAGATCACTGTGTAGCAAGCAAGCTGGAGTGAGCAATGTTGCGGAATTCTGTTGCTGGCTCCGCTCAACGCTTCAAACACAGCCTACCACATTTACATCACTTTCCTTGACACCTATCGTGGATACGGGGTACCTCACCTGTCCTCGGAAGCAATATCGAAGTATTAGGCAGGAGTTTGATGCAGTCTTCCGTCGTTGAAATAAGCGTTGAGCCCTTCGTACGGTGAGCCAATCACAGATGAGTAGTTGCGAGGTTTGTGCCCGCGCCAGCCCAATTATATGACGTGTGATTACCCTCGTTCCTGTCGCACCATCAACTCGCATTACTCGTATTCCTTACGCTCGGAAACAGCCCTTGACAATTGGCTTAGTGATTAAGCGCCCTGTCATCGTTCCAGCGCTTGTGCCGTCGATCGTAGACCATGCAAAGACGGTGCCTGGTTGTGCTGCATCACCTGCCTCTTGGACTTCGCCGCCCCTGATGGTCCTTTCAATACCCCGTTATACTCGATAGTTTGTAAAGTGTTTTTGATGGATAGTATGATGATCATCGTGGTCATGTTCCCCGTTTTCAGTTCCATTGCGTTCCGTGTGGTATGAAAGTCCCCGTGATTTAGGCTTCAGCAAGATATAAGTACCACCCCCATGCCCTACTGTAAGCCACCACCAAGTATCTCTCAACCCTCTTCTGCCCTATCCTTCTTCGAAATAAGCAATGCCGTCTACCGCTGCTCTTGCTCTGGTCTTGGCGCTGGGCTCGTCCCAAGCCCTGGCCCAAACCACCTCCTTCTACGAATGGCACCCCCAGCAGCCAGGGGAAGTTCGGTATGATCACTTCTCATGACCCGGACATGCTCTGACGTTTGTCAGGGGGCCTTGTCCTATGATGAACACTCTGGCGAATCATGGATTCCTCCCTCGTGATGGGCGAAACATTACACGCGAAAATGCATACTTTGCGCTGTCTACAGCGCTCAATTTCGAGAACGCATTGACCGACGTCATGTTTGAGCAAGCTATCATCGCCAACCCAACACCCAATGCGACCTTCTTCACTCTGTACGCCGTCGCTGTCGAGTTCACAAATTTCGCCACTCTTGAGCCCCTGAGCCCCTAAGAGGACCCGGAACACCGGACCGCCCCATCCCACTATCCTCCTCTCTGAGACTCACGTACCTCAAATTGACATAGCTAACATCTGTTATTAGGGAGCAACTCCAGCCTCATAACCTTCTCGAGCACGATGCTTCACTCTCGCGTCGTGATGCCTACTTCGGCAACAATTTCAAGTTCGATGCTGGAGTCTACCGCCAGACCAAGCGCTACTTCACCAAGCCAACCCTGGACCGCTTCCAGCTGGCCAATGCACGTATGTCACGCATGTTGGACTCCAAGGCCTTCAACCCGACTTACACTTTCACCAATGTCACCGAGGGTTTCAGTGTCGGAGAACTGCTTGCTCCAGTGGTTGCATTTGGAGACAAGAAGGCAGTGACTACACCGAGGAACCTTGTCAACTTCTTCTTTGGCAACTATCATAACAAACAGTCATGATGGGAAGCAGAGCTGACAGTACACAGAGAACGAGAAACTTCCCCTCGAGCTGGGCTGGCGCATGGTGAAGGAGCCTGTCGGCCTAGGCGACATTGGATTCCTCATGACTGCCTTGACCGACGCTGCCAACTTGATCACGTCTGCTCCCAGCGCTTCCGCTCCAATGAAGGCAATGTCAAAGTTCGTCAAGAGAAACCCTCACTTTGGCATCATGATGGAGTAGATCATGAGGACACGATAGCGATTGCTGGAGGTGACAGTCGGTAGAGAAAAGTAAAGTGTAGATAGCTGAGGGGGACAGGAATACACATTTATTAAGCTCGTACTCTCTAGTCCTCTCTCCATGTGAGCCTCGGCCCATTAGCTCCCAAATCGTCGTGACACCCATGGACCATTCCATTGCCTCTCCGGATCCGTCACTATGCCAGTCTGTCAAGTATTTGACATGGGAAAGTCAATCGCAGCGTGACTGCAGATTGTTTGCGTTGACGCCGGCTCCGTCGTATCGAAAGCCGGAAGCTATATCCACTAACATCGTCCACGAGAGGCTGGATGGAGCGACCATCTCCGCAAGTGACAAGTTACATAGAGGCGCGTCCCACCTACAGCCTTACCCCTCGGAAATACCTTGGACATGTGCTGTCACATGCCGCCCAAGATCTGACCTCGAAACAAAGTGGAAAAAAGTGCAAAAAGATGAAGGGCATATGCTCAAATCGAACAACGGACGTTGTGACGACGCTGGACTTGGGCGCAGCAACTAGCGCTAGAACGTGCGTGGGACCACGGTATGGGAGAAAGGACCACTTGAGCTACAGAGGTGTTCATCTCATGGCTTCATCTTTGGGAAGGCAAAGGGTGAGAATAAATATGTACCTTACATTCTATTTTGCGGGCGCAAGCACTTCACGACATCGCCCGTGGTCTTGCAAGGAGTGTCCTCTGGCTGGTCGATCTTTCCAGCTGCAAGGTAGTCTTGATGGATGTTGACGGCCCGGGCAGTATTCGTCAGAGGAATAGTCTTCATGAATCATGACGGATTTTCCCAGTTCCTTTCAGCGGGTATTGTGCACATTGTGCACATCTTAGTAATCATTCACAGGCATATCAGCATACAGCTCAATTACTCGCGTGTTTCCATATGCGTAAGAGACCAGCACTCGACATGGCAGCTTTACCCGGCTATCAAATTGAGAGAACTCACCTTTGTCCATTGGATTTCTACGTCATTCTCTTCATCTGTTGCGTACATTCAGCGGTTTCCACACAGTTGTAGATATCTCTGGTAGTTTGACTTGACATTCTCTCACTGAGGACAGCAACCGGCCACATAAGCTTCTCGACGTCTTCCACATCGGCGGCGTCAATGAAGGGCTGCTTCCCACCATCTAGATGCTCGCGACGATCGAATTTCTCATCCCCGAAGCCAACAGGTCAGTTTTCAACTGGTTACTACCGAGAAACGAGATTTTGAAGACTTGCCGTTTTAGGAGGCTTGAAAACATTCGGCCCTTTGTCGTTCGACACCTCGTTTTGGCTCTAATGCGGCAAGTTCGAGGTAGTAAATGGAAAGAGTCAACCATCGTTTAGAAGCAAAGGTCCACTCGTACTGTGATAGATTTTCTTCGTTATGATGACCACCATTGCAGCTCCAACGGACAACGAGAGGTCGAGAGAGAGCCGGTATCGGAGGACAGGTCTCCACACATGCGAAGGTCCAAGACTGCCAGTGCCTCAAGGTCGGTCACGACGGTTCTGTCTCAGCCCTGCAGGTAGGAGAGACTAAACGGGAACGTTGAATGGTGCGGTTCACGCAACGAAAACCCCTCTGCCTTGGCGGCTTAAAGACACTGTCTCTCCCCTCCTTCCACAACCTCGACTCTTCGTCAAATCCATCACTTTTCACGCCACGCCTCCCGTCAGTCTTTCGATGGTCTCGCTACCAGTACCATGCTCGCTTCGACTTGTTTGGTTGTGGGAAGAGAGATATCGTGCTACCAAGAGCCTGGTGCGGAGCGCCATTGTAGGGGGCGCTTGTCCGTAGCTAGCCACCCGGTAAGTATCTCATGATCACACACGAGAGACATTCCTGGTGCGACTCGAAGAGCCCCATGTGGTTCTTCACTCAGCGTCTCGCTTAAGTTTATCTCCGACCGTTGAACCAGTTCCCAGACGAGACAGGTAAGTCGCTTACAATATCGAAACCTGCCTCCAACACTTCTTCTTGTACAAAACGGACCGGCTCTGCCAGTAAAGTCTTCCGATTTCCTTACATCAAACCCAAAACAAGCACAAGACTTCATCTACCCTTCACATCATCTATACTTGCCCATCACACCCCAGCCGACAATCTCTCAACCACAATCACCATGCGTCCCTCCATCCTCCTCCCGTTCCTACCCCTCCTCGCTCTCGCTACCCCCATTCCGGCCCCACAGGCAAGCACAGCACTTACCGCAATCACCACCGCCCAGATAGCCGAGCTTTTCCCCAATTTGTCGGCCGCCCAGCGAGCTGCCCTCGTAGCCGCGAGCCTCAACTCCAGCAGCCCCAACTCCGCCCTCGTCAAGCTCATGATCGCCCAAGCCGCCGCCCAACGCGACGCCGCCCTGGCCCAACGCGTATCTGACCGGACCGCCGCCAGCACGGCCCTCCAGAATTCCGCCAACGCCATGAAAGACGAGGCCGATGCGGCGGCGAATGCGGCGCTGCAGAAGCAGATGAACGACATGATCGCGCAGTCGCAGAAGGATGGCACGAAGAATCTGGACGCGACGATTGCAGCGGTGGTGGCGGCCATGAAGGACTTACAGGCGGCAAAGGCGTCGACAATGGCCGCTATTGTTAAGGGGCCTTAGATGGTGGCGATGCGAAGGGGAGTGGTATGGGGTCTGTATATATTTAGAGGGTGGAGAATACATTGCTTGGAGTTCATGATGTCTCAAGCTTAGCTTGGATTCTGTGAATATCCTTGTGGATATGGCATGTTCAACAATTGATGAGTAGGGAAGGTGCTATTATAAGCTGCATAAGACGTGGATGTTTGGGAGAGCGGGTGCCGTGCTCGTCCAGGCTATCAATGTCATTCTAGATCCAAACTGGAGGTCATGGATAGACTATCCGCGATTAGTGACAGGCACGATGGGATGCACGGACATAAATACTGGGGCTGGACCCCGGTGGTCGCTACAGGGCGGGATTCCGTGTAAGACATGCTTGCGCTTGATAGTTAGGGTCTAGTAGATTGGGTATAGACGCACCAGTTCACACTGAGCAAAGGATGACCAATCTACAATGAAGGAAAGACACCTACGATCTGCAGTAATGCGAACACTCCCCCTCGTCCTGTGGTTTCCATCCCCGTGGGCATCGATAATGCGCTACCAATCTATGAGCACCAAAGCTGCAACAGCAGAGGCAAGTCAACGAGCTCTCCTACCAGGAGCTGCGGCTCTCGTGTTTTTATTCCGCGTAGCGCAGAACGTGTGTAGAAATGACTCCTAGCCCCTTCCGGAAAGTGATTCAGCTGCAAGGACCTGCTTCCGCAGCAGGGACTATGCAACAAGGCACCTGATCCGATCGTATCCAGACCAATGAGACATCTTCGTTCCCGTTGCTGGCCATGTCGGATATCGACATGGTCTGGAGGACATGCTATACTCACGAGTATATAAATGAATGCTGTACGTCCCCATACAGACAGTCATCACACCCATCCTACCACATTCTGCAACCAAGCACTAGCTTCCCCAAATCACACCCAACCATGCGAGCTTCTCACCTACTCCCGTTCATGCTGGGCCCGGTCTTTGCTGCCAACCCAGAAAGTTACAGCAGTAGCATGAGTACTCCCATGAGCGGCACCCTGTGCGCATGCTCTCAGCTGTCCAGCCAACTTCCTCAGGCATACCTGACACCCAACTCCACCGCTTACACGTCCGAAAATCTGCGGCTGTGGGACAGAAGATGCAACAAGACGCCATCCTGCATCGTCCGACCACCCAGGCGCAATTCTCCTCGCAGTTCAAAAGTCCGGCTCAGTTGTTCCGCATCAATCAGTGGCATCATACCATCGCTACCGATGGAGATAGATTGGCGCAGATATACCGAGAGTGGAGAGACAGTCTGGCTGATCTCAAGGACGTGGAAGGGCTGATGGCAAGTTTCGTAGTCAACCATGCGCCTAAATCAGCGGCGAGGGTGGCATTGAGGAATGGGGTGGGGAATGTTTGGGGGCTACCGGATGATGTGAGCAGGATCTGTAAGTTTACTTACCTTGTACCTTGACCTCCATTCGACTCCTAGCCTGCCTCTCCAGAGAAGCCTTTCCTTGATTGACTGGCTACTGCAATTGAAACCCGCACAGCTTCTACAGCTCACCTAGCCCTGAACATTCTATGGTGACATGACTGACCAGACTACCAGTGTGGCAATTCTCAACAGGCTGGCAGCGACCTGAAGACGATCAGCGGGTCCAGAAATGGAGCAAGAGTCTGATTGAGTGTTTGCATAGGGAGAACAAGAAGATGGGATTGGCGACAGAGTATTTGTATGCTGGAGACGCGAGTGTGGATATTGAGGTTGACGATGCGGCTCTGTTGTTGCTCCCTCGACGAGGGCGCCGCAGATCGGCGCTTTGGGTGGTCAGAGCTCCATGTCCGACAATGACCACTCCGTGGTAGAAAACACGATATTTCGCGTCACACACGAGATCTACAGACACGAAATTTCCATTAGCTGCATGACATATGCATGAGACTTTAGCTCGTCAAATTTCATGGTTCAGACCGAGACAGTCGTGTTTCCACAGCGAAAAACCACAAGTCGGGCGGCTGGTTGATGAGCGCGAGGGGCTGGGGATCCCGCCCGTCATTTTTTTTGGGAAAGTTTCCTGCACCACCGACTAAAGAACTACCACGCCTTTGTCGTACCTGCATCTTTAATCTTGCATTCACAGAATTCCAACAACGGCTATCACGACGTTACCATCGTTATCTACAACTTCAACGACCGTTCATACCGTCCTGTCGCTCGCAAACGGTCCATCCCGATCATTTTCGAGACCACCTCCAGACTGCGGGGTACCGTAGACTCGAAAGCCAATTCCGACTTCACCGACTGTCGCTGTTGAGCTTGAACAGACTCGGCCGACCTCGATAACAGACGAAAGAAGGCATTTTGGACAAGAGCAAGCACACACTCAATCGAGCGCTGATGCGCCTCGATCTACTCAAGATGCCGTCAACGCTGGCTCTCCTCACGCTCACTATCCTCAGCACAACCACTGCCCTACCTTCATCACAGGAGCCGCGAGACGCCGGCGAGCTAGGCTCATTAGAGATCTCGCAACTTCTCCCACGACAAGGATGTGCTAACCCTTGTGGTTGGGAAGGACGACTATGCTGCACAAGCTCGCAATACTGCTACACCAACTCAGCCGGTGAAGCCGCTTGCGGAGCACTAGCAGACTCAGGCTCAGGTTCCGGCAACGGCTGGTGGCAACCCTTCACCACCACCTTTGTCCGCACCGACCTCGTAACCGTCACCTCCATCGGCTCCTCCTTCGTTGGCGCCGCCACCGCCGCTCCTACCGCCGCCTCCAACGCCCAATGCAACTACTCCCTCAACGAATCCCCTTGCGGGCCCATCTGCTGCACCTCCTCTCAATACTGCCTTCAATCCGGCAAATGCGCACCTGCCGCCAATCCAGGCTCCTCCAACTTCGCCAACACCTTCACCGTCCCCACCGGCACAACCGTCGGCTTCCTCCCCCCTCTCCGCCCCACAGACAGCACCCTCATCACCCGCACAACCGTCGGCACCACCCCCACCACCACAGTCGCCTTCCTCGCCCCTGTAGCCACAGGCGCGAACGTCACCGTCGGCCTCTCCGCCCAACCCCTCGAAGGAGGAGGCGGCCTCTCCCCCGGCGCCATCGCCGGCATCGTCCTCGGCGTCATCTTCGGCCTCGCGCTGCTCTTCCTACTATGCTTCCTGTGCTGTCTCAAGGGTCTCCTCGACGGGGTGCTCGCGCTGTTTGGGTTCGGGAAGAAACGCCGACGAGAACGCGAAGTCGAGGTGCGAGAGGAGGAGTACGTCCGTCGGTCACGCAGGGGAGGGAGCAGGGATGATCGGTCGTGGTATGGCTCTGATCGGCCCAGGAGGGTGGTTAGGGAGGAGAAGACTAGTAAAGGCGGAGGAGCAGGGAAGGGGTTGCTTGGTGTCGGGGCGGGGTTGGCGGGACTGGCGGCGTTGTTGGGCGCGAAGAGGTCGAGGGATAGGAAGAAGGAGGAGAGGAGTTATTATAGTAGTTCCAGCAGTAGTGGGACGAGTGATAGTGAGTATTTACGATTTTCTTGATGTTTGTCCTGGAGGGCAGGAGAGGGAAAGGGATGGTAGATTTGTTGTTGGGATGATTGTATTATTTGAGGGGGCTCAGCTAACGGAAACCAGGTTCCATGAGTTCGTATATTCCCCCGCCGCCGCGGACGAGGAGTCGGAGTCGGACGGTGAGGAGCTCGAGTCGGAGACCTTAGTCCGCGGATAGGATGCGATGGATCAATGAGGGAGAGAGATGAGATGTCATGTATTAGCGAAACGCACTTATGGTTTGAACAAGGCATGGGTGTGGCAGAGAAAGGAAGCGGGAAAGTGTACATGGAATCACTGCCGAATCGATACCCGACATACGTCCGTCAGGCTCTCGTCCACCACTGAAGACTGCTCTCCTCGATCCAGTCAAGAGACTATTGTTTGAGTCCCTTGCCTGGCGTAACGGAAATGTTGCGTTGCTGATGCTCTCGCCGTGTCGACTTCGTAGCTCAAGTGTGATAGACGACTCGGAAACTCCGGCAGACGAATACACGAACGGGGGTTGACGCAGATGCGTAACTCTTAGATAGACCACGACAGGATTGCAAGTTCGTCAATGAGAATGAATTTTTGTTACTTCAATGCAATGGTATCGGGGAAGTAATCTACAATACAGGAAAACGCCAACGACAACAAAAAGTCGTGTTGCCTCAAAAGGCCATGCCTCAATGTCCTCAGGGTAATTCTATAGTGAATAAACACAAGAAAAAGTAGACCTCCTTTCTTTTCATCATCATTCTAGACCTCCTCATTTGGCTTATCGTTGCTCGACCTATCGTCAGTGCTAAGACGAGGTTGTCCCGCGTACGGTCCAATGGGGAACGCAGGCGTGGTGTTGACCGACTGACTCGGTGGAGCGTAGCCGGCAGCCTCGATCGGGTTCTCGACGAAAACTGGGTCGTCCTCCCTGGTGTCGGGGTGCACCTCGAGTGGGACCTGCTTGGACAGGTCGCTCTTGGAGCGGATGCGGTTAAACTTGGAGCCTCCGTCCTCACCGTTGTCGCTGATAGGAGACCAGCCGCCGATGGAGCCAGCGACGACACCCGCCATGGCGATACCTGCGAGAGCAGAGTTGGATCGTGACCTGGCGCGGGCGCGAGACTTCTTGGAATCGGGCGTGGGTGGTGCTGGTGATGGCGATGGTGGCGCGGTCTTTTCGTTGTCGACTTGCTCGACGACAGGAGTGGCAGGAATGGATATTTCACTGCGTGACCTGGAGTGGATCATGGCCTGGCGGGGGTGCTTGACGGCGAAGCGGAGCTGGTTGAGACGACCACCCTTGTACTTCTTGATGAAGCCAAGTTCCTCTTTGATCTCAAGGATACCCTGGTTATACTCCCATGGATGCTCATCTTCGTCATCAATGATAATCTTTGGCTTTCTGTTCTTCCAGCGCTTGGGAATGAGCTCGGCGATCAACTCGTCTGGAATGAGACGGATCACTATACCCATCGGCCAGGAGAGGAAACCAAGAACAATCGAGTATCCCCACTGCGGTCCATTAAGACGCACGACGGAGAAGGCATTGCCTCCGACGAAGATGATCAAAGTTTGACCGCCAATCATGATGCTGCACATGAGGGCGAAGAACTTATTGCGGTGAATTCCTTCGAAGATGTTGAAGTGGTTGTCAAGACGACGAGCGTTGACCTGGTTGAAAATCTGCATCCAGACGAATGTGTTGAACACAAGGGTCCTGAGCTGTCTCTGCTCGCGCTCGCTCTCGTAGCTAAGGATGCGAGTGCCGCCAAAGTACAAGATGAGGGTAACAACCAATTGGAAGATGGATTGTCCGATAATCATTTTCCACATGTTTAGAGTGAATAGACCAGCAGACTTGGGGACAGGCTTCCTGGTGAGCACACCACGGGTTGGTGGATCGGTCGCGAGGGCGAGAGCGGCGAAGGTATCCATGATCAGGTTGACCCAGAGAAGTTGAACGGCGGTAAGCACCGAAACCTCCTCATCGCTGGAGACGGCGGAGATGAAGGCGAGCATGACAGCAGTGATGTTGACAGTGATTTGGAACTGCAAGAACTTGCGGACAGAGTCGTTGACAGCGCGACCCCACATGAGGGCCTTGACAATCGAGGTGAAGTTGTCGTCCATAAGAATAATATCGGAAGCTTCCTTTGCGACTTCAGTACCAGCGATACCCATAGAGAAACCGACGTCGGCAGCCTTGAGAGCGGGAGCGTCATTGGTACCGTCACCAGTGACAGCGACAGTCTCGCCCATCTCTTTCAGACGGCGTACCAAGACACGCTTGTCCTCTGGCGAGGAACGAGCCAATACCTGAAGCTTGGGGATGATTTCGCGTTGCTGGTTCTTGGTGAGCTTGCGGAAGACTGGACCTTCCATAGCAACACCGCCGGCGGTGTAGATACCGCACTCGGAAGCAATGGCCTTGGCTGTGAGAATGTTGTCACCAGTGACCATGCGAGGGAAGACACCAGCACGAATGCAGTCAGCGACAGCCTCTGGCACACCGGGACGAAGTGGATCCTGAATACCGACAAGGCCGAAAAAGGTCATGTCCTTGAGAACATCCTCGAATTGGGCGAGTGAGGCATCGTCCTCCATGGCGCGGGCACCCTTGGGAGGCCAGACCTCAGAGTCCTTGAAGATGAAGCCGATGGTACGTAGAGAGCGGTTTGCGTATGTTTCGATCAGGTGCTCAAGAGCCTCAACATTGTCGCCAGGAATAGGAATGGCATCCATGCCCTTTCTTGGGTCGGCAATGATGTTGGTGCAGTGCCTAAGCATAATCTCGGAGGCACCCTTGACGAAGAGTCGGTACCTTCCGTCGGCAAGCTTGAGCACGACACCCATACACTTGCGGCCAGAGTCGAAGGGGAACAGCTGGACAATGTTCGCATTGGAACGCTCTTCGGCAATAGATCCCATGCCGAGGAATTCGCGAGCGAACTGGAGAAGAGAGGTTTCAGTCTTAGAGCCGACGAAGACTGTTTGTCCCTTGTCTTCGGTCTCAAAGGCAGTAGAGTTGGTAGCGATCGAGTCTTTCCAGGCAGTCTTGACGTCCTGAGCGAGGCTGCCGAGGCATTCTGGGGCGGAAACGTCTTCTAGAGACTCCTCGACTGCTTTGCCTGCATCGCCGGAGGGCATGTCGGTTCCAGCAGAAGCGCGGTTAGCGAATCTCGAGGCTGTGCCAATAGCGCCAGCAACGACAGTCATGACGTTCTGAGTGAGTGTACCAGTCTTGTCGGAGCAGACAGTTGTAGCGTTGCCCATGGTCTCGCAAGATCGCAGGACACGCACCAAGTTGTTGTCCTTGGTCATCTTCTTGGTAGCAAAAGCCAGAGCCAGAGTGACGGCCAACGGTAGACCTTCAGGAACAGCCACGACAACAATAGTGACGGCCACGATGAAAATGTTCAAGAACTGCTGCCCCTTCTCGGATGGCGTGCGAGGGTTATTCTTCAGCTCAGCCAAGAACTTGATGGTGAGGACGACGAAAAGTAGTAGGGCGGCGCTACCACCGAGTTTAGCAATGTATTCAGCCAGAACGTTGAGCTTGACCTGGAGAGGTGTAGGATCGTTGTCCTCGCGCAGAGCCATCATAGTCTTGCCGAAAGAGGAGTTGACACCGGTAGCGGTAACCATGAAACGACCGATACCTTCGTTGACCTTGGAACCAGAGATGATGAAAGGATCCATCTTCTTGAGCGATTCGCCGTTCTGCATTGCGCGCCATACATCTTCAGCAGGAGTCTTTTTGAGCAGGTCGGATTCACCAGTAGCTGAAGATTCGTCGCATTTGACTCCGTGGCCTTCGATGAAGATACCGTCGACTGGAACCATGTCACCAGGCTCGAGAAGGACGACGTCGCCAACGAGTACGTCATAGACCGAGATCTCTTGTGTCTTGCCAGAGCGAACGACCTTGATGGTACGATCTTCCTTCTTGCGGTTGAGTTTGACGAATTGACGTTCTTTCTGCCAGTCGTTGAGTGCACCAACGAAGACGACGATGAGAATAGCGACAACGATTGCGACGCCCTCAATCCATTCTCCGCTGGAGCCCTCGGCGGCGTGATCGTTTCCGAAGGTCTGGTAAAGACCAAGAGCCAGCGAAATGACAGCAGCACCAGTCAAGAGCAGCAGAATCTTGTCCTTGTACGCGATCCATGCAAGTTCCCAGATGCTCTTCGACTTTCGCTCGGGCAGGCGGTTGTCGCTGAAAATGCGGAGACGATCAGCAAAGTGCTCCCCGTCGATGGTCGGTTTGTGGTTGTGGGAGTTCGCATTCTTGGTATCGATGGTCGGTGATTCCGGATTGTAGGAGCCTCCAGTAGCGCTGCCGAAAGAGACATAACCGTCCATAGTAGTTTCGTCGACACTGAGACCAGTCTTGCGATCAGATCGTAGACCCTTCTCGATGCCAGACATCCCGCCCAAAGCGTGGAAAGCACCCATGCTCTTTGGGTTGAACAGCTTACTGAACTGTCCAGGTGTGAAAGCAAAGGGGTTGTTCTCCCGTACAAAGTCGGCCTCAGTGCCTGGATCAGGCTTGAGCGCCTCTTCGTCGCTCAACACATACTGCTCATGTGGAGGGTCCAGCTTCGACTTCTCGTTGTTGGCCTGGGACGTCACATATGTGCTAGACGTGGTCGACCCCGCATCCGTGTCCACTGAACTTGCTCTTGAACGTGCGCCTGGTACCGCGAGGAGATTCGACTGGGTGGGTGAAGAGACATTATGGGGGGACACAGGACGACCCTGTTCGAAAGAGCCAGTCGGTGTTCTTTGACCGGCTGGTGCATCACCCTTGAACATGTCAGTCACGTAAGGAACATGTCGATTGAGTGTACTCACAGCTGATGTGTCGATAGTGATCGTAGGAGCTCGTGGACGACCCTTGGGCGAGAAAGGATCCTCGTTGGAGTCCGCCATGGTGTGTACGAGATGTGAAGATGTGCAAAGTGGCTGAACAAAGGGAGGAGCTGAAGTGGATTGTTTTCACCAGCTGCCCAGTCCGGGCTGTGCAGAAGACGACTGGGTGGGGGCGAAATGTGAACGCTCCTTTCGACCAGGCGGCTATAGACCCATAGTCCAAGACTTGGGTGATGTGAGAGAGGCAAAAAGCTGTGCTGGGAAGGTTCAGGCGTAGTGGCAGCAGCTCAGATCTTGTGCAAGACAAGGGGGCTGAGCAGAAGTCGGTGAATAGCAGACGAGATGTAGTCAAAGGCCGAGCACTCAGGACCTTGTAGATTCTTCGGAGGTTTTCCTTGTCCTGCCTGTTGAGGATAGTTGAGGAGAAGGTTGGAAAATGCCGGGAGTGATATGCGCGGGAGGTCGATCTACCAGGAAGCGCTTTAGCGCGGTGGGAAATGCACACAAACTTGGCCAGCCTCAGGTCGCAGATGAAATCCTAGATGCAATCCGCGATTGGTCGCAGAAAGTGTGCTGCAAAAGGCGAGCGACATCTGCGATCACAGGAAGAGACAAAGTTGACTTGGCAATTGAGGCAGTGCTACGAAAATCCGGGGCAAATGAGGTTAATCGGCGGGTGTTTTTTTTTTCTGGGCCACCAGACATCCAAGACGCATCAGGCTGAGGGGGCATGATAGAATGTGATTCTCACATGCTCGGCTGATGCTTAATGCGGTATTCCTTCTGTCACGAACAATAATAACATGTCACAGCATGTGTTTTTGACAGAGACACTTTGTCTCGGATCGCTGAAGCGAGGCCGGCCCGCAGCGCCAATCGAAATGTCACTCATTGATTGGTCGAACAGATCCACCGTCCAAACAAGAGATGTAGTCCAGCCTGATGACCATTTGAGGTTCTACCAGGCGATGAGACGATGCTTTTGACCACAACAACTTGTTTTACTAAAGGGTTTCTGGACATGATGCTGCAGGCCAACGCCTCGCTGTCATCTGGCATGATCTCTGTCCGTCACAAAGATCGAATATTTGCATGTGGAATTGCAAAACGTCAAAGCGCCACCCATGTCACCCTGTGGTCTTCATGACAACGCACCTTGGCTTCTCCTTGGCGTGATCTCCGCTACTTGGCGGTGTGAAGCAAGGTTTTTCTAGCAATTCAAAATCAAAAGTGGCTGTGCAGTTCCAAGATGTTTTCTGACCAGGGTGAAATCGGAAGAGAGATGTGCCCAGGCGGAAAAGACCACGCCGCTGACCTCGCCGGCGCTACTCTCGGCACCTCCACCACGTGCTTCCTGTCACGACAGTGGGGACACAAATTGAGGCTGCTTTTCCAAAATCTGCACGCGGGATCATCACGCAGGCACTTCAGATGTCCCCATGTTTCATCGTCCTCTGCAGGTGCTGCGCCCCCAATAGTTGGTGCTTAGTATGGCGACCCCTCATGGCATTCTGTCGGCTTGCTTGAACAGGTAAGCTCTCACATGTGCTTCTACACCATACCACGACCTCTCCGCAGGATTTCAGACGCCGACATCGATGCAGCGCTACCACCTCCTAGGTCCTCGGGAGGCCACAATCGATGCATCCGTAACCTCGTCAATTGTTGCTTGATACACTCCGACATTACTATCATCTGTAGGCCAAGTGCGAGCGCTTGTCTGTGTGAAGTCTCCACACGACAGCCACAACCCTCACCTTCCTCTTCCACCTCCTCCTGCACCACCCCTCCACCCTCGCCGCACTCGAAGCCGACCTCCTCTCCCCCTCCTCCCCCATTCACAACCTCACCTCCTCCCCCTCCCCCGCCTCCGCCGTCGTCCCCTACGCCCAAACCCTCCCACACAAGTACCTCTCCTCCGTCATCACGGAAACATTCCGCTTCGCCCCCGTCTTCACCATGCCACTCATGCGGGTGGTACCCTCCCCTTCCGCCATCGTAGCAGGCGAACGTCTCCCCGGCGGCACCGACGTGAGCGTATGCAACGCGGTCCTGCACCACGACCCGGCTGTGTCCGGAGAGGACGCAGGGACGTTTAGGCCGGAGAGGTGGTTGGATGGGGGTTATACGGCGGCGCATAAGGAGCAGTTGTTTGGGTTTGGAGCGGGGCATAGGGCTTGTATTGGAAGGAATTTGGCGATGGTGGAGATTGGGAAGGTGGTGGCGGGGTTGGTGGGGAGGTCTAAGTTCTCACTGGCAGGAGGGGGAGGGGAAAGGGGGGGAGCAATGGTGCCGACGGAGAGTTTTGGGATTTCGGACTTGAGGGGGAGGTTGGAGGTGAGGGTCGAGAGGAGGTGATGGGTTGGACGGGATGTGTTGGTTTGGGATATGGGGACGGGAAAGTGGGAGCTTGACGGATCGTCGTTGGAGCGCCGCCCATAGACCACTTGCGCATATATGCGTCCTTGCAATGGGCCGTAAGGAATAGGTGCCACTTAGAATATGAAGGCATGCTAAGCTGCAATCAGCTCACCTGCGTGTTACCAGACAAACTCATCGATTCCTGAGTCTTTGAGATTCAATATTTATATCTACAACCCTTCGACCATTGAAAGGCCCATCTCTACTACCCTCTACAACCCAAATATCCTTCCCAACATCTCGGCCGCAAATCCATTCGCGTCCGGGCTCTCTACCGCCCTGTCAACCCTGTTCCCTCGCTGATTCGACAACCAACCCCCATGATCTCCCTTGATCTCCTTACCCGCCTGTGTCATCCCCTCATCCGCCTTCTTCCGATCCCTCCCATCAACCACACACATCCCCCTCGTCCACTGGCCTGATGTCTCCACTCGTAGGTCCTCGCCGTGTAGCACTTTCCACCCTGGTCGGTGGCCTGTGAGGACGTACCAGATACACAGCGGGTCGTGCATTTCCAGAGCGAGCTCGGAGGTGGTGTCGGCGCTGCGGAGTGATTCGACATTGCGGAAGGTGGAGGAGATGAAGGCATCGATCCATTTAGCGAGGGGGGAGCCGGCGGAGATGAGAGGGGTCACTGTATTGGTGAAAGTGGTGCGGGTAAGGTTATGGACGTGGGTAATGTCCAGGGGGAAGAGGGTGATCGAAAGTTGTTTTGGAAGGGATTTGGGGTACGGGGAGAGGTGAGGTGGTGGTGGGAAGACAGTGCGTTTGCCTTGAGGTGTTGGCGGGGTGGGTGGCATGGTTGATGCTGGGAGTGGTGATGAGAGAGAGTATAGTCGTGCGGCGGCGTATGAATCGGCAAAGGTGTTGAATTCGGCGACAGGAGTGATCTGGTTTCGAAGCGTTAGAGCGGAGCGGATAGGGTTTGGTGGAGCCTTGGTGAGGCCGAATGGAGGATGGGGAGGAACTGGTGGCGGATGGAGTGGTGGAGGAGAGGTATGCAGGATTCAGCAAAAATTTGAGAGTGGTAGGAAGGTGTCTTGGAATGGACGTGGATAGGATTTGAGATTGAAGGAAAGAGACTGCTGTGGAACGTACATTGCCAGGCACAGACACTGCACCACCCATGATGACCACCTCCTTTGCGCGAAGAAAGGTTACTGGATCTTCGGCTGCTGCTAGAGCGAGGTTGGTCATGGGTCCGACTGCGACAATGGTGATCTCATCTTGGGCATTCTCCTTGAGGAGGCGAAGAATTTCCTTGTGAGCTGGGATCTTCGAAGGTCGGAACAGCTGATCTTTGTCTGACAATTCTGATCGCGCTGCAGCGTCCTCTGGCTTGTCGGACTTGCTGACTTGTTTTGATAGTGCTTGCCATGTCTCATCGGGCGTCAAATGTGGATGCTACGAAACGCTTAGTCGATTCCTGCTCAATGGAAGGGTAGCGGGACGTACACTTTCGGAGATGCCACCAAGACCATCTGTCCCATCTGGTAGCGTTTGTTAGTACTCGGCATTGGACAGATCGGGCGAGGACCTACGGAAATAGTCGGCCATCAACATGGCATCAGCAAGAGGGTTTTCGGCTCCAATCGCCACAATTGGTTTCGAGGCTGAAAGAGCTTCGAACCCTGGAGCTTTTCCATTCTGCTGACGCCATCTCATTTCTTGATGAACATGATAGAGGAGCGAAATGACATTGCGTAGGCACTTATCAACCTCGACATTGCCATACGTGAGAGACAATAACAAAACATCGAGCTCTTCGGACTCAGCGGAGAGTGCCAATAAAATAGCAAGAATATCGTCCACTCCTGGGTCGGTGTCTATTATGATCCTGCGCCGTAGCGTCATGCTGGTCTATATCTATGACAAGAATGAGAAGTAAGAAATTGAAGAGATCAGGCTGAAAGTTGAGTAGACAATGTTGTGTTGAAATCCTACATGTTGACCATGTCCGCCAAGGCTGGTCGGATCTGCCCGAAGGACATGATCGGCCAGGTACAGAATGCTGGACGTGGTGGGACGAATATCGACCTGATGGGTTTCGATGTTATGGGTAACACTGTGAGCAGGAGTGTATCACGTCGCAGCAAGCACAGATTCGAACAGTATGGACGTCGAGAAAGGAAGTACCATCTGTCTGCTCAAAGAATGCCCGAGAATGCCAAGGCCGATGCTCGCACCTCATAAAATCTCAGCTTCTGCACCAAATCTTCCCTTTTTCTCTTCAATGTCATCATAGGCCATCAATAGAGTCTCGGTTCAGACCCGCTCAGTGTTTGTACAGATCCTTGAGGTCTCCTTGCGTGCTCCGATGCCCTTAGAGGGATACGTCTCCTATTCACTTTGCTCTATCTCTTACGAGAGACATGCGGGCACAGATAGGAAAGGCGGCGTTACAGATTTGATTCGCACACGACTATTTCACCCCTTGAGCTCTTTGCTTCATCTTCAGCCTGGAATTGGTCAGCGAGAGGTACGACACAGGGAAAGCAATCATACCTGAGGAGGCTGGCCTTTGGACAGCTCACGTTCTGAGCATTGTCGCCGTTCTTCTGGTAGAAGGCATTACAGCATTCGTATAGACGATCGATCTAGGATCGTCAGATTCCGCTTGCCTGGTAAGGACGGAGACAGCAAACCTCCTTCTCACATCGGCCTTGATCATATTGATTCTTTTGGAGACAGTCTGAGCCATGTTAGTCTAAGTTCCCAATTTAGGACTGCCAAACCTTGCCTTGAATCTGGCAAGCCAGAGCGTGACACGGCGGGTCCGTTTTGAGGTCTGCGTCTAAAACCTAGATAACATCAGACTACCATTGATGTAGACCCCAACCCAGTGAACCCACCATGATGATTGTGTGTGCCTGTCATGTGATGGCAACTGTTTCTTTAACCTCTGAGTGAAATGGGTGATTGTCTTGGCAAAGGGTGACGGGCATGCGCTGTGCAAGGTCGCCCCGCGCGCGCCCAATAAATCACTTGTGCTCACCTTTACTTCTTTCTCTTCACATCCTCAGCACTCTCTCAGTCCGAGATACACCTTCGTCTCGTCGCTGGCTGCAATCCATTTCAACAACAGTCGTCATCATCATCGCACAGATCCGTCTACCCTCGATCGCGAAGGCTTCAGGCATCGCTGCATTTCGCGCCGCGCATCACTTTCTTTCAGCTGATTTATAAGCGCCTGTGTGAGTTTTATGTCGCTTGCAGAGGTGCCTCTCAACATTCACGCTGACATTCCATACAGCACACCTTCCAACAGCGCAGCAATGTCCGACAACGGTGGATCCCCCAAGCCAGAGGAGCCTCAGCAATCCGAACACCTCAACATCAAGGTGACTGATAACAACAACGAGGTCTTCTTCAAAATCAAGCGCACCACTCAGCTCAAGAAGCTCATGGATGCGTTCTGCGAGCGCCAGGGAAAGAGTCCGAGCAGCGTGCGATTCCTTTTTGAGGGTACTCGTGTGAACCCAACGGACAACCCCGACTCTGTGAGTTACACAAGGTGAAAGAAGCGAGGTAGTCAGGACTGACAAGGACAATAGCTCGAGATGCAGGACGGAGACACCCTCGAGGTTCACCAAGAACAGATCGGTGGCTAAACAAAGCACAACGAGCAGGACCAGAGACGTACCCGCAAACCATTTCCCAAACTTTCCACACGCCACACATCACGAGATCATTCACACGAGCCCTTCCACCACCATTCCTCTTACTTGCTGCCGTCGGCTGTTCATGGATACAGCGATGCTAGACGGCGTTTCGGTTCAGGGCTATACCAGAGACACGCTGGAGGATTCATCTGCAGTCTTTCCATATGGATGCAACGAGGGGAGATGATAGCTGAGGAATGAAATGCAAAATGTTACAACACCATCGTGACCAGGCCGAGTTTCATCTTTGCGGCAGTGGTCTCTCAATACATCTCTGAATGGTATATTTCTCCGTGATGCACTTTCCCCAACTACTGGACTTTTCTCTCCCAATGCGACCTTGCCTCGGTACATGTCCTTCCAACTCCTAGGCTGCAGTCGATGAGTGGCTCAGTGACCACGATACCCTGGTCTGTCCCTTTCGAGCATCAAAAGATGTTCTCATCATGCCCTTTCCACATCTAACCCAAGTCTCAGATCATTGTCCCCTCGACCCTCGAGTACTCAATCCAATTGTCCTCTCGTAAAGCCCTATCAGCCATTCAATCGTCCCAGATCGCCCTCTTCGCCCTCTCACTCTCCTCCTTCCGCCTCCTCTCCTCCTCTCTCTCCCTCTCCCTCTTCTTCGCCTCCTGCGCCCTCATCGCCTTATCATACTCCCTCTGCTCCTCCGTCCTCCTCGGCGCTTTCACACCTAGCCCCGCTGCGATCAACCGCGACGCGACAGCTGTGCTCTTCTCCGGCCTCTTGTCGCTTGATCCGTCGCCGCTGCCTCTTGTCGTGGGTATCGGTCCCGAGCGGGGATCTCCTCCTCCTGACGACGAGGAAGAGTACTCCTGCCACTTCCTCGCCCCGGCGCCGTCTTCCTTCTCCTTCTCCCTCTCCCTCGCACTATCCTTCCTTCCTGACGGCTTCGCTGCTCTAGACGCCATGTAGTTGTCCTCTTCCCGCTCGTCCAATGCCCCGTCAATGGTGCGGAATTTGCTGCTCGCGGCGCCCCAGTCTGTGCTTGGGACGGTCGGGGAGGTCGTCGCTGGGGTAGGTGGAGGGGCGCGTGGGTAGGCTTTGGTTTGGGAAGGGGAGGGTGGGGATGTGGTTTCGTGGTCCGAGGGGGAGGAGTCGTCTTCCCAGGAGTCGGACACGGGAGGCGCGGTGGAGACTTTGAGGGAGGAGAGTGGGGTGATCAGGCGGTCCGCCATTGGAATTCACGCTCGTGGTTGTGAGTCGAGGGGAGGTCGCTAAGATGTCGGAGGAAATTGGGAGCTCCGGTTGCCCCGGCGGGATGGTCGTCTGTATTTCTGACTGTACGCGATAGAACGTTTGATAGTGGGTGGAGCGAGCGACGTGATTGAACAAGCTGTTTCAATGGAGTCCTTTCACTTTGTGGCCGGCATGATGTCCGGATGACATGCCTTGTGCTCCAGGATTGTATGTCTGCAAACACCGGTCCCGAGGTATGCAGGTATTCTTCAATTGGTTGCCCGCCGGAAAATGTGGATTGTCTTTCCCCCTTATTCGTGCTAAACCGCTAATTCAACTCACCAAAAGTTTTATTATAGATTTCTCAACCATCACAGGAGATAATAACATGAAATCTAGTATATATCTTCTAAGAGCATTTCCTAACGGATACGTCAGAATAGATAATCATATTTATCTTATGTTACTATGTAAACTACATGTCTGAGAAATGCTAAATGCTACATAGATTAAGATATAGCTTCCCGTAGTGCCAAGACTTTTGAATTTTGAAATTCTGACAATATACTGTTTTTAATAGAGGATTATAGTACGACTAGGATAGTTCATGAATTATAATAACCTATTATTAATAGCTAAATACCCCTAGAATGTTGTAATATAAATTATATCTCTTAAAAACTACTATAGGCTGCGCTATCTCGAAAAATCGTTTGGTGTACGACGCTAAAAACGAAATGGCGGTTTGGAACGTATAAGCCTCCGTACCCTTCTGTGGGCGACAAACCCGACGTCATGGTTCATGTGGGGCTTCCACCAGTTCTTTCGCGAAAGAAACACTGCATTTCGGTCAATTGATCATCATCCGACTTCGGCTTGGTTCGTGCTGGTTTGTGATAAGAATTGCAAGCGGGAAATCTAGATCTTTATACCCGAAACCTTGTTATATCCGCACAGCTTCAACCTCAGGACGGCGTTGAGACATAGTCAAAGTAATGCTCTATCATTGACCTGTGCAAGAGACGTTGGTACTGCATATCTGCACAGCCTGAGAAATTGGGATTGGACTTTTTTGTGAATGGGCACATCGGAACTCGTAGTCTCATTCTAGTCGACGAGCTGGAAGCTGACCTACGCCGACCAACAATCTCCAACCATGTTCACGAGTCCTATAACTCGGTCATGCCTCAAAAGGCGACTGGGGTCTAGTTGTACCAGTACCCGCTCCGTCCACCAGGATCCAGCTAAATCGCAAGAAAAGACACTGCAACACCTTCGCATAGGCCGACACACTCGAGTCATCTATCAGGGATTCACTGGCAGAGTGGCGACGAGCAATGCAAAGGAATCTCTTGAATGGGGCACGCAAGTCGTCGGGGGCGTCACCCCAGGCAAAGATGGCGAGCATTTGGGTCTACCAGTATGCCCTTCAGTACGAGCGGCAAAAGAGCAACTGAAACCAGATGCCACCGCCATCTTTGTGCCCATGACGGGAGCGGCAAAGGCGATCGAGGAGGCGATCGAAGCGGAAATCCCCTTGATCGTAGCTGTGGCCGAACACATTCCCGTTCATGATATTCTGAGGGTAAGCTCTGACTACTCGCGAGATGTTGAACGGTTCACTGATATGTGGACAGATTGGAGAGATCCTGAGAACCACCAATAAGAGCCGATTTGTGGGAGCCAATTCTCCTGGTATCATAGCCCCACTAGGATATTGCAGAATTGGATTCCAACCTTTACCAATCTACAAACCAGGACATGTCGGTGTTGTGGCAAAGTCTGGAACCCTCAGTTACGAAGCAGTTGGGTCACTCACTCGCGCTGGCCTCGGTCAGAGTATATGTATAGGTACAGGCGGAGACGTTGCATCTGGAACGACCTTAGTGGATGGCTTCAAAGTCTTAGTGCAGGATCCAGACACACATGCCATTGCCATTGTGGGCGAGGTGGGTGGTAACGCCGAAGAAGCTGTCGCGAAAGAGATCAAGAACTACCGGATGAAGACTAAGAACCCAAAGTGAGTGACGTGGGCGCAGCAATTCATGCTCATTGCTGACGCTGGCAGACCTATCGTAGCTTTGGTCGCTGGTCGTACTGCTCCAGGCAACCGCATCAATGGTCATGCTGGAGCTTTTCAGGGACCGACGGAGGGTACTGCCCAGATGAAGTACGAAGCTCTCGAGGGAGCTGGTGTAGTAATGTGCGATCATCCCGAGCAGTTTGGTCCTACCCTAAAAGCCATCCTCCATGCTCGAAGATCTATGCCGCAGGTAAGTACATTGTCATTCCTCCAGAAACAGCCTGACGATGCGTCAGAATTCGTCCAACACTCCGACTTCATCTGTATCTACCCCAGGACAGCGCAGGGGCTATCACACAGGCACGCGACCCGCTCTGAACAGAACCCAGCCCACGCCGTCCCAGCGACGACATTTGCACATCAAGGGAGCACAAGCGTGCGATCTCCTTCGACCTCTCTTACCATCCATCCCATTCGACACCAAGGTACCAAAGCCGTCCGAGGCCGTGGAAGTCGGCGTCTCCATCAACCGTCTCCAAGGTCGACCACGCACCATCTATCGTCCCAACGCCATGATCCACAACGCCAACCGCGGCGTCTCCTTCGACCTCTCTGAAGGCCTCACCAAGCAAAACCTCGCCAACATGGAAGCACAAATCCAAACCTACAGTCACCGTGCCCCGACCCACACCACCTTCCTCCCCTTCCTCCCCAACATCTACACAGCCTTCGCCTCCTTCCAAAAACGCCACGAAGCCATCTCCCTCACCGCCCTGCTGACCGTCACGGACTCCAAACCCCTCCTCTCCCTCCCGAAAATCCACCTCGACGACGCAGCTTTCAAATCCGCCTCCCGCCAGTCCGACCTCTTCGCCCTCCGCGACAAGACACAGGAAGACCCTCTCTCCGTCGCCGCGGAAGACCACGGGATAGTCTACATCACGCTCTCGCCTGACTCTCCCTCGGCCAACATCGGGACGCTGGTCAACGGCGCTGGGCTGGCGATGAACACAGTGGACGTCCTCTCCTTGCCGCCGTATAATGGTTCGTGCGCCAACTTCCTCGATACAGGTGGCAAAGCTACCTCCGCGACGGTGAAGAAGAGTTTCGAGCTGATTTTGTCGGACGAGAGAGTCAAGGTTATATTCGTGAATATCTTTGGCGGGCTGACGGATTGTGGGATGATTGCGGACGGGATTATATTGGCGTTTAAGGAGGTGGATATGAGGGGTGTTCCGGTGGTGGTGAGACTGAGGGGGACGAATGAGGAGGTGGGGCAGAGGAAGATTCAAGAGTCCGGACTGGAGTTGGAGGCTTTTGATGGGTTTGAGGAGGCGGCGGGGAGGGTGGTGGAGTTGGCTGGGAGGGAGTGGAGCATTGTTGAAGGATAAGAGGAGTAGGGAGGAGAAGAGGAGAATGGAGGAATACTTGGCATAGAGATGGGAGCGGGAAGGGTGAAGGAGATGTAGATGGATTGATATTTGCCATTTCGACCAGCGAAGAATGCAGGCATGGTAGAGGTAATTAAGACAGCTGTAGAAATCTGCTGCGTACAGTAAATCGTGTCCAGACGTGATTCGTGACGCCATCCAAAAAGGTCAAGAAAAAGCGAGCGCTTGCTAGACGATTGAAAGTGATGCGATGCAAAGTCTTAGGATCCTCCTCTTCGTCATGAATAGTAGTTTGTACGATGGCCGTAGGCTTATGAGATCGACCATCTCCACCTCCTCTCATATCCAAGAGCTTCTATTCCCTTCTCTCCCATCCCACTAGTGTGATCGGGCCAGCCTTCTTCGCTGCCGGAATCTCTCCTGTCTTCACCAAATCCTAGGCCCCATTCTCTCGGCGGGAAGAGGAACTTTCCGCCTTCGTCTCGGCCTGGTTGGGGACCTGCAGAGTCGCGTTTCTCCATGGCTCGCTCGTCAATGCCGGTGATGCTTTCGACTTCTTCGGTAGCTTCGCTTTCGAAGCCGATGCCTAGACCACGCATGTCGGATGGAGATATGTCGGCGCTGTCAATGACTTCTGCTTCGATCGAGGGAAGTCGTTCTAAAGGTCGTGATTGACGGGACAAGGCAGGGGTGGGCTTGCGAGGCGATAAGTGGTGAGGACGTTCTGGCTTGTGACCGCGCATCACCTTTGCGGAGGGTGGCGGTGCGAGCATCCAAGCGACGTCCACGGCGGAGTCGTATTTCGTGACGGTGGCGGGATGGAAGTCGTTGATAGGTGGATGTGGTTGGTAGGGCCAAGCGGGACTAGACAGGGGCGTTGTCGCGAGTCTTGTCGGTGCAGGACGCTGCAGGTTGATCGACGCTGAAGCAGATGTCAAAACGGTAGGCGAAGAGCTATGCTGGGGTGATGTTGGGGTCGCGGGCTTCTCGTTCACTTCATCCAAGGACTCTGACAAAGGAGAGAGATTCGAGCGAGGCCGATCTTGCGGAAATGTGCTTGCTTTGGCGGGAGGTTTCAATCGGTAGTTGCGCTGGAAAGACTCTGCCCATTGTACGCGCTCGTCCACTGACAGATCTGGTGTACTTCGTCCTTTGATGTCTTTCCGGTCGGATTTGCTGGTACTACCACTTGATCTAGGTGGTGTCTCCTTCTGCCTCGATTTCAATTGCCGCGCGGCAGCCTTGCTCTCCTTGCTTGGTCCAATTGTGATTTCAAGGTCCCATGCCGGGTTCGTAGTCGACGGAAGAGGATGTACATATTGACTGAGTCCGTTGGCTTGATCCTGCGCAGCAAGTGCTTCCTTCTCTTGACGCAGTAGATCCGCCTCCTGTCTCCTCTTCCGTCTCGTCCTGGCCTCTGTGCATGGTGCACAACTGAGGTAGTAGAAGACGGCCGACTGGATACCACGATGCAATGCCATGCGAACGATGCGGCACAGGCCGTACAATGTCGATTAGGCTCCGGACCGGACGCTAAGTATGCTCGGATGGTCAGGCAATCCTTCTCTTATTCTTCAGAACGCGGTCGGAGGCAATACGAGTGAGAAAGCCGTCTCCTCCAGGTCGTTTCGTGGTAGTGTCGACGTAATCTGGGAGCCCAAGTCTTCTCGCAATTCTGGTGGAATGGCGGTAGAAGGCTCCTGCCTCGCCAGAAGGTTATTGGCAAAGAATCAGCCCTGTCGAGCAAAAGAATACACGGTAGGCCATCCCAGGCGAATCTCGGATGCGACGAAATGCGGTCTTGTCTCAAGGCGAGGGCCAGGCTGGGGGGCTCGTGTTTCACCGCTCGTAGATCTCTATCTTCGGTTTTGGGTCGGTAGATTGGCCTTGGAGAGTGGAATTGCTTCCCAATTGTACACGCGGTGTATTCTTGAAACGCGACCTATATTCTTCCGAGCGCTGCAGGCTTAATCGACTCAAGGTGGGAGGGACGGTTGCGGCAAACTTGCTTTCTTGCCCTCCCAACGTTGACGTTGACGGTCAAGGGCGAGGGTCAGACTCGCGGACCCAGGCCGGCCCATTCCGGGAAAGCCGAGCTCTCATTTTGTTGGTCCCCGCAGGGACGAGAAGTGGACCCCTGCGCCATCAAGATCTACCCCACATGGCAAATACATGTCGCCATGCACGTGCTTGTATAGACAACAATTCATCTTGAACATACACGCAGAATTCACAGAATTTTAGCCATGTGATGGTTACATACTTGCTCAAACCATCAACATTATAGATCGATCATAACTTGGCCGATCCCTTTGGTCTTTCCTGCACTGCTCCGCGTTGGTATACTTTGACTAATTGCCGGATCATCAGATCAAGCATGACGTCTTCGCTACCTCCACTATGGTTTGTAAGTGCTGGTATGGGGAGTTCTGGTAGGAATACTTACGGAATCCGGTTCCCTGGCACTTCTCTGTATATCCCTGTGGCAATGTTAACGTTGGTCTGGTAGAATGCAAGTAAGGTACGAACGTTCAGCAATCTCTCCTTGCCCCGACCTAGTATATCCGTTGCCTCCAAATAACAGTACAGCACATTGACTACACTCGTTGAGTACCATCGCGGCTTGTGCCTTGGCTGCTGCCGTCAGGCCACCAAGCTCGATGTCTGCCTCTTCTTTGGACATCTTGGTCATGGCATAGACAAACTGCTCAACCCACGCCCACTGTGCTTCGAGTTGTGCACCGCACTTTGCCAATCGGTGTCGCACTACAGGTTGTTCCATCAGCGTCTTGCCAAATGCCTCTCTCTTGAGACAGTACGCAAACGCTGCACTCAACGCCACACGTGCTTGTCTGGTAGCACCTATCGCAATTGTCAAGCGTTCATGATTGAAGCTACGGCAGTCAGTGCTGATCAGAATGTCTAAATCGTGCCACCATGGCCTGGTAGTATCTCGAGCACATACTACCAGGCGGACAACGTCTACTTACTTGGTCATGATATACCGCATCCCCTCTCCTTCCTTTCCGATGATATTCTCCACAGGGACCTTGACCTCGTCAAGCTCGATGTAGGTGGTTCCGGCCGAGATCTGGCCAGCTACTTTTAATCTTCTCATGCTGACTCCGGGATAATTCTTGAGTGGTACTACCAGCATGCTCAACCCGCCAGCACCTGGACCACCGGTACGTACTGCCATTGCCGCCACGTCGCTCCAAATGCCGTTCGTGATCCACTTCTTGGTGCCAGTGACGATGTAGTGCTTGCCATCCTTCGTGGCAGTCGTTTGTATATTTGCGACATCAGAGCCCGCGTCCGGCTCGGTAATGGCAATGCAGGCTCGTTTCCTACCAGTAAGCAGATCTGGTAGGAATTTATCTTGTAATTCTTTGCTTCCAAACTTGAGTATCGGCGGTACGCCGAACGCAATGCCGGTCGTTAGAGACCCAGGCGGGCCAGCGAGACCAGACCGCAGCATTTCGTCGCCAGCGATCAAGCCATGAAAAGCATCCCACTCTTCAACCTTGACACCAAGAATGTCGTGAATACCAAGGCTCTTCAGACGATCGACAGGTAATGGTGCTGGTAGGGATGGGATGAGCATATGTGCTTTGGAAAAGACCTCGAATACATGCTCAGGAACTGTTTCTTCACGCTCCCAATCCATGGCGTGCTTGAGGAGGTTCTCCTCCACGAATGCCCGGCATTTCTTCTGAAACGCCCGATGTGAGTCTGTGTAATATGGGCTTGGTATGCCGCATAGCCAAGGAGGTTCCGAGAATGGTACAGGCCGGGAAGTCATAGCTTGTAGTAATGTGGTTGTATGTTACTTTAATCAGAGCGTGCTACAAACCAGTGCTTTACTCAGTCAAAGTGAGGGAATGGTGAGAGAATGATGAAGAGATGGTGAAGTATACAAACCGCATCCGAATGATGGATCCTGGAAGACCGTTGATAGTTTACTGAACCCCGACATCAAGATCCGAGGGCTGGGCTCCCCCGCGGTCGCGCTCGTTGCCATTCCACCGGCCTATCTTCGGTTGAACTTTTCCACTCCGCGACTTCAATCTTCGAAGAAATCTACGCTGACGCGACAGGATCACAGGAGTCGTTCTATATCACCACACAACATGGCTGACTCCTCTATCAACAAGGATGCGCCTCTTCGCGCCGTTCAGGTCGAAGCTCTGGTCGTCATGCGCATCATCAAGCATGGCAGTCAGGTCTTTCCCAGCGTTGCGACAGGTGCTCTCACCGGAATGGACGTAGAGGGCACCCTGCAAATCACAAACTCATTCAACTTCCCGGTAGTCGGCGACACAAACTCAGACTCTCACGATGGATCGAATTTGGCAGCTGCAGCACCTCGCGCAAAGGCAAATGTCGCATACTCAAATGAGATGCTGAGATGTTTGAAGGAGGTCAACGTGGACGCACAGAGTGTGGGCTGGTATATGAGCACAAGCATGGGCAACTTTGTCAACCTCAACACGATCGAGAATCAATTCTTCTACCAGAAAGAGATGAATGAGCGGACGGTCATGTTGGTACACGACGTCAGCAGGAGCTCGCAGGGATCGCTCAGCATTAGGGCGTACAGGCTATCACCTTCTTTCATGACCTCGTACAAGGAGGGCAAATTCACAACTGAGAGGTAGGTCACATACGGCAGTATTCATATGCTTCCCATACTAACAGCATATCGTAGTCTTCAGAAGAGCAACCTCCGGCCCACAGACATCTTGACCGAGCTACCAGTCAGCATCCACAACTCACACATCCTCACATCCTTCCTGCACCAACTCCCCGCTGCTCCAGTCGATAGGGATCTCGGCTTCCCTCCCAGCCTCGCATCTCTCGACCAAGATCCTAACCTCAACTCGAACCCACTCATCCCCAACTTTGACTCTCTCGATCTCTCGATAGACCCCTTCCTCGAGAAGACTTGCGACCTCCTCCTAGACAGCATCGAGAATCACCACACCGAGCTCAACAACTACCAATTCTATCAACGTTCACTTGCAAGAGAGCAAGCCAAGATTACAGCATGGCAATCCAAGCGAAAAGCCGAAAACGCTCAGCGCGTCATCACAAAACAACCACCCCTCCCAGAAGACGAATGGCAAAGACTCTTCAAGTTGCCACAAGAGCCAAGCAGACTCGAGACGCTACTCAACAGCCGACAAGTCGAGCAGTACTCGCGCCAAGTGGACGGCTTCACAGCGGCAGTGTCCTCGAAGATGTTCGCCGTGCGTTCAAACCTGCTACCCGGCGAAGCAGAAGTTTAAGCCATATATTCACAAGCACCACGGCGTTGACAGGCAGGGCAGGGGCAAAAGCGATACCGCATAGCAAGGCTTCAACTCGACCATAGACACCCTCAATCATGACATTCTCACATCCCCCTTCATCTCTACCGTCCCTCCAACAAAATTTTCGTCCAATCAAACGCGTCCCACTTCTTCCTAAACCCCTCCACCCTATGATCCCTCCTCACCCACCTCCCCTGCCTCTTCACCGTCTCCACCCCTCTATCCAGCATACCCCCCAACACCTCCCTCGCGAACAAATCCCCCTTGGGCCACCGCCGCTCATCCTCAACCACATGTCCCGCCCCACCATCCATCCCGAACCATACGTGAAAATACGGCATCTCCTTGACCATCATCTTCCTAAACGCCGCTTTGCCGTACCGCTCCCTCGCACCGGCAGCCGTATCCACGATCTTCCGGTGTTGTGACCACTCCTCGTCGCTCGCGAGTATAGCCTCCTTGAAGAAACCAGGCGCAGCGTCGACGAGGTGATGCGACAAGGGCACGGCGTTGAGCGCAGCGTGCCGGCGTCCGTCGCGCGAGGCTGCGTTCTCGTAGAAAATCACGCCGCGGTCTTGACTGGCGTAGAAGCGTGTCAGTGACTTTTGGAAGTTGCGGATTTCTTCCCACTCGTCGTCGTCGCATTCTAGGAGGTTGGAGCGGTGTTGGATCGGCACGATGACGGTGCCGTGGCGGACGAGTTCGGGTTCCGTGGCGAGGGTGAGGTAGGTGCGTGTGCCGAGGGAGATGAGCGGGGCGGTGGGCGGTTCGTTGCGGTCTTCGTGGTGGCAGAGTGGGCAGGTGTCGAGGATGCGTTGGGTGCGTTGGTAGTCTGAGATGGCGGTCGAGCGGAGGGCGGTGTCGGATTTGATGTCCCGCGTGGCGAGCTTTTCGGCGTTGTCGTTCATGTATTCGAGGTCGTTGGTGAATTTGGTGTCTTTGGCGATGCGGTTGGCGAGGAGGAGGCCTTCGTTGGCGTGGGATGTGTTGCGGGTTCGTCGCTCGTGGCGGACCATGTCAGCGATGGACATTTCAGAGTTTTCTGTGACGGTGCCTCGTTCGAGACCGCGTTTGTTGGTGACAGCTGATACTTCGGTGCCTCGTCCACCTGCGAGGAGGCGATTGTCCATATTGGACAGGACGACGGTGTCTGATTGAGCACCATTGGCCGAAGCAGCTACTGCAGCGTTGTATTCCGCTTCCAGGTCTGCGGCAGAAGGATCTTTCCGCAGCTTGGCCTTCATCATCTTTGCCTTGAGCTTGTTGAGCGCGGTCTGGTCTAGTCGAATCGTACCACCAGGCGGCGGTGGCGGCTCCGTCGACAACTCTCTACCCTGCTCTGGCATCGGTCGATCATTCTGCGGCGCCTTATCGTGATGCTCGCGGATCCCAGCGGCGAGCTTGCGTTCCTGAAAGAACTCTCCACTAGGCTTTTCAAGACCGACATAGTCCTTTCCATACGTGTCCCGTCTGCTCAACTCGCGTTGCTCTTCCCTAGCATCATCAAAGTCCCGCAAGTCCCCATAACGATCCAGTGCGACTTCATCTACCGGCCGTCCTTCGTCTTTGGCTTGCCGATATACGGCTTTCAGCTTGGTCATGCGCCATTGAGAACCAGAATCACCAAAGGTGTAAGAGACCTCATGCTGCGCCGGCTCATCCTTGACATTGGTATCCTCTTCATCGTCCTCATCCTCCAAGTCCTTCATGAGCTGCTCCATCTCATGTGCGTGGATCTTCTTCTCATGACTTTCCTTCGCAGTGACGAATTGTGATGGCGGCGATTCAGTCCTTCCAGAACGCTGAAGGTAGTCCACGTCCAGAGTCGAGGGAGCCTGCATCCACGAGTCCCTTTGCTGCACCTCTCCAGCGTCATCACCACGTCCGTCCAGGATATCCTCAGTAGGTGGGGCTGTCATGGCTTCTTTTTCCACCCATTCATCTTCCTCCTCGTCGCCAGCATTCCGGGTTGGCTGAGGAGATGCGCTTTTCAATCGTTTCGATCGGTGCTTGTCCTCTCGATCACGATCACGGTGGCTCCTATCCCTCGAGCGCTTCCGTCTATGGCTGCCCTCATCATCGTGTCGCGATCTGTGGTGGTGCCGATGCTTGTGCCGTCGCTCGTCGTCTCTGTGCTTACTACTACCAGACTTTGGTCGACTTTCTTTCTCAGCAGCCAGCTCGCGCTCAAAATCTTCTAGACCCATAGCAGCGACGCGTCAATGCTTGACAAGTGTTTGGAACCTCAGGTGGGATTTAGAGAGAAGCTCAAAAAACATGTCATAGCAGATGTTTGGGGCAAGTCGTGCCGGGTCTCCTTCACTCGGCTCAGTGAGCATTATTGAGCATCACTTGACATAGTCCTACCAGCTCTCTAGAACAGAAGGCAGATGACACCCACAAGACGTCCACATTATATCACGCTATCACATGCAGTGAAATGCCAGATTTACAAACGTGCATCAGCTGGTGGTACTTCCAGCAGAGTGAATCGCATCTTGTGCAAATCTCCAAACGGAATCTCCAACCGACCGCGGCCACGGATCTTCACTTTTCTCCATGCCAGAGCTTCACTACTTTCAACATCAGTGTGACCTCGATACGTCTCCGATACAAGTCGACATCCTTCTGTTTCGCTTAGGCTTACGTAGTATACGATTGGGGTCCTAACCGGCAACAGCATCCTTCCAGAACCGGCCCAATATGGCCTCCTCTTCCACCCCTACCAACCCCGCCAAACCTCCAGTCACTATCATCACAGTAGGATGCGCCGGCTCAGGCAAGACGACGTTCATGCAACGCATGGCCTCACACCTCCACTCCTCTTCACGACCTCCCTATATTCTCAACCTCGACCCAGCAGTCCACTCCACCCCCTTCTCCCCAAACATCGACATCCGCGACTCGGTCAACTACAAAGAAGTAATGAAACAATACAACCTCGGCCCCAACGGCGGCATCCTCACCTCCCTGAATCTCTTCGCGACCAAAATCGATCAAGTCCTCTCCATCCTCGAAAAGCGCTGCCTCCCCTCGCAACAACCCCCCAACTCCCCACCCGTCCCCGCGCATATCCTCCTCGACACCCCCGGCCAAATCGAAGTCTTCGTCTGGTCCGCGTCAGGCTCCATCCTGCTCTCGGCCCTCGCATCCTCCTTCCCCACCGTCCTCGCCTACGTGATCGACACCCCTCGCACGACTTCCAGCACCTCCACTTTCATGAGCAACATGCTCTACGCAATCAGCATCCTGTACAAAACCCGCCTACCCATGATCCTGGTCTTCAACAAAACAGACGTCAAGAAGCCCGACGAAGCCATCGAGTGGATGCGCGACTTTGAGTCGTTCCAGGCTGCTCTGCGCAAGGAAGAGGAGGAAGACGACGGCACGGGAGGAAGTGGGTACATGGGGAGTTTGCTGAATAGCATGAGTCTTGTGCTGGAGGAGTTCTACAACAATCTCTCCGTGGTAGGGGTGAGTAGCATGACGGGAGAAGGCATGGATGAGTTCTTCGCCGCCGTGGAGGGCAAGAGAGGGGAGTTTGAGCGGGAGTATGCGCCTGAGCTGCAAAGAAGGAGGGAGGAGAGGGAGAGGGAGAAGGAGGCGAATAGGGAGAAGCAGGTGGAGAAGTTGATGCGGGACATGGGTGTTGAGGAGAGAGGGGTGGGGAAGGGGCAGGCGAAGGAGGAGGCGGAGACGGTGAGTGAGGCGGAGGATGAGAGTGATGATGATGAAGGGGAGGACGGGGGAGAGGGGGAGAATAGATCCGAGACGGGGTTGAAGGCGAGGTACGAGCAGGCGCTGAAGGATAAGAGCGGGGTGAGTGCTGAGGATGCGAGTTTTGCAAAGTATGTCCAGATGGCGGGGATGAATCGGTAGGAGGTAAGGGATGAGTGATGATTATATGATACCCTATAGATTGAAAATGTATAGTAGGAGGTGAAGAACTCAAAGGAACAGTGATCTCTATTGAACGAACTCCACTTAGGGAACTTCAACGCACTATCTGTTCGCGCCTCGAAGTGCAGGCGATAGCTGTGGTACTGTCCGTGATATCGAGTCAGTCTCTTGCACCATCCGCAGTCGTCAGCACTACCACAGCTCTTGGCTACTGCGCCAGCATTTGCCCTGCCTATCGAAGCCCTGCCAGTGAAGCTCCGGACATATCCCTATGAGCAGCCGCGTGCACTCCCTCTCTGCGATTCCCGCGAGAAACTCAACATTTATTGGTAGAGGAGCTCCTAGTAAGACTGTTGTGACTGGCCGTGGTACGGCTGACAGCCCAACCCGACCTCCCCCAATGAAGCAGACGATTCACTTACTGTGAAGGACCCTACCATAGAAGCACAACCCATCCTGCCTACCGACCCCCCACCTGTCACCCTATCTGCCGTCTCGCAATATCAAACGGGAGAGATTCCCCAAAGCAGTCCCTCGACGATCAATCCCGATGACCAACCCCTCAGACAAGGCCGCGAATCATCGGAGAACACGAAGCATGCGTCACCTCTCCCTCATGTACAGAATACGAACCGCTGTACAGAGCTTATGAGGGAGCTTACAAAAGAGCTTACGACACAGAGCTTATGAAGAGCTTGGAACAGAGCTTATACTCACCACATATTGCCTATACAAACGTGAAACAATCCAACATCCAGTCATACATCTCGACATAGCCATCTTGAACCTTTGGTTCCAGGCGAAACGAAGCTAACTCGACGTCAGGCCATATGAAACAGGTCCGACGAGGCGAACACTTCGTGTTCCCTGTCCCAGCAGGAACGTTGGGGTTGTAGAGCGGACTTCGCTCGGAAGTCGGTCGTGCTTCGGGCGAGGAGCGACCGGGCGAACCAGCGTCAGAAGGGGCGTCCAGTCAAGCGTACAAGTAAGGGGGTCATCGACGAGACACGAGCCTGGTGGGTATAGTAATCAATGTCGTGGCCCACAAAACCAATGTTCAAACTTGGAAGCGCAAGCTGGCGTTCCTTCCCGAAATAGCCATCGTCCTCGTTCAGACACCCCCCCCCACGTCGTGACCACGCACTCGGGACCAGTGCGCTCGTGTATCAGTGGAGGCAGGTGAGGCAGGTGGAATCGAAACGCAGGTGTAGCGGACAAGCGACCAGTTGTCTACGTTATGCAACGGAGAGGGTTGGGATAGGTTCCCATGATGTGTGCGTCGACGTTTGGTCTTATCGGTTGGTAAACGAGGGAGATGGTGGCGGTATCGGCGACCGGTAGGCGAAGAAGGGAGGGAGAGATGGAAGGGTGTCCGAACGAGCCGGTGGCGACTAGTGAACGACGCCGAACTCTCACGTGGATTGATCGAAATGGGGAGAGGAGTGAGGCGGGAGGGCCGGTTGGCGGTGTCGCTGAAGCTACGAAGGGTGAACGTAGGACGCCATTGGTGAATTGCTTGTCTGAGATGGACGGTTGGAGGTGGTGGGAGGTGATGTCATTTATAGACCGTTGGAGTGTAACGAAGATGTGTCAACGGAGAAGCTTTCGAAGCCAACGGCGAAGGGGCGTGTGATTCTTTGTGCAAGCGCTGGTCGTTGTGATGAGAGTTAAGGTTGGTCGTAGAAGTAGTGAGATGATCTGTCCGACGCACGGTCTTGTCGTTGTCGAAGGACTAAGTGATCTCGACTGAATCCGCAGGGATTATGCCCTACATCGGTAATACTTCCAGGAGATAAGTGGGGCGCTCACTGATAGAATAGCCGCTCGATAGTAATCTGCTTTTTGACTGAATCTCGATAGAACAGTCAATGGAACAAAGCAAGGATGAATAGGGAAGGACAAAGAATGAGAAACTACATAGGGTAGCGTTGACGGTCTGGCAGCGTTGATCTGCAGTGAGGCTCTTTCGAATTGGCATGAATCACCACGTGGAAAGACATCATGGCCGTTTGTGATGGTCGACCTGCAGAATGGAGTAGGAGCTATCTTCCCTTGCTTGCCGAGGTGATAGCTTGACACTGGTGAACAAGGTGGTGGACATCACGATAGGCCAGTTGAGATAATTCGCCAATATTGACACCAGGACACGCTTGTCGTTGAGCTACTGCCATGTGCTATTGCCATGTACTCTGAGAAGAAGGCCTCATTGGACGATCCAATAGAGCGGTTGCTTACTGTCCATGTCGAGTTCGGTAGATGAACATGCGCTGCTCCACGTGTAGACTGAGCGGTAAACGAGCGAAGATCGGAGGGAGACGGCCGACAGAGACAGCTTCCCTTGTCTACTCGCCTACAGATGGATTCTGTTCTGTGGAGGAGAAGGCACGGCTGAACGGCGTGCCGAAAGGTTGGTGGAGGCACATGGGAGCGCGGCTGAAGCGAAGCGCAGCGGTGACCGGTATACCAACCACTCCAAGGTTTACGGGTGTCGCGGGAGGAACGTTGACAGCCCGTTGAGGTTGGGCCGGCCACGGTGGTTCAGAGAAGAGAGTGTTGAAGAATAGCTAAGGTATGGAGGTGGTGGGGAAAACGGGTGGAGAAGAGGTGGTCGTGAAGGCTGGAATATTGGTATAATCCATGAAGAGCTTGTCTGATGGGTGGCTGAGAGACAGTAGCTGATAGTCTGTACTTTCCTTGATCCAACCATGGGATCGAACCGTCTATTGCAGCCCGAAGGACCTTTTGGTGATAGATCTTCGTACAGGTTTCAGTATGTCGCGTTTCGGTAGTGTATGAAGCTGCGTGTGAAGAAGCAGGTTGAAACGTCGGATGTAGACATGAGGTCATATTGTACATGTCTATACGGACGACGTGCCGAGTAATGCTGAGTGTACAAATCGGATAAAATGAACTGAACCAAGGGAGATGTCGTCGGATGCATAACCGAGGAAAGCTCTGACGAAATGACCAGAGGCGAAAATAAAATGGGAGGGATGATGTGCAGTAGATGTGTATTGTGGTTTGGGAGAGGCAGCCAATCCATGTGCGTCAAATTGATTGATTCATCTGGCATTACTCGTGCATTGAGATCTCGCATTCAGCGGCTTCAGCCTGACAGAAGTTTGTTCACGAGTAATCATGCTCGCGTGGCTAGCTGTAAACATGCACAAGGTCGCAACGTTGGTGCACAAGGTACACGCAAGGATGCTCGATAGAGTCGATGCTCTCTGCAAGGCTAGACATTCCCACCCAGCTGGGCCCAACGAGTCCTGTGCTTGTCCTTCTTCGGGGCACAACAGGGGCAATAGTGCACTGACAGAGCCAGAAAAAGATGCATGCAGAGGGCACCATCAGTCTGGTTGTCCTTGCAGATTGCTATTTACATACACAATCCCTTGGTCCGGGACACCCTGACCGTGTTCGTGCAGGACTCGTAGACGAACATACCGCCATGCCCTGAGCACGGAAGAATTATGGTCTGGTTCACCAAGAAGTATGTCGCGGTATTTTCGGGCTTTCCTACAAAACTCAGCTGACGATACGGAAACCAAGGTTTCTGCTTGTCGCGGACCGTTATGAAGCAAGTCTTGACGGTTACGCGTGCCACCACTTTTTTTGTGCGTGGGGTGGCCTTTTCTAATTTCCTACGAGTCTCGTGAGGGTCTCGTGAGTGCTTCACGCCCAAACGTGACACACGCTATCCTCTCCTCCCGTTGCCTCATCCGCTGCTGGCCCTCTCCCTTGCATGTCCCCGTGAGCAAATTAGACATGTAGCAGGTCTTTACTGGAGGGGCATATCTATAGCTGATCCTGCCAGCAAACAATTTGTACATCTCGTGCCTGTTCATCACTTTTAAACAGTCGTTCATTCTCTACACTGACAAACACTTTCTACCAGTCAGAGACAGGACTCTCGGCTGCGCATTACTATTCTTGCCGCCGTTTCTCTTCTTGACGTGACTCTCTGCGTTGGCACCTGGCCGTTGCCTTTGTCGCGCTTTACGCCGTTGGACCTAAACATCCTCTCGCTGGCAGCTGTACCATCACGGAACTGCGACGCCGTTGGAATCGATATTTCTCCCCTTCCCAACCTTCGTCTCCTTTCCCAGCCAAGCGGGGCGGGCCATCGTTGTCACTCTTGTCAAACACGCCATACATATAGAAGCCATCTGCTTCCCAAGCCCAAACATCTCCACCACACAACAACACAACTCGACAATCTTACGACGACAAACTCAAACATTCTCTAGCCCGACATATTATCATCACCACTAGCCACACACTCCTTACTACAACTACCAACTACTATACAAACATGTCCGCCACCTTCTCGCCAGTCTCTCCCTCCAACTCTTTCCGCAAGATCAAGTCCATTGTCTCTCCTCTCGGATCCCCATCACCAAGCATGTCCAACATGTCTGATGCTCAATCTTACATGTCATCACCAGCATGCTCGCCATCGCGGGATGGTCAGTCCAACCGCTTCTCAACCGCCAGCAACTTCTCAAACCTCTCCTTTCAGCTCCGTTCCATGCGCAACATGATCAGGCGAAAGCCATCTACTGTTGAGCTTGAGCTTGAGGAGGAGCGACGGGCATGTAACGATGGTCTCCTCGCCATCATCGAGCCAAGACCATCTACCATCTCCCACGTCAACGGTATCGAGGAGGTCCTCTTCGGCCGTCTTTAAACGGTTAGCCCAACGCAAATCTTCACTTCCATTCGGTGTCAGTAAATGATTACCACTTCACCAAACAATACACTTTATCAATTTCGATCGAGTCAAGGAAAGACAATCCGACCTCGCGGGCGCGGCCAAACAAGCCGCACGACATGACGCCCTTGTAATGCCCAACATATATATATCATACAGCTTCTTTTTCTGTAGCGGTTGAGTCGAGAGACTAGCCGACTGGAATACCCAAATTTGGATACACTTGGGGTGCAGGGATGGTGGTACTTGGCTGAGCAAGCCTTCTGTGCTGGAAAACAGAACAGCCATCTGAATGAAAAAAACTTCAAAATCACTCTTTGCAAGTCGTGCCTCTCGTGACTTGTCATGTATACCTTGCCGCTCTCCCTTTGGTGATTAAGTTGACCTTTCGAGGTCACGCACACGTATGATGTTGTCGATAGAACATGACCACGAGCAGTAACCCTTGCCTGCATCCCCGAATTTTCATGTTTACGTTTCATTGGTCGAGAGTCGAGACTCCATTTTATCGCGGCGCGTTCCTGGCCTAGCGTCAGGGGTTTGAACTTTTGGGCAAGCGGCTGCTGCACGGCCACTCTCTCTGCACGCCTCGAATCTCAGCCAAACAAGCCTGCTTCACATCCTTTCAACTTCTCAATTCTCCTTCACAATCTCAAATCTCAAAACGCTAACCGTCGTCACTCTTTCAAACTCTGGTAGGCGTCTCGTTCTTACCTCTGCACTCCTTTGCTACAACACAAATCCGTAATCGCCAGCCCGGACACGAAAGGGTTGCCCCTTGCACACGAATCAGCCTCGTCAGGCATTTCTTCACGACCCACACAACACGCATCTCTCCACCATGCGTGTTTCATCCGCTCTCGCTGCCACTGCAGCCATCCTTCCATCCGCCCTCGCTGTCGGCAAACACGGATTCGCCGTAGGATCTGTCATTGGCAGCACCACACAATGCAAGAAGCAGTCCGATTGGGAAGCCGACTTTGACGCCATCAAGGCTTCTGGCAGCAATATTGTCCGCATCTACGCTGCTGGTCAGTGTGATACCGCAAAGAACATTCTTCCAGCAGCAAAGGCAAAGGACTTCAAGGTCGTCCTTGGTGTTTGGCCAGATACCCCAGAGTCATTGCAAAATGACAAGGCTGCTCTTCAACAATACGTACCACAATACAAGGACCAGGTCTACGCCGTGACGGTTGGCTCCGAGACGCTCTACAGGGGTAACTTCACTGGTCCAGAGCTCCTCGAGAAGATCAACGAGATCAAGCGTGTTCTCCCAGACGGCGTCAGGGTCGGAACCGCCGACTCATGGAACAAGTACGCCGACGGGACCGCAGACGCAGTCATCCAGGGCGGCGTCGACATCCTGTAAGCCCTGCCATCCGTCCATATCTCTACCCACCACTAACATTGCCCAGCCTCGCCAACGCCTTCGCCTACTGGCAAGGCGCCCCCATCGAAAACGCCACCCACGTCTACCTCGACGACATGATGCAAGCCCTCGGCCGCATCCAATCCGTATCCGGCTCCCTCGACAAGATCGAAGTCTGGAATGGCGAAACCGGCTGGCCCACCGACGGCGGCAGCGACTACGAAGCCGCCACAGCAGGCACCAAGAACGCCGAGACATTCTACCAGCAAGGTTTCTGCGGTCTGCTCGACTGGGGCGTGAACGCTTTTTACTTCGAGGCCTTTGACGAGCCATGGAAGCCAAGCACCACTGGTGACAACGGGGAGGAAAAGATTGAGACTGTCTGGGGTGCTATGGACGCGAACAGGAAGCCCAAGTTTAGCTTGGCTTGCAAGTAGATGTTCATTTGGGATCAGAGAGGGATAACATTCGACCACGATTTGCATTGTTTGTTCTGCTTTTCTCTCATGACTATTTTGGGAGGCAGAGGGGGCATATTCTGGATCATTACGTTCAAACAATAAAAGAAGACTACGGGACGAGATGCTGCTCTTGCTGAGTCGGCATGGAGGAGGGATAAATTGAGTGGGCTTGGTAATATGATTCATGTTCACTTCATATGGTTGGCTCTCTTCTGATGTCCGCCACTGCCTGGAGGTGCAATCTCATTTGACGTGCTATTCGTCGACGTTGAGTACAGGATACCCGGTGCTGAGGGTGACCTTGAGCACACGACCCTCTGGTGAACGCCCTTTGTGGCCGAGCGGGTGCGCTCCTGCTGTCATCGTGCCGCATGATCGAGCAGTGACACGGAATAAGTCTGCCAGCGTGAGCGACTGCCACGGACGCTCAAAGCGACTAGAGTCCCAATCCTAAGCCTGCTCGCCCTGTGTCCGCTGACAACGCTCTCCATCCAGTGGCAGGAAATGGGCTGGTGCCAATCGTATGTCCTGCTGAGGTGTGACCAGCCTCATCCTGCTGCTCATTCATTCTCTCTCTGCCTAAGACTGGTGCGTGTGGATGGGTGAATCAATCGTCGAAGCCTTCGAAACCATCTTCCTCATCTTCATCCTCGCCTTCCACCTCCTCCCCGTCTTGCTCCGTATCCGCGCCACTCCTTGACTCTCCATCCACCTCATCCCCTCCATCGCCGTTTGTATCCCTCCCAGCACCAGCCCAGTCCCCGAGTCCCCCCTCCTGCAGTACCTCACCCGCCTTCTTCCTTACTGTCTTGGTCTGACTCTCTCTCTTCAATCCATCCAGCATCCCCACCACTTCTTGTGTGTCCAGCTGCCTCCCTGGATCCGCTCTTTCCATCTCATCCACCAACACATCGAGGACATGTAATTGCAGCCCGACTGGGAGCTTAATATTCGCTGCATCCAATGGACCCTCTTTCAGGATGTCCAGATAGGACCTCAAAAGGGAGGGTGACCACTCATACCCCTCTGCCTCTCCCTGTTCATCTTCTCCTTCTTGATCATCCGCTTTCCCTTCGCTATGTGCTGCTTCTGGACCCTTCTCCGGGGAGGAAGGAATCTTACATCCTTCAAACCCGACAAACACCATCCGGCGCACGAGGAAGAGGAATTTGTCCAGGCGAGCCTTGTCGATGCCCTCCCATTCCCTAGCTATAGTTGTCCAAAAGGCGCGGACGAAGGAGAGGAATTTAGGTTCTGTTTCCTCCCCATCTTCCCCTTCAGGCGGAGCGGCAGCAGAGGATGACGTCCGCCGTCGTTTGGAAGTCGTATCGCTCTGCGCACCTCGCTTGCGCTTTTTCTGCGAAGTCGATTCATCCTCCACTTGCTCCTCCTGGCTCATCGTCGGTGTTTCTCGCAGAGTGTACGTGAGTCCCGAAATTTCAATCGAGAGGCGTTGCTGATGCAACATCTTCGGTGTCATATAGAGGCAGTAAAAGAGTCCTTTCCAGAGTTTGAGAAAGTCGAGTTGTGTGAAGTTTTGTTTTTTGGAGAGGAAGGTGGAGAGGCTGGCCATTGCTGCGCGGCGGCGGGAGAGGGAGGAAGAGGCGAGGGCGCGGAGGAGGGGTCCCTCGGGGAGTGAGAGGGAGTCTGGTTGTGCCATTGTGAGGTCGTGGAGCGTGGTGGGAGTGGTTGCAGTGGTGGCTTGCTGAGCGGAGGAGATGGAGGTGAGGAAAAAAAATTGGTCGGGGTCGGGGGAGGAGCTTCCGATGGTGCGGTTGAAGTTGTGGGGTTGCGTTTAACAAATGTCCGTGGTTCGGTGATATGCATAGCTTGACGAGAGAGATGCTAGCAGCTCACAATTGTGATATGTGCTCCAGAAACGCGATAGATAGTATGACGCATATGGAATAATTGTAGACTGCTACCTGCTCTCAGTCAACACCAGGAAGTTGGGATTGCACGGGCTAGCCATCTGAGTTTTGTCACTTGATGGCATTGAATAAAACACGTTACTACAGAAATCAGCAGAGCAGAGCCTGCGGATGTAAGATGCGAATATAGTTAGAAAGATGTCACTGTCAATGAAAACCTCATAATCGTAAGTCTTTCTCTTGAGAGTCTTTACGCTTCATAAGTTACTCTTATAAGGCTCCTTATTTAGAGAGTCATTTTACAACTGCCCCGCAGATTTACGATGCCCCGCAGATTTACCGACGTCTTGGTAATTAAGCACGTCTCTTTCTAGCTATCTAGATAACATTAGATCTCTACCTAAGTGAATTCAGCAACACCACTAAGAGATTAATCAATTGTCGCACATCTGCTTCTAAGCTCTAATATTCGATTAAACAACAGAATCTGAGCATTTAGACAATATCCGAAATGAATACGCCATCTCACTTTTAAAGCTTAGTAAGAGTACGCATTTTACATTATTCTTCTTGCTCTCTTTACGCGCTGATATATCACGTTAAGACAGCAAGCTAACATGCGTTACAGACAGCCTATTGTTTGCTCAATAGATGCGCGTAAGAGGCGCGTCGGGCTGATATGCCTCCCCGCAGCCGATACACAGTGGAGCAGTCACAAGTAAGGTGCCCTAGAATTTCCCCTTTACTTTCTCCTCTAATGTCCTCATCAGATCGACCGAATTGTCACACATCGACCATGCCCGGATGACCAGAAGCGCTCAGAGTATTTGATCTGCTGGAAATCACAGGACGATGCTTACCCGCCTTTGTCTTGGCATGGACTGGAGGAGTTGGGTGGCGTTCTACACCTAGTTCAACAGCATGTTGAGCAGCACAAAGCGTCCGAACGAACCAGAAACTTGACTCCCTCCCTCGACAGCCTCGCTGGCTCAAAACGCAAACGATTTGTGAACCAATTGCTCACGCCCGAGACCGGACTGTCTCCTGGGCCTGATGCAGACCATATCAATGGCTCAGCCCATAGGAAGAAGAGCCTCGGAAAGAATGATCCGCGTGTGTTCAACTGTTTCCTCCGACGCAAAGAAGGCTTGCTCGTCGCTGTACCCGCAACAACGAAACCGGCACTGGATGTGAGGAAGCTACCTACTCTGGAAATGAGGGAGCAAGTTACTGTGACAGATCTGAAAGATGCGGAACATGCCATCCGTCGGAGATATGTGTCGCGGCTCCAGCTTCTTCAACCACCTGTGCGATTCGAGAATATCGTCGACAGGGAGACGCCATCACTCTCATTCAACTTCATCGACGATTATGTCTTTCGGGAAGGCGTGGCGAAACAAGGTCTGGTGATGGGCTGTCAACAATGCAGGCCCAACATGGGAGCGAATCGTGGCTGCGAGTACACCAAAAAGTGTGACTGCCTAGAGTTCGCAGCGCCAGACCTGGACAAATTGAGTGAGGAGCAGCAAGCGGAATACAAGCGGCAGATCGACAACAACGAGATCCCAACCACGGCTGGTCTGGCAAAGCGCTTCCCGTACTTCAACGCAGGCGGACGAGCTGGCTGCTTGGTCGACTTCTACCTTTTACAACGGCATGTCATCTACGAATGCAATGCAGCATGCAAGTGCGGACCAATCTGCAAAAATCGGAATGTCCAGCATGGTCGTCGAGTCGAGTTAGAGGTCTTCAAGACGTCGAATGGTCGGGGCTTTGGACTCCGCTGTCGACAACCTCTTCAGCGTGGCCAATTTATCGACACGTATCTCGGAGAGGTCATCACTGATGCCGAGGCGGACAAGCGAGAGGCTCAGTCTGGAAAAGGCAAAGCTTCTTACCTCTTTGCGCTTGACAAATTTACCGGCGACAAGATTGGTCCGGGAGAGGAGATCACCCAGGAGAAAACATTTGTCGTGGATGGTCAGTTCATGGGAGGGCCAACTCGCTTCATCAACCACTGCTGCCAGCCGAACGTGCAGATACACACGGTCAGCTACAACAAGTATGATTACTTCGTCTACGATTTGGCATTTTTCGCTTGCGACGATATTCCGGCTGGACAGGAATTGACGTTCGACTATATGGACGGCGGCGATGCCGCGCTAGCAAAGGACGGAGATATGAGCATGACGGATAGGGCGATGGATGACGGCAAGTCAAAGGTCGAATGCAAATGTGGTGCGAAAAAGTGTCGGGGATATTTGTGGATGTGATGGAACTACACATGTTGAGACAGCTCTGCTTGGATGTTAGGGACTCCCAGTCTACGTGCCAAGTGTGTGGAAGTCGTCGTAGCAAGCTGCCAGGACCCGGTGGTAATACTAGGCAACGAGTGAGTGGGCGCCAGGTGACGAAGCAGACGTACGAGCATCTATGGTAATACTTAGCGAGCGATGATTTCGAACTGTTTCATGGCACTTTCTGTCCCATGCCATCTGCCCGCCGGCGTATGATGCCGGTTTCTTTGCTGTCACGATACAATCTGTCGTGCAGGACAGAAGTCTTGCCACGAGTCGGCAGAGGTGACAGCAGCCACGGCTGCGTGAACTGAGCAAGGATTTGTACTTGCTGTATAGCACGCACTAATAGCTCGCACAATCGTAAAATCGACTCAGTATTTTCCTACTACAATATACTCCAGCCTCAATGCACCCGAAGATAACAACATGCATAGATGTTGTCGATCTAGCCGCTCGGATCTCGTGAGCAGTAATTGTTAAAGAGCGCCCCCTTCTTTGCCGAAGATAGCCGACGACTTTTTATATATAACCCCACCTGCCACTTTTTTTGACCCCACGAGTTCCACGATCGAAATTGGAGAAGCCCAGCGTGACGAGGAATGACTGACGTCTATCAGACAAAAACAATCCGGCGCATCAAGTGCTGCGAGATTGCAGACCACAATGACAATTCATATAGTGTCGCAACTAATTGATCGCGCCGTAGGTATCCCTCCAAGCTATAATGATGTGAGGACCTAGCAAGCTTCCCCAACTAACCCCACATCCTCCTCCCCTCCACCCAACTGCCGTCTCGATCTTCAATAGTAGGTCATTCCCAATTCCGTTTCCCTCCTCCATCCACCACCCAATCCTCACCAAAATGTCATCCCTTCACCACCCCACCCTCAACACCACCTTCCAAGGCCACCGCGCCGCCTCAGCACCATCCACCCACTACCGCGGCATCCCCTACGCCACCGTTCCGCACCGCTTCGCCGACCCCTCCCTCCTCACCACATATGGCTCTACAACCGACGCTACCACCTTTGGCCCACGCTGCCCCCAAATCCCTGTCGACGTTGGATACCTCCTCCGCGAGCCAGAAGGGGACATCTGGTTCTCCACCACGGAAGACGAATTCGCCTGCACGAACCTCGACATTGCCGTCCCAGATCTCGCAGACAGCCAGAAAGGCACCAAGCTCCCTGTTTTCTTCTGGGTCCACGGCGGCAGCCAAGTCGTCTCCTACGGCAACGCGGGGAGCAAAATCGGCGACGTACGAAAACTCGTCAGCCAGAGCGTCGCGGACGGTACGCCGGTGGTGGTGGTATCAGTGCAGTACCGCCTTGGCATTTTCCACGTGGGGGACTCGGAGACGAGGAAGAATCTTGGGCTGCGGGATCTGATGGTGGCGTTGGAGTGGACGAGACGGTATATCGGGGGCTTTGGAGGGGATGCGGAGCAGATTACCCTCGCTGGAGAGTCGGCCGGGGCGGCGCTGGCGCATGCGATGGTCGTCATGGGTGCGGAGGTGAGGAGGGTGGCGTTGATGAGTGGGAGTTTGTGGATGAGTGGGCCGAGGCCGGACGCGATGGGGGAGGCAGGGGTGAGGGGGCCCGTGAGGGAGAAGTTGAAGGGGTTTGGAGGGGATGGGGATTTGGAAGGGGCGAAGGTGGTGGATTTAGTCAGGGCGCAGAAGGAGGCGGGCGTGGTGAGTGTGTTTTTGCAGGTGGAGGAGGGGTTGAAGGACTGGCAGACGAAGACGGGAAAGGTGGAGGAGTTGGTAGTGGGGGATTGTGAGTATGAGAGCGTACTGTGGAAGAATGGGGTGGATGGTCTGTCGGGGGAGGAGATTGATGCGTCCTTCACAAAAGCTGGGGCGACGGGAGAGAAGTTGAAGAAGCTGTATCACATCAACAAAGACCGGGCAAGCAGTGCGAGACACGGGGCTTTGGATTTGATCAATGATGTACTTTGGGCAATGCCTACCTGGAACCTGGCGAACTTGTTCAAACAGCAACGCAAGACTGCATACGTCTACCTCTTTGACCAGGCGAATCCGTGGCAAGCATCAGCGAGAGCTCACCACGCAGTGGATCTGATATATTTGTTTGAAGGGTTCGACATTTCACTGAACCCGGCGGGGCAAGCTCTGGCAAAGGAACAACGACGGAGATACCTCGAGTGGACACACGGCAGACAACCTTGGAGTGCAGACAAGACTTGTGTCTTCGGTCCACACGGAAGAGTCCAAGAAGTCGATGGAGAGGAAGTCAAATCACAAAGAAGGATGAGGGAGATCGGGGAAATACGCAAGCTGCCATTTGCGGAAGTGCTCGGAGTGCTGCCAGGGTTGATCGCAGGGCGAATCAGCCTTCATAATTGAGTCAGGGTAGAACAGACCTGCATGATTATTCTTCTGTTACAGGGAGAAAGGTACCTGGCTAATTTATGCAGCCGCGGTAATGGTCAAAGACTCAAGAGACCTTCTTGTCCTGCAACGCACCGCAAAGAGCCGAGCCGAGCAACACTTGTCTTGTCTCGTCTCGTCTTTTCCATGCCAGGCACGAGGGTTCGCAGGTTCGTTAAATACGACTCCACATTTTGTAGCTTCTTTAGGGCCGTCACTGGTCTGCTTTCGTTATCAGAAGGTAGAAAAAAAATAAATCCTCTTTTACAGAACTGACTTCATTTTTTGACCATCCCGTGCCCATTCACTGCTTTGTCCTCTGTGACACAGAAACCGACCAGCTTCAATTCGATCGTCCACAGCGGGCACAGCGGGGTCATTCTGGTCAGAATTGACGTGGTGTCCGTCTCCCGCCTTTCCTTGGTCTTTGCCGGCTTCCTCCCGTCGACACTTCACTCGCCCTTGGCCCGTGCTGAGAGAGCAGTGGTTTTTCCTCAAAATTCAACCTCCGCTTGTGCTCATACTACCTTTCGCACGCCGACTCACTCTCACAGCTCGCTCCCGTAGCTGCTTCGTGAAAAAAGCTCGTTGTTCGACTGGTTGCTCTCTGCTAAGCCGGGACACATACAGCATTCGCAGTGCGACTGTTATCCCGACCTCGGATCGACCTTTTTTTCCCCCTACCACCTGGCCAGCTTCATATCCGATCCCACGTCACACGAGCTGCCACTACCCACACTCGATCTTCTTTCTCGAGCTACTCAGAGGTGGTCGCTACTTAGGAAGGACCTCCAGATCCTGGTTCGCAGTCCAAACTTCTCGCTAGACCTCGACTTGATTCCGCCGACATTTTTTTTTATACCCGAAAGGAGAAATCCACAGCTTCAGCGTATCATACTCGGCAAGAGATTAGGAGGCACCGCGGAAATCACAAACGAGGACCCGTGCGGAGAGGTTGAACAACAAACCTCTCCGGACACGAAACAGAGTCAGTTTCTGACTGCTGTACCTACCTGACTGGCCTGTGCCTGGCCTTTCAACACTTGACAAGGTCGAGATGGCCTCATATGCGGCAATCGCCAAAGGGCGGTCCAGCTCAAATCCTTCTACCAAGCCATCCAGCGCTGGTGCATCTGGCACTGCAACCCCAGCTACCACATCGATACCGGAATTAGCTCCGGGCACGAATTGGGCAGATGATGTAGAGTCCAAGGATAGCGCACAGACTATGAGCCAGGCATCCACCGACATCTCCTCAGCACCATCTTCGAATGTCAAGCAAGGTGACAAGACCACTTCCGAGTCTGACGACAAGATACAATCGAGTCAAGCTACGACACTTGAGGAGAAGGATGCTACACCAACCAAGGATGCTCCCACCGAAGAGAATGGTTCAACGACCAAGGAGGCTGATGCTGCTGCCTCTACCGAGGCTGGTGCAGGTGATGAGAAGAAAGATGCAGAGGAAGTAAAACCTCCCAAGCCTGTCTTGCAGGAGGCCAAGATACCCACGGTCAACATTTGGGATAAGCGCGCCGCCGAGCTGAAGGCAAAGGTCGCTGCGCATGTTCCTACCAACCCAACACAAGCACCACAAGTATCTTCACAATCCGCCACGTCCGAGAGTGATCGTGGCAAGTTCGATGGTCGTAGGAGGTCTGAGCAACCATTTGCCGGTCGCGACTTCAAGCGGGGCGAGCTCCCCAGCAGAGGCCGGGGTGACTTCAAGGGTGGCAGAGGTCCACGAGAACCAAGACTCGAAGATACCAAGCGAGCACCTATCAAGCCGCGTGATCGTGCAAATTCCGAGCTGCTGGCTCCATCAACGTCGAGTCAAGCAAGCTGGCCAAAGCCGACGGATACTGTCACAAATGAGGAGAAGAAGAAGCCTGTCGAAGAAAAGGATCGAGTCCCATCTGCTGGCTCCAAGCATGGTAAGCCTGTTTGGGAGCATGTTCCTTTCACGCCAACAGCTGTCTTCGAAACGAGAATTGAAGGCAAGCCAAGTGCACGAATGGGCAAGGGTTCTGGCCGTCCTGGTCCTGGTGGTCCCCGAGGTCCACCGCAGGCATCGACTACAACAGAGCAGCGCCCTGGTGGACGTATCCCTTCGTTACCGAATGGTGACCACACGAAGGTCGCCCAAGCTGGCGCTCCTCAAGCAGACCGTGACACTATGCCGCCGCCACCTGCAAAGTTACAGACCGACGTCGAGAGCTCACAGAAGACTGGAGCACCTCAGCAACAGAATGGGGTGTCTCCTTTCAAGGAAGCTCAAATCACGCCCACAGAGCAATCAGATCTCAATGGGCGTGCAGCGCCCTTCACAGCGCGTCGGACTTCGCCAAAGTATGCTGAACATCAAAATCGACGATCTATCGTCCAGGACACGCCAAACAAACAGTCGGCGGTACCTCAGACAAACGGTGACTCGGCCAAGAAGAGCCAGTCCGAGCACCCGCAGGATCTGGCGTTGTCACTACCAGGGCCAGCCGATGCTGCCACGAATGGAGAGCCATTCCAAACACCAAGATCGACCTACTCTGAAAGACGCTCCGAGCCACACTTGTACGACTCTGGTCGCGAACCCGGCAGCTTCCGCGAAGGCAAGCGAGGAGGACGCAAAGGTGGTCGTGGAGGCTACAACAACAGCTTCGCATCGCCAAACCCATACGCTGCGGGCCACGCCGATTTTCCACCCAATCAGATGCCGCTTTCGCCGACTGGTGGCAACTTTTTCCCTGGTGGTCGTGGATCCCATGGTGGTCGCGGGTACCGCAATCAAGGTCCTCGCTCCCAGTCAATCCCATTCGACTATGGAAGACCTGGTGGATACCCTAGCTATCCCATGGCGCCTATGCAGCAGGCATTCATGCCCGACTACTACGGACCATACAGCGCCGGCCCCTACCCGGTACATCCATCTTCCGAGAAAGAGATGCTCATCATGACTGTCCTTGGCCAGATCGAATACTACTTCTCTCTTGACAACCTGCCCAAAGATGTCTTCCTCCGCAAGCATATGGATTCCCAAGGTTGGATCTTTCTGCAGGTCATTGCTGGATTTAATCGAGTCAAGCAAATGACTACTGAATACGACATTCTCAAACAAGCATGCCTTCGCTCGAATGAGATTGAGATCCGCATTGGGTCTGATGGCAAGGATCGATTGCGTAAGGTCCGTGATTGGGAGCGGTGGGTGATGCCCATGGACGCTCGTGATCCAGCTGCACAGACAGAAGGACCTGGTGAGCTACGCCGTCCTTCGCCGGTTCGCAACCAGTTCTATGACCAGCATCCATTCCCGCAGAGCCCTGGCTCGATGGCTGGCGGCGGTCGCCGTGATACGTTCCAGATCCAGGATGCTGCTGCTGCCCCCACATTCTTTCCCGGCCAGATGGATCCGAGATTTGCAGATTTCCAGCCAGGGCCAATGGAAGAGTCTAGAGGACGTCAGGTCAGACCCCAGCATCGCAATAGCACTGCTTCGCCTCTGACGAACGGATTTGGGTCCGCACCTCAGGATGGCGAGGCCGACAAGTTCCCATCCTCGCAGATCGAGGGACTTACTGTGGTCGTGCGAAAGCATGAAGTGTCGACTCGTCCAGCCTTGCACAACGCAAACTCGCGTACATTCTCGAATGGCTCTATCGACTCACGAAGTATCATGGAAGAAGTCACCAGATCACAAGCTGCTGCTCCCATAACTAACGGCACTGGTGGCTCTCATAGGTAAATGCTCTCGCTTGATTATATCTACTTGGCTAATATTTACAGTGAATCACCTACCAGTCCGACACCTGCGCAAAAGTCTGGCGAGGAGGCGAACAGCGATGTCGACCTGTACTGGGTCAAGGATCGCGCTGATCCTGTTGATAGCGCTCAACTCCCGACTGGTACTACCGGCGAACTTTACACCATTCTCCGCTCAAAAGCCTTGGCTCAGCGCGATGCTGCAGCTACCGGCACATGTCCATACGACCTTGATGTACTATACCAATTCTGGTCCCACTTCCTTATCCGCAACTTCAACTCTCAGATGTATCACGAATTCAAGAACCTAGCGTCCGAAGATGCTGCTCAGCGACACAACGACGTCGGGATGACGAATCTCATCAAGTACTACAGCGAAGCACTTGCCAGTCAGATCGGTGTTCGCGAGCATGTCGTCAATGACTATGCTGAGCTCCTCAAGAATGAGAGCTCGAGATCTGCCCGCCCTGCATTCAAGCATCTTTCTGGAGCTTGGCGCGATGGCTCTCTCAACCTCAAGAACCGCAAGAAGCTGGGTGATGCTCTTGGCGAGACATTGAAGACTGAGCTGGACTCTTGAACAACCCAAATTTCTCATACAGCGCGATACCACTACAGAGCGACACAGTCGTCGCTTCACCGGCTACACCTTTTAGCAGACTGTCACAATAAGGAATGCCGATGTGACTCTACACGGTGAGCCTGCAGCATTATCTTACTATTGGAGCAAAAGTATGCTATCAGGAGTTGGGGCAATCATACCAAAAGCAACATAGATGGCTTTACAAGCGATTCACTTCTTATCGTTGCTGCAAATCGGCATGTCGATGTCTGCCAGGCAGCTGTGAAGACAGCCCGACTTTTCGAAAGGAGGCTCGGGTCATCGCGATCCCTACCAGATTACGACATACAGTCCTGGACGATGGTGACGGGACGGAACTTGACAGGACCGTGTGTCATTCGATTGGTCTGAAGCGGACGATGATGAGGCGGGAATGCTGAGGGAAGCTTTTCACGTCCGAAATGATGGGATGTAATCTACATAGCTGCAGAGGGTGTCTTTCTTTCTTTGGAAGCCTTCAGGCGGACGGGGTTGTACATACACCCATCTCCAGTCGAAAATCGATATATTTGCCTGACTCTGCTCCACATGTATGTGCATGTGTGACTTCGAGCTTCCAATTCACGTGCTCTCCATGTCTTGGCATTTCCCTTGTCACTCGATTGGCTGCTTCACCATCCATTCGTCCACTTCGACCGCAGAGTTGCAATACTTGAGCGAGTCCATCCGCAAACTACCGTGGCGCCTGTTACCATACTCCACGCGACCATGGATCCGGCGCTGAGTCCGACCGACACAAATGGCTCGAAAAGGAAAGCAGACGACGGCAATGGCCAACCTCGCGCAAAGCGCAATCGCTACATCTCGATAGCTTGGTGGGCACGACGGACAGGTAGATGAGGATTACAGAGCTGACAGGTGTAGCAACGAGTGCAAGCGACGTAAGATCAAGTGCAATGGCAATTCGCCATGCCAACGCTGTGGCAACCTCAACCTCGAATGCGTCTATGCGCCAAACTGCTGCGGGACAAACTTCAAAGACACCGAGTACTGCAACCCGATTCTGTACGCGACATGTCACTGACATCCCACAGCGAGTTCCGACAAATGAACGCGCACATCTCCTCCCTCCAAGAACAAGTCGATGCCCTCTTCGCCAACGTCTCAAGCCTCCACAATGACCTCGCCTCAAACAACCCTCCCCTCGACCCCTCCCTTCAAACCAATTACATGAACAACCAGGGCATTCCCTCCCCCGCACCCATGCTTTCCCCGACCCATAACCGCACCAAATCTCAAACCGGGCCCCGCCCCCCTACCTTCCGCGGCCCAACCAGCAGCGCATTCAGCTTCGACGTAGCAAAGAGCAGTCTCCACAACATGGGCATCGCATCCGAGTCCGGCCCCGAAGGCGACCGCACCGAGAACGTCACCCCCATCGCCTCCCCGCGCCTCGACCCCTCCGGCCTCCCCATCCCTCAATTGGTCTCCACCGCGCGCCCCCAAGCTAAAGACCCGATCTGGTCCGTGTCCCGCGAGGAAGCACTGCGTCTGCTCAGTGTCTACGAGGAGGAGATGCACGAGATGTACCCAGTCGTATCGCTAGCGCATCTGCGGTCCCACACGAATACGCTGTATAAATTCATCGATGCTTTCTTCCGCGCAAGTATGATGCGTTTGGATCTGCCTGGGGCGGACGCTATATACGATGAGGACACCAATCTGCTCAAATTGGTGTTGGCAACGGCGTTGATTGTCGAGGGGCAGGGGAAGAGTGAGTTGGGCCAGAGGTTGTTTGATTGTGTCCAGCCGCAGATTGATGCGTTGTTGTTGGGGAATGCGGGGGTGAAGGAGGTGAGATTGTTGGCTTTGGCGGTGAGTATGAGTGTAAGACGCAGGGGCTGTGTGCTGATGGGGTGGTAGGCTATGTTTCATTTTCATTGCGATTCGGAGTCGACTTCGTGGAGGGTCATTGGGTTGACGGCGAGGTTGTGTATCGAGTTGGGGTTGCATAGGAAGGAGACGTATCAGAATATGTCTTCAGAAAACAGGGACTCGGCGATATTGCTGTTCTGGTCGATACACAGTCTTGATAGGAGGTGGTCGTTTGGGACGGGTTTGCCGTTTGCTTTGCAGGATGCTGATATCGATCCTGAACTACCACGGCCGGTGAGTATACTGAAAGCAAACTTTGAGTGTTTACTGAGCCGGTACAGGGCGACAAGTCTTTGTACTTATCAGCAATGATCGACTACAATACTCTTGGCTCAAAGGTTTGGAGCGCAATTGGCACCAACCACAACGAAAGCACAATGACACGTTCGGATGTGGGCTATCTTTCGTATCAAGTTAGGGAGTGGCAACGTTCATTGCCACCATCACTCCGCTTTGAGCACTCAGACCTCGACCAGCTCAACTCACCAGCCCTATTGAATCCTAGCAACCTACGCCTTCGCATCATCCTCTACCTGCGCCAGAACAGCATGTTAATCAACATATACCGCCCCGTCCTCTACTCCGCCATCAGCATCATGAAGAATACCTCACAAGCCCAAGAAGTCGTCAACGTCGCCCAAGACACGATCAAAATCCTCAGCAAACTCAACTCGACCAGCCAAATGTACCAAACCAGCCAAGTCCTCTTCAACGCCTTCCTGACATCAGCCCTCGCTGTCCTCTTCCTCGCCGTCTCCCACGCCCCCGCGACCTTCGCCGACCAAGTCCGCGACGAATTCTCCCTCGCCCTGGACCTAGTCCGCGGCTTCTCCAAAGGCAGCTATGTCAGCAAACGTCTCTGGCGCACCATCCGACACCTCAAAGAAGTCGGGCCCAAACTCGGTCTCATCATCTCCACGAACAGTAATGGTCAAGGCGGCAGGCATCACAACTCCCGCTCGTCCTATCCCATGCCTACTCCCAACGGTAACGGTAACGGCAACGACGACGACCCCTCCCGCTCCGCCGCTCTTGCCATGGCTGACCTCGCCGCCCAAGGCAACAGAGGTAGCACCGCAAATGTGGACCCATTTGACGTCTTCACACAGACACCAGCGGGGTGGCAAGGGGGCAGTCTCCCGACGGCGAGTCCGGGGGACATGGCGAATGATCTGACGAGTCTGTTCGAGGCGGCGGGGGCGTTGAATGGGTTTGCTACGGGCGGACAGAATGGGTTTGGGCAGACGCCTGGGGCGGGCCAGTTGGGGGAGATGGATGGGTTTGGGGGGGAGGATGAGTTGAGTAGGATCATGAGGGATTTGTTTTGAGGAGACTTGAGGTGTCAACATTGCTTTTATCACTCCCTCCTTGATTCTAGTTTCTCTCGTGCTAGCAGCGCGACGAGATGGCGAAAAGAAGATACGTCTCTGTATGCTAGCATCGCCAGGAGACTTTCGCGCGGCGCAAGCCAGCCCCTGGCATCTGTTTCACCTCAATATTCACAAATCTTGAAACCTCATTATTATCCGTCAAACCATACGTGCAAAGTAAGCTGTGATAGCGACTGGGAATCGAGCTTCAGCTGTCCACGAGAACCACGATCTTCCCCCGGCCGTGATTTTCCTCCATATACTCATGCGCCTCTACTATACGCTCCAAGGTGAAGAGTTCACCGACGCTGAGCTTCAAGGACCCCTCGAGGAGTCTGCTGAGGTATTTATCGAGCGGCAGCGTCTTGGCCGTGAAAGTACGCGCCGTATATGCCGTCAGATGCTGCCCAGGCTGCAGCATAACCAGAGGGTTGAAGTCAGATACCACTGGCGATCCGCCCACCAAACCAGCCAGACAGCACACCCCTTCTTCTGACAAGCAAGACAACGATGAGGGAAGAGTATGTCCACCTATCAAATCCAGCACATAGCCGCAGACCCATCATCGATGATCACATGGTCTGCCCCATTCCGTCTGAGGAAATTCGCCGTCTGCTCATCGCCCTTCCGCGTCGTCGAGAGCACCGTCAAGCCCTCGCTTTGCGCAATCGCCGCCACGGCAAGACCGATACTGGTCGTACCCCCCCTCACAAGCAATGTCTCACCCGGCCTGATCTTGAGACTACGGTGCAAGCACCCATGCGCCGTCTGCAGCATCTCCGGCACGGCACCCAGTCCGGCCCAGCCCAGTGCCGAGAGCAGATTGTCAGGGACGCGCTGGACATTCTCGTGCGAAACCTGCTGGGGCACGTCCGAATTGGCGGACGAGAAGGTCTGATCGGTTGAGGCCGAAGGCTTTGATTCGGATCAGGACTTGGCCTGGTTTTGGGAGAGGTATCGGGAGGTCTACGAGTTGCAACGCGGCCGGTGGGCCGGTGAACTGCAGCTGAGCTGCGCGCATTGTGGTAGGTTTCCCCATGCTTCTTGCTGCGAGCATGGAGGAGCAGTCTACAAGATATGCCAGGGTGGTGAAGTCTGAGGCTGATGGAAGCGAGGTTGCTCGCTCCAGAAGTCGATGGCCGCAGCTGAATGGAAACTATCGAGCTCGTGTTGTCGAACGAAGCACGACTGGTGACCGGGTCCGCCAATTAGAGCGAGAGATGCAAGCTCTTGTGTCTATGGTCAGAACGAGACGTGACATAGATTTCACATCACCGTCTACGCTGGATGGCGAATCCGCGACGCCGCCTGTTGACAGCGCTTCCACCGATGCCCCCCGCCATGAGGTAGAGGCACCAGCTCGACCTTCTCATCTCCAACATCTCTTTGATTCGATAGCTAATGAGCTTCGAGGAAGCCTGGTAATGGACCCGGCAACCCCGATGTCAACATCGGTAAGCTCGCCGCGGGCTCCGCTGTGCAAAGGCAGGATCTTGAAAGCCTACAGACTAATGCAGAGATCTGGGAAGGGATTTGTGCCACCGACCGTAACTATAGCATGATGTTGAATCTCCCAGCCGCGACAGCCCGATATAGCTTTCCTCATGATGAATCACTGGTCGAAAACGGCAACGTCAAGCCACGAGCTTACAACTACCGATTAGCTGCCATCAACGGTATGGTCCACGATATCGACGAAGCATACGCTTCGAAGCAATCCGAGGCCAAGACTTACGAAGCGGTACTGACTGCAGACCGCCACTTGAGGCAACTAGCATCTGGCATTTCTACGTCATGATGCGTATTCACCTCCGACCCAGCACGATCAAGTCACCAAAGAGCAATTGGGACGAATATGCCTACAGCAAAGTGACCAGTGCACAAGCTTCTCGAGAAGCTGTGGACCGCTTTCTAAATTTCAGACTTCGTGTACCTGCCGGCTTGTTCGTCTGCAGAATGCTTGATCTCCAAGGCTTCACGTCGGCGACGTTCTTGCTGCTGCAGTCACTGGACCAAAGGCATAACACTTCGGCCGACTCGTCTTCGCCTATGGGTGGAGATACGACTGGACCTGTTCGACGGATGGCGAGATGTTTCTCGATCCTCAGCACAGGACCCAGCTCAGACATTGCGCAAGAAGCAAGTGCCGCTCTCGAGTTGTTGTTGGGGGTCTCGCAAGCGACGTCGAGTGATCGCCAGTCCATGAGGATAGGTATTCATGTCCCGCTACTGGGGAAAGTATATGTCAATGCTCTGGCTCCCTCGCCACGAGGCAATATTCCTGCATCCGAGAACGCTTACAGGCGACGGGAATGTATCCTTAGGCAGCGACGAGGTGGTCTCGTGGTCGCTGGACTCGGATGGTTCTAATCTTTGGACAATAGATGGCGGATTTCTAAGCAATGGCGCTAATTGGTTTGGTTGGAGCGCAAATTAGTTGAGATGAGGATTGACTATCACTTGAAGTTCTTTCGCTGTTCCTAGCAAGCTTTACTACCAGAGCCAGTGTACCCTGGATCGTCCCCCGTTTAGCCCACTGCGAAGCCCCTTCGTCCGTGGTGGGATAGCCTCTTGGTTGCCCCGCGGAGCATCAGATGCCACTAGGAGAAGATGACTAGATGTGCGACTTGTCAATTTCATACCACTTGGCATGGGAGATTATACGCTTGTCCGGTCATCGGTCAACCATCTGTCTTACCTACCAGTGTTTTGGTAGACTTACAGAATTACACGCTGACTTGACCGTCGCTGGTTGCGCCGTAGAACTGAATGAGTGAGCTCACTGACAATCCAAGCAGATTGCTCTGGAGGTATACGATGTATGATCCTGTTGAGATCTTTTCGCATGTTCCAGAGGCATCATGTATTTGATGATCTGGAACAACAGATGAGCTTCACTGATGTACATTGTTCTGGCATGTGGTCTGGCAGTTCAGACGGACCCTGTGGTCAGTGGTCCTCAAGATGTTGGTAACAGGCAACGGGGATGAGATATGCCTGGTCATACTATGGGAGCATGGAAACTTGGGATCACAAGGGAAGCATCCTGTGGTGTGGCCAGGATGTAAATGCAATGTGAAGCACTCCATGGAAGCTGGCCCTGTCGTATCTATTCGTTGTATCCATTTGCTCACCCCGGAATAGCAGATCGGTGGTAGAGACCGATAATACAGGTCTAAGTCAACGACAACTGTACCGCGATGCCTGACAAGTACCTACTAAGCTTGAGCTATTAGGTAGAAGGACCGTGGACGTCCGGGGACCGTCGGGCGACCTGAAACCGTCTAGTCTTGGCGTAAGTTTACTATGAAATATCATTTTTGTATGGGTAAACCTCATCATAAATCAATCATTTTCGACCTGGATTTGATGATTCTGAGCCAGCTGAGTGGCGCAGCGGAGACAGATGGCCTCTTGGAAGCACCATGGCGCAGCGGAAGTATGTGATCCCCGGTCTATTGCGGAGCTCCCAAGTTAACCTTTACCAGGCGCGCCGGGCTCATAACCCGGAGGACACTGGATCGAAACCAGTTGGTGCTAACACTTTTTGGCGCTCTCTGGCCCTTTTTGGCCCTTTTTGGAGCCCTGTACGCCTCTTCGGCGTCGCTTCTCGTGCTCATCACGTTGGTAAAAAAGTCGAGCGCGGATTTATTCGCCAAGATAGGGCAGGTGGGCTTTCTGAAGGGCACGTGCTTTGATATGCGGGGCGTAGAGCCGCACAAGCATGTGACGTCAGGCTGGCGACGACAGTACCTTGAATACTAACAGAGTTCATGATGCAACATATTTGGGAAGTGTAGGTGAGGCTCCTGGTCTTTGCTACAATCTTTGAAACACAGCTGTGCGAGCAATCATGGAGCACTTTGCACCACATCCAGGATCTGGCTTCGAGGGCTACTATTCCAAGTTCGATCTGCCTTCTGGAGGACGAATAGCATTGATCATATGCACTGTGCCTAAAGCTGACAAACGACCTCACAAAGTATCCTTCACCTATGTACCCAAGTCGACAAAGGAGCATGGGTACTTTCAACGATTCATCTGGCCTGACGAGATGTCTATGCACCGAACGGACGATGGGACATCCTTCACTCTAGAAGCACCAGGCATCGGCCACATGACAGTCGCTAACAACAGCATCACTTCATACTCAATCAGGCACGAAGACTTCACCTTCTCCGGCAAGACCACCACACACGTACCCTGGTCGACAGGCACAGACACCCCAGAAGGACCACTAGTCTACCTCCCCCTCCCTCTGCACTGGCACGTCCACTCCCTCGGCTCTCTCTGCAACTACAACCTCTCCATCCCCTCCTACCCCCACGTCGCAAGTGAAGACAAATCCGGCACCGCCACGGTCCACCAAGAAAAAAACTGGGCCAACTCCTTCCCTTCCGCGCACATCTGGGTCCAAGCCCGCTCCTCCCACCCTCCATCAGCCCTCACCTCTTCCCCCTCCCCCTCCTCCTCAACCCCACCCTACGCCTCCCTCTGCATCGCCGGCGGCCAAATCCTCGGCACAGAAGCCTACCTCCTCGGCTACCGCTCCACCACCCACCCATCCTGCACCCCCTCCTCCCCAGTCCACGAACTCGACTTCCGCCCCCCCTTCGCCATGCGTCTCCTCGGCCTCTCCCCTTCTCTCTCCGCGGTGCCAAACTGGGAGAAGCGCACCTTCACTTTGTCAGCGAGGGACTGGTTCAGCCGCATCGACGTCCATGCCACAGCGGATGAAGGGACGTTTTTCCCGCTCGCGAGCCCGTTCCCCGAGAGTCATAGGGATAATTTCCTCGCGCAGAGCTTCAATGCGGAGATTAGGGTGGGAGTGTATGAGTGGGTTTGGGGGGACAGGTGGTGGGATGTTAGGGGGTGGTGGGCGGGGAGCGAGGAGCGGACGGGGGCTGGGAGGTGGGTGTTGAGAGAGGAGAAGAGGTTTGAGGGGGGGAGTTTGGAGTTTGGTGGGGGGTATTATGGGTGGGCGGGGACGGAGAGGAGGGCGAGGTGAGGCGGCAGTATGACAGCATCAAAACGGCCAACTTGCAATCAGCATCACGACTGGGTATCATGTCCAGTGTTATTCATATCCTATATCCTAAAGCGCACGGGACAGAGCATTCATACATAGACGCATGCAATCCTAGCAATGTACACAAAAAAGCATGATTTATGAATCATCATTGGTCACATCGATCCTCATCCCGAGCTGTACAATATCGACCCCTTCATTCTATCTGCCCTTCTATTCCGTGTCCATTACCCCATACTCATCGTTCCCTAGTTGCCCTTCACCGGTCCATTCCCTTTCCACTGAACCATCCCGGCAGTCACGCCATGCATGACCACCCTCCTTCCCTTCTACGAAAGTCGTCTATAACCCCCTCCACCAACCCCCGTCCCTGTCCCCCGTCTCCTCCCCTCCTCCCTCTCATCCTACCTCTCCCTCTCTCCATCCCTTCCCACGCCCCCCTCACCTCCACTGGCCATCCTCGATCCCCCCTGCCCACCCTCACTCCCCCTCACCCTCCTCACAGTCCCCGCACCGCCTCCTCTCCTCGTACTAAAACTCCTCCTAATACTCTCCCCCCACGCGCTCTCATCCAATACCTGGAGCACACTCTGATGACTCACCGTCGCAGCCCTCTGTCTTCCTCCCTGTGCGACTCCCAATCCCTGCGCGCCTGACGCTGCATCAGCTTCGCCTACACGACGAATGGACAGGGAGCCGAGGTCGCCGTCCCCTGAACTTGTTGCCGCGCCGCCGACGCTGCTATAGGGGCGGACGAGTCGGTCGTTGCCCTGGATCAGGGCGTGAGCGAGCCAGCCTTCTCCACCTGTGCCGCCTGGGCTGAGGGGGCCGGTGAAGCCGGAGGCAGAAGTGGCGGTGTTGATGCGTGGTCTGCCTGCTGTGGAAGCTGCGGTGTTGGTGCGGGAGCGGTTCGGGGACGGTGAAGGCGAGGGGGACGCGCTAGCTCGTTGGCCCGGAATGGGAGCGAAGCGAGATGCGGCGTCGGTGAAGCGCATTGTCTGTGCTGGGGTCGGTGAAGAGAGAGGAGAGACGTTGGATGCCGCGCGGGATCGGGCTCGATTGGTTTGATCTGGGTTGGAGGCCATCGTTGTTGTTGTGCCGGAGCGCGACCGGGGGATGGGTGGTGGGTCGGTTGAAGATTGGTCGGGTGAAGGAGAGAAGTAGTAGGATGGGACAAAGTCGCGGACGGATGGGGCGGCGATGCTACCTGGTGAGCTGTCTCGGACGGAACCTCTCGGCTCGGAGCCGGGAGTGGATTGGATGCTATTGGTGCCGTCGAAGGAAGGGAAGCCTTCTTGTCGAGTTTGGGGGGTCATGGGGCTGATGCCTGGTTGATTGAGGGCGTGAGGTGACTCCGACTCGTCTTGGACAAAGATCTCAGGGACGGCAAAGTCGTGGCTAGGTACGGCGGTCATGCGTGCTTCCTTGCGGCTATCGATTCGGCGGCGGAATTTGCGTGACCAGTAGAGAGTGTCGAAGAAGCCAATCACAATGTTGCGCTTGACCGCCTCATCAACACGCTGCAATCTTGCCCGGCGTCGCAAGAACTCCTCCAAACGGAGAGATCGATTATCGTTGATGACCTTGTAGTGAGCCAAAATCATCAACAAGGCATTGAACTCGACCCCCTTGTCCGGATCCGCAGACACCAGCACTTCTTCGTAGAACTGGTTCATGCGATGTCTCCGCTGGCGGATCTCGTATATCGGGAGCTCCGAGAGACGCTGGTTAAGCTTCTCAATATCGATATCCGGATTACGATGGGCAGTCTCAAGCGAATTCATGGTCATGCGATGCGAGTCCACCTTGCAATCTTCCATCAGCGCAGTGACAGTAAAGTCACCATCGTAAATCCTCATCTCGAAGACACCGGACAGCTCACCAAGCAATCTCGGAAAGGCCTGCTTGGAGATATACCCCGTCCCATCAGGATCATGCTCGGCCCAGGCCTGCTTGAATCGTCTGATCTCTTCTCGTGATATGACGCTGAGCCCGCTGCTTCGCTGGTACACGTATGAGAAAGACTCATAGATGAGCGAAACGAACAAGTTGACGAAGATGTACATGCTCAGGATGTTCCAGGAGATGAAGATAGCCCAGGCCCAATTCTTGCTACCACAATCACCGTCAAAGTAGCGTTCGCCGATGGTGCAAAAGGGCGGCTCGACGGTAGCAAAGTCGTTCATGAGTTGATTCCACCCTTCACCGACGGATGTTCGGAAGAGCATGATGAGAGCCTTCGGTACCGACCGGACATTAATGTTGCCGGACTCGTTTTCGCCGAATCGAGTCAGTCCGAATGTTTGAGTAAGAGCGATAGCAAAGACGAGAAACATGACAAACCAGGTCGCGAGGAGATTGCCGATAGATGTCAAACTGGCAGCTGCCGTCTTGAAGAGCTGATCGAGTTGGTTGTTGCGAGGTATGAGCAAGAGCGCCAGCGAGACCAGAAACAGCTTGTGCAGCTGGACGTAGTCCCTTTGACGAAAGTTTGTCAGAAGCAGGACCGTAGTAGCCAGTGTGCCCGACACCGCAACCACCGAGTACATGTCCCAAGCACTCTTCCGAAAGCGTGCCCAGGACAACCCGATAATGCGTATACCAATATTCGCCACGTACACACATGTCATGCCCAAAAAGATATAATCTCTAATCCTCAACCACTGCGTCCCATCGGGATACCACTCTAGACAAAGCAGTATAACATGCCCAACAAGCAGCGCAGTGATGGTCCTCTGCCAGCGTCCATTCTTCTTGATCGACCTCTTGTAGCACCACTCCTGCCAGCTTTCCCTCTGCTTCTTCGAGCTCGGACGCTTGGACGGAGAAATTTGCCGCAACAGCTTCCTCAATTCCAGCCAGGATCGCTGCTCGGTCGTCAAGAATGCTACACCCGTTTGTTCCGTGTAATTGCGCATGAAGACGGACACGAACAGTGTGAGCACGAAGACGGCACCGAGCAAGTTAAAGATGACGAAGAAGACAGCGTTGCCTTGTGATGCAAAGGCCGCGGGCTGAGTGAAGATACCGGTGATAGACTGGCCGCTCCACATGACGTCGATCCAGCCTTCTTGCGAGACGATCTGGAAGAGGATGAAGAGGGAATCGCCAAAGTCGTCGAAGCTGTAGTAGCTGTTGGAAACTACTCTCGGAGCCAAAACATCCCAGCCATTCGGTGAAGCCATGTACTCTCCCACACAGTCCGTGAGATTGTAGATATTCGCACCTCCGTCGTTACAGCTCTGCATCTGCCCGTTGAATAGATTGAGACCATAAATGGCAAACGGGATGAGCAAGCTGATGGAGACGAACATGGCGGACAAGACCTTCCATCCTCCCATCACGATGACAGAGTGGAATGTATCCCTCGCACTATCGCTGACATTGAGCAGGCGTAGAGCACGAAGCGCCTTGAACGCGCCAATCGTCCTCGATCCAGAGCCCGGATCGAAAAGCAAGGCAAAGACATTGACCCACAGCGAGATCAAGACAACCCCATCTATGAAGCCCCAAGATCCTCGGAGGTAAGCATTCGGCGTCCAGAAGAACCCATCGGCAATGACTTTGATCACGATCTCGACAGTGAAGAGCCCGGCGAAAGCAATATCGGTCCAGACGAACCAGTTCCCACGACTGAAGCCGTTTGCCTCAAAGTACTCCTTCTGGTAAAGCGGGGTCGTGATACAAGCCAGAATCACCATGGCTACAATGGTGCAGTAGATGAATGCCGAGAAGGCATACCAGACTGGAGCTGAGGGCATTGGTCCTTGATGACGATGGCCACCTCTGCCTGGTCCGACGATTTGGCAGCAGAATCTGCGGACGGGATGGTCTGGACGGAAGAAGTATAACGAGGTGTTGTAGTCCGGATGCTTCTTAAGGTATTCCTTCTGTGCCAGTTTCTGCTTTTCAGCCGCAGCTACGACTTCTCTTGCCATGGTCTTTGGATCGAGGTCCTGAAATGCGGTGTTGATTTGTGACTTGGCGTAGAATGGATTTGGCTCCTGGTTGAATATTTTGCGCTTCAACTTGTTCCAAAGACCACGACCAGGCATACTGGTGATGACTTTGTCGTCCATTGGCAATATGGTCATTGTTCTCGCGGGCGTCGGCATAGGCGGTGGTCCTTCACCCTCGGGCGGATCTTCGAGGAAGTCTTTCACAACAGCATCCTTGAGTAGCATCTCCGTGGCAGCTGACCCAAAGTCGAGTGGGTCCTGTCTCTTTGCGTGACCGAACTTGAAGATTGACGAGAGCGACAACACACCTGTGCCAGACCCGATGAACCTCTTCTGCTGCAAAAATGCCTTGACTTGCTGCAACCGCTTCTCATCCTCTGAAACATCAAAATTTTCCTGAATGACGGCAATGAACATGTTCAGGACGACAAAATTGGCCAGGATGTACCACAGAATGCAAAAGGCAGCTCCTATCCAGCCATTATTGTAAGCGACCTGATAATTTGTGACGTTATACAATATCGAGGTCCAGTTCTCGCTGGAGAGCATCTGGTACATTCCGAGGAAAGCATTCCAAATCGTAAAGAAGGTGACTTCGATGGTCTCGCCTTGACTGTCTTCCGGTGGTAGCTCGCCGCGAAAGAGTTGCGTTGCAAAGATGGCGGACAGGAATGTAAGGAGGAACACGAACAAGATAAGATTGGCCAGACCACTGAAGTTGCCGAGAACGACCATGATCAAGTCGCGAGTGATCTGGACCGAGAGGACGATACGATAGACTCGCAGGATCTGGAAGATTGACAGCCAGGCATAGACTTGGCCTGATTCGCGGATTGCTGGGATCTGGATGACACTTGTGACGATAGCCAAGAACAGGTCGATGATGTTGTGCTTGCGCTTGAAGAACTTCCGCCAGTCAATGATCAGACGAAGAGCAATCTCGATATCAAGAGCACCAGTGACATGTAACTCCGCCAGGAAGATGAATTGTTTTCTTCCCTCGCCCATGGTAGAGCTTCGGAAGCACTGCGCAACGAGACCAAATGCGATAATTGCGATCCAGATGTAGTACGTCTTGTCGAACCATCGCTTGAGGGCGTGCGTTCGTGGTTTCTCCAGTTCAAGCTCGTTGTCCACTAGGAGATCCACATCCTCGCGCTGCTCAGCTGCAAAAGCACTTGCTTTGCTCTCTTCACGGATGATCTGAAAGGAAGACGTGATGACGGCGATCAACAAGTTGACAAGCCAGAGAGTCATAATCACCAGGCCGAAAGCAAAGAAGAGTGCCGCCACCAGATAGTCGCTGTCAGTGAGATAGTACATGATATCAGACCAGGTATTGGAGGTCATGATGACAAAGACCATTTCCAAACTCTGTGGCAGATTGTCGAAGCTCACTGTATTGTTGTACGGGTTCTCGCCTTCAACACATCTGCTATTGATTGGGCAGAGGTAGCCTTTGGCCGAGTCCGCACCAGGAGAGCCATCAGGTCGCAGGAATGGTTGAGGCTCAGAATTTGCATTGAGCCAACCACCACAGAATTGAAAACCACCTGCGACATTTTGTGTAAAGTTCGCTTGCGGATTAGGATTGTTGACATCCGGATCCACCCAGACACAAGTTCTGCGCAAACTAGACTTGAAACTTTGAATGCCAATAATCGCAAACAGTAGCCAAAAGAATCCAATCAAGAAGGCAACATTGAGCAGTGTCGGAGCAGCTCTTTTCAGTGATCTCAAGATGACCGAAGTACCGCCCGTGATACCCAGCAGACGCAGAATCCGCAAACAGCTCAACATGCGAAAGACGTACAGATGCTGTTTGGACTCGAATCCGAAAACGGCAATCCAGAAGCTGATCCAGTACGCACCCACCGCCACGAAATCAAGACGGTTGAAAGAGTGGCGTAGAAACGCCCGATGAGCAAGTCTCCGCCTCTGCGCCTGTCTCGAAGACCCTGGAGCTTCCTCGAAATTCTGCGCCGTGAAGCTTCTCAATAATGGTGGCGGCTGTGGTGCAAAACTAGGACTCCTAGGCGCGCCATGGACTGAATGCTTGCGGTGAACGGCGAACATGTCGTTTGCTTTGTTGAAGACTGCTCGTCCGAAGCTGATCTTGCGGTCGATGGTACTGTATTCGACAGGATTGATGATGAGACCTGAGACTATGACTTTGGCTATGATCTCGAGGGTGTAGATTACGAAAAGGCCGGTAAGGACATAGTCAATGGTAGATGAGCCATAGATGCGAGATCGGGGGTCATTGTAGACACTTTCTCGAGCGTCGACCGCGAGGAGAATGGTCTGTAGGATAATTAGGAGCAGTAGTGTAGGTTCGATGAATGGATGTGTGAGGACTTCGCAAAGTGCGAGTCTGATGCGGTTGTCAGGGCCGAAGAAGCCCAGCGACTTGCCTCTCAGTGGATTGGTCTCCCTGCCTCCATGTTGTCTATTCGGTAGAGGAGGGAGTGGCGCTTCAAGCATAGGAGAAGGGAGCTTCTCCACCACTGGAGACTTGATCGAAGCTGTCCGATTGGTGTGGGAGGAATGTCGTGGGCTGGAATTGTCGAGAATAGGTAGACCATGGCCATCATCCGCCACCGAAGCTGATCGCTTGATACTCTTCTCGACAACCTCTGGCTCATTACTCAAGTTGACTACTCGCTGTGACATCTTCGCCATGATCGTCCCAGCTCTTTGGAGTGGCGCTGTGATCGGAGACGTCGGTGTAAGCATGCTGCCTGATCGCGAGTGTGCCGTATTAGGGGACAACGAAGCTCCCTGCTCCAGGTCGCGCGTGCCATCCGTCCTGCTTGGAGACAGATAGATTCGTATACTGCCGGAGCTTCTCGTTTGTCGATCGTGCCTCTGACCTGGTGTGGACTGAGGCGTATTAAGTCCCACTCTCGAGGATTCCGTCAGAGGTATGGTATCAGCATCGCTTTCTGAAGGGAATGCGCCAGCGCCATCTCCAAACTCGTCCTGCATGAGCGAGCTCGCCGCGTCATCATCGCTGTCCGGCGGGACTGTCCTCAGTGTCGGCAGATCTTGTAGCCTTGCTCTTCTCGATTGCAGGGCAGGCGGCTCTTGTATACTCGGGTATCCTTCTCCAGTATAGGTGAGTCCAGCAAAGCCCATAGCTTCTTGTAGTCCCGGCCCGACTGGAGAGAATGCCGGCTCATCCTCCGGTTCAGCAGACACTCTTTGCCCTCCCATATTCGTATTCAACCCCAATCCCAACCCATGAGCCTGTGTCGTCCGCTCCGCTCTCGAACTCCCTTCTCCGACCGGCGCGTAGTGCACGCCATGCTGATTCCGTTGAAGCAGCGAGTTCCTACTATGCTGGAACAAATCCCGACCCCTATCGCTCAAAGTCCGTCTCAGCGTCGGAGTCTCAGGGACATCATCCTCATCTCGATAGCGGAGATCCTGCAGCGGGATCGCATTGGATCGACTCCGCCTGTGGAATTGATCGTCGGGATTCATGATATATGCGCACCCACCAGGAGCTCCTTCTCTTCAGATAACAGCATCAGTAAAGTTTTGGGGGAGAGCTGAAACACGAGTTAGGGTTTCGCAGGGATGATTTCGTGTAGCGGCAGCGAGCGTAATGGTGGTCGGATGTGGATGACAAGGGTTCGTTTGGGAATCGTAAATATTGACAGGAGAAGGTTAAGAATTGTTTTGGCGAAAGCGATTGCGTGTCGAGGATACAGATGCGGATGCGAGTTGACGAGTCGAATGCATGGCGTTTCGGCATCTGCTGACCCTGATCCCGGGCCCGAACCACGCTAAGATTTGGTTAAACTTGCCCGAGCCATTTTTAATTGAGTAACTACATGGCAGTGCTGTCATTCAGCATCATTTTTCATTCCCATGCATGACCTGACCATGCTCTACATGTCTAGCTCATTATCCAAGATGTTTTTGACCTATCTCAACTCCAATGCCCAGCTCTCCACCCTTTCTAGATAACCCTTGACCCTCTCGGCAGCCCTTGCCGCCTCAGCTCCATCCACGACCCTATGATCTGCCGACCAGCTTAACACCAGCTCTTCCTTTCTGACCAGCTCACCGTTCTCGCCGAAAGCAGGCACAACCTTACTTCGTCCTACTCCTACGATCCCCACCTGAGGCTCAACTATCACAGGTGCTACGACACCGCCTCCTATCGATCCGATGTTGCTTACTGTGAATGTCGCCCCTGATAGATCCTCTTTCTGCAGCTTTCCAGCCTGGGCTTTTTCGGACATGGCCTTGATGCTGATTGCTAGCTCGGCCACGGACTGACCTTGCACGTTCCGGATGACGGGCACCACGAGTCCATTGGGTGTGTCAACTGCTATGCCGAAGTCATGGGTACCGCGGTAGGTGAGCTGAGGTTTCTTCGGGTCGCTCGTGTCGAGATGCGAATTGAGGATTGGGTGATGTTGGAATGCGAGAGACACGGCTTTGAGCATGAATGGAAGAGGGGTGATGCGTGTCGACTTGTCGCGGGAGGAGTTGATGAGTGTCCGCAGCCGAGTCAGTGGTGACATGTCGACAGTCATCGTGTAGAGAAAGTGAGGGATAGAAAGCGACCTCGTCATGGTCTTGAACATGGCCGACTGGATTGGCGTGAGGCTCACTTGTCTATCCTCCGCCGATGGTCGTGAGATAGGTTGTGGTGTCGGCGTTGGGCTTGTCGTTTGTGATGAGCCATTCGCGAACTTGTGCACATCTTCCTTTGTCACCCTCCCGTCCTTGCCTGTGCCCTCGACATCCTCTATCCTGACATTCAACTCCTTACTCAGATGCCGTACCGCTGGTGTTGCGAGCGACTTGTGCTGTCCATTATTTCTCGACGGCAGCCCTCTCACACTTGTCGTGTCCGTAGCTGTCGCCTCCGCAACCACATCCGGTGTACTCCCATTGTTCTCCACCTTCTCCCCCTCCTTAGACGTAGCATCCCCCGCTCCTCCCAACTTGGCCTCGTCCGCCGGCGAGATGTCGCTCTGAATATCAATGTCGACCAGCGGCTATACACATCAGCACTCTTCCCTTGTTCAACCTGCAGCGTCCTCACCTTCCCAACAATCGCCATATCATCCGCCTCATAATGCAGTTTCTTAATCACCCCATCAAAAGGCGACGTAATCTATCCTCGTTCAGCATCCCCTCCCATTTCTTTTCATGTGACTCTTACATCCGTAGCCGTCTTATCAGACTGCACCTCACATATCTTATCAAACTGCTCCACCCTCGCTCCAGGCTGCACAAACCACTGGATAATCTGACATTCTCGTGTGCCTACTCATGTCAGCCCCCCTTCCTCCCCGAGAGTATGGCCGCTCACCTTCCCCAATATCCGCCAGCAAGAAAGGCTTCACTACGTCCCATCTCCTCGAAGCGTGGAACGCCCTCTTGACCTGCCCCGGCCCTGGCCCTGCGTTGCGGGAAAGACTCGATGTCGTCCGGGCGTGCAGAGCGGTGCGGCAGGCGCGACAAACGGACATGATTACAGGAATGTACAGGAACGAAGAACAAGAGGAAGAAGAAAGCTACATGGTCGTTATTTTCGTCGTGGTGGATATGGTACTGTCCCAGACGGCAGGTCGCAAGGAGAGAGATCATAGGCCGGTGGTAGCCGAGGAATTTTTAAGCCGAGATGGTGGAAGGTGTTGAGCCGCTAACAGCCGTTTTGCGGAGTGCGGGCACGTGATTGCGGAGCTGGAGTCAGTGGACTCGAGAATGCTCGATCGGGTATATGGGAATATTTTGGTCGTTACTATCTGCGTGAAGAAACCATGGCATTAACCCGAGCCATAGCGGTATGTACATCCTGCTCCTGCTCCCCCTTCCATCCTCCCACTCCCCATGGTCTCAATCCCTCACAACAGCCTCAATCCCTGGCACACCGCCAAAATCACCTCGGCAACCCACGGCTAGACAAGTCAGCATTCTTCCCTACCACATCTTCGAGACAATTACTCACCACCTTGACCCCCCTCTCCGCCGCCGCCGGACTCGCCACCGTCGTCCCCCCCGAAATAATAAACCCCCCATTCGTAGTCGTCGCACCCAAACTCGCCGTCGCCCCTCCTCCCGCTACCACAAGCCCATTATTCGGCGTCGTCGCACTGCTAAACAGCCCTGTTGTCGTGATCGATGTCGTCCCAGTCAACACCGCATTCGTCGTGGTCGGCCGCGTCGAGGTGCCTCCAGGCGGTATCGTGCCCCCTGTTACGATGCCCGTGATTGTCCCCGTGCAGGCCGCGCCAATCGGGCAGCAGGCGACGTACCCTGCGTTGTCGGCGGTGCAGATGGCGTTGTTGGCGCAGCAGAGGCCTGAGGCGCCGAGGTTGGCGCAGGAGCCGTAGTTGGCGGGACAGCCTGTGGAGAGGGTTTGACGTTTGGAGAGGTCGAAGGGGGTGTCGGAGGAGTCGTCGGTGAGGTTGGAGAGGGCGGGGAGAGGGGATTGGTCGGGCGTGAGAGGGTCGAGGAAGGGGAGGAAGAGGGAGGCGGTGGTCAGTTTGAGGGTGAGGAGGATTGATAGTAGAAGTCGTGGCATGGTCGACTGACAGTTACTGCCGGACGTTGAGGATAGCCGTTGCATGTGGGAGAGGTATGTGAAAGTCGAAGGTGGAATGCTCGATTGGGCAGCATGTTTGACGAAAGTGGTCTGTGCTCTTGCTGCAGCAACGCAGCGTCATCATCGAGAACTTTGACATGCGGCTGAAATCTAAGGCCTACCACTCCTCACTACAAATGGTGAAAATGCGACTTGATCAATGATGATCAAGTTGTCGACTTCGTAGATTGACTTCGCAATTGTGAGGATCAAGTCTGTAAAATGTAGGCGATACCGCAATCCTGCCACCATCCTGGGATCATCAGGCTTTGGTAGACATGGCGTACAACATGTTGCGCATCAACGCTTCATGTCCATCCACACATCCCAAGAGTGCAACTGAGGTGCACATGTACAGTCAAGATGAACACAATTTGGTAACAAATATTCATTGCCCCAACACACACTATACCATTAATCACACACCATCTATTTCTTGACCTCCTCAACAGTCTGCACATCGGCCAACTTCCTATCAATATCCACACCATGAGTATGATGCGCATCCTCAACCCCCAAAATATCACCACCCTTCTCCACGTGGTTACTTCCTCCAAAGAGAACATCAATCTCCTCGAGCGCCACGTTCCTCGTCTCAGGAATGAGGAAGAACACAAACACCGCCAGCAAGAAATTGATTCCCGCGAACATGTAGAAAGCGTAGAAGTCGCAGTTGGCGAGGAAGGTGGGGAAGAATTGCTGCACGATCGAATTGGCGATGTTTTGTGTCTGCGAGGCCATGCCGACGGCTTGGGCGCGGACGTTCATGGAGAAGATTTCCGAGGTCCAAATCCAGGTTGTGGCGCCCCATGAAGGCTTGTCTGGGAGTTGTTAGGATGTTTCTGGCATGAGAAGTGCTAGTGGTGAACTTACAGAAGAAGGCGAACAGGAACAGCAAGAACACAATCGCAATACCGACTGGCAGACTCTTCACTCCGTTTGCTAGGGTAGGCGTCTCCGTCTTGACTGGCGCGACGATGAGCATGCAGCATCCCATACCGATGGCACCGACGATGAACAAGAACTTGCGGCCAAAGCGGTCGACAGTCCAGGTGGCGTTGAGTGTGAACAGGATGGAGAACGTGGCGTTGAGGGCGTTGATGAGAGCGACGGTGTCGTTGTTGTTGAAGACCTTCTGGTAGACCTTGGTGGAGTAGGTGTTGAGCGTACCTTGACCAGTGATCTGTTGACCGGCATTGATGACAAAGGCGAGCAAAAGACGCTTGCGGACGGAAGGATCCTTCCAGAGAGCAGAGTATGATGAGGAGATGGCCTCCTTTTCGAACTCGAGAGCTTCGCGAATGGTCAATATTTCGTCCTCTACCTCCTCCTCGGTATCACGAATCTTGCGGAGTGATGCCTTGGCTGCCTCGAACTTGCCCTTGCTGCAGAGCCAACGTGGAGTCTCGGGGATGATGAAGACCTGGGCGAGGATGATGATTGGAACGAGCATCTGGAAGAAGACAACCATGCGCCAGTCTATTGGATGCGTCAGAGGTTGATCTTTTTTTTTTTTTTATGTTGGATGGCAAAAACTTACCCCACTCTCCCAAGTGCTGCTTGTTCTTCTGGCAAGCGTAGTTGACCCAGTAGGCAATGAAACTCGAAGGAAGTCAGTATTTCTCATTGTACTTTCAGCTGTGTAAGGACTCACGATCCGACCGAGTAGAACATCTGCCAGAAAGACATGATCTTTCCACGAATGTGCGCAGGAGAGCACTCTCCAATGTAGATGGAACCAGCAGTAAGAGCAAGACCCTGGCCAATACCGATAATGACACGACCACCGATGAAGACACCAAGGTTGCCGCGAGGAGAGAAAGCCTGCATGATAGTGGCGACGATCGTCAAGAGAGCACCAGTAGCCATACCGACCCTACGACCGGCGTAATCGGCGAGGGGACCACCCATGAACCAACCAGCGACGATAGCACCGACGGTGTAAGCAGTGTTGACGGCTCCGATGAGTTGAGGGTTAGGCTTGTTGAAGAAAGCGACCCAGTTCTTGGATCCCTGGACGGCGTTGTAGACGGACGCATCGTATCCGTACAACACCATGCAAGATGCTGCGACCAGAGAGATGTACCAATTGTAGGCACGCTTGCCTGTCATGATAGCCATGATAGCTGTGGGTGAGCCCTGCTCAGTTGAATCCCTAAGTGTATGTGTAGTCCGACCTCAACGAAGACTTGGTAATCTCCGCAACAACAACAACGATAGAAAAACCTCAGATCTACCTCGAGATCAACAGCTAGGATAGAGGGTATCTTAAGTACATCTTCCCCCCACCGCGCCTCACGAACCAGAGGGAAGGGGAAAGAGATTTGTCCGTCCAGCCCTAGACATCTCACTCACGGAAGAATTGTTCCAAACGGCACGTACGGGTGCGGGTCGTGGGATGTCTGTTCAGCGCCACTGGGGCCCCGGACTCGTAGAGCTGGAGCTGCGTCGAAGGCACCTCATCTCGGCTAGAGAGGAAGCGCGAAAAGGCGGAGACCGTTGGATTTGTGTTGGTCTGTGGGAAAGGTGGATCGTTTCTCTTTTTCTTCCACGAATCAGATGCCCAGAAACCCAAGCTTTGCGGCGTTCGGGTCAAGCTACGGCCAAGCGGCGTCCTTGGACTTGGTAAAGCTTAAATTTGGCGAGTCGAGGCAAGACGACATGAGTGTTGCTGGCTTGGTGAGGGGCGACAAGGGCGACAAGCTGTGAAAGCTGAACGGCGGCATCCCTAATCAACATGGCACGGCACAGCAGGCAAGAACTGGTAAGGCTTGTCTCCCATGATCGTTAATAATTCCGTCGGGTTGTCTCAGGTCACGTTGACGACACCTTCCCCGCCGTATACTCGTGTAATTGACGGTTCCTTCACCGAAGTACCGGGATCGTGGTAAGTCAGAATGCTTGGGTGCAGCGTCCGGGCATCGTCTTTCAATATGGCTGTGGCAGTACGTAAGTCAACCTCCCTTCCCTTGCGGTTTGGAACATCCACTCACCTTGTCCAGAGCTTTCATGGGTTGTGATAGCATTGTCCTCGACCTCATTCGCAATGACCAGGGGCGTTCCTCTGTCCACAGGGTCTTGCGTCATCGTACACTCCCTCACGTCGATGCTTAGGTTCTTCTCGCGTCTGACCCGAGCAATGGCTTCTTCTTCCATCTCTCCGATCCTTCTTCGCATCTCAGGCTCCCACCGATGTCGCCGTAAGAAGATCAGGCCGTACAGGGCGATGCACATGAGCGCAATGATGCCCACAGTCAGGAAAATGATGATCTTCCATTTTCTAGGGATGCATCTCCAGCGTGTCTCCCCGTCCGGGCACGGTACAGCGACGGCCATTGACGATCTTTGATAAAGTGTAAGGAATATATCGCGTAGAGATAAAAGCGAGCAGTCAAGCAAGTCTGTCCATCATTGTGGTGGGAGAGCAACCTGTCATGTTCACCGGTTGGTCGTTCTTGCCGCACATCTCAAAGGTCTAGCATCACGAAACAACGACCACTTCCCCCAAAACCGTTCCCAACCAGGCTCTCATACGCTCCTCATTCTCTGCCCCTATCACATCACCTTCTTGATCACCTTCGCGAGACTCAATCTCATCTAACAGGAATCTTCGCGCAATATCCTCCGCCTCTCTCAGTTCGTCCTTTTCCTGGTCACCCATTTTCGCGCAAAGGGCCACCAGATCTTCACCTCTCTCACTTGCAGACACTAAATCATCTGCATATCTGACCACATGGCTCGGTACACCATTCATCCTTGCACAGATCGTGCCGTACGAAGACGAGGTACGTCCTAGTTCGAGAGCATAAAGGTATGTGATATCTTCCGACGAGAGAGAGGAGGCAATGGACGAGGCAGCTGACGAGGTGTTTGTCGGCTGGGGACGTTGTGCTGCAGCAACATTCTGGGACAGCAGGATACGCATCTGGTGAAAGGCGAGGCTGGGATGAGGAGAAAGCAAGGCGCCATGGAAGATTTCTAGAAAGAGTCAGACGATTCAGAGGTTCCAGGATGGACGGTGGTCACCATGGAAATGTGTCGCGGCAACGATACGTGGACGTTCGGAGCCGAGTGAGAGCAGGTAGGTGAAAACTCCTGCTGCCAGTCCAGCACCATCTGCAGATTATAAGCACTAACCTTGTGAGGACAGCTACTTCATCTTACCATGAGAGTCGGTGCCTTTCCCAAACTCATCGATGACAACCAAGCTTCTCCTCGTGGCGAGACTGAGACCGAGGGACATCTGCTGCAAGTCGATCATAAAGGCACTCTGTGCTCGCGAAACGCTCTCTCGCGTCCAGATACGAGTCAATATCTTGTCCGTCAGGCCGATGACAGCGCTTTCAGCTGGGACGAAGCTGCCAATATGCGCCATAAGAGTAATTAACGCAACTTGCTTGAGGTACACACTCTTCCCGGAATAGTTCGGACCTGTGATGAGCATAATACTGGGCGTGGTGGGCTCAATGACATTGTCCACATCATCCTCGGCTGCAGCATCTTGACCTGCACCGCCTACCAGAGACGTGTCGTTGGCAATGAATGTTGGCACTGTACGCTCCTGGAGGATGTGCCGACCAGCCTTGATCCGCAGTACATTCTCGTCCATCAGATGTGGTCTGCAAAGGTTGTACTCTCTTGCCCCTTGAGCCAGTGCAAGTAAACAATCCAGCTCGCCACAGATATCAGAGACATTGCAGAGCTGTTCCTCATGTTGCAGGACTTGTTCTCCGAGTCGCTGAATGATCTCGATTTCTCGATCACAGATGCTGCCGTAGACGTCACCATACTCTTCATCCATGGCTCTTGTTCTTGCGTCCTTGTAGTAGACATAGTCGCCCGTATAGAACTGCTGATCCCATGGTGCATCCTCTTCACCTGCGTAGACCCCTCTTGTCGTGTCAGGTATGCGGCGGACTGAGATGAGAAAGCCGATCTGTGGGAAGAAAATCACATTTAATTGCGCATTGTAGATCGGCGAGATTGTACGTGCCATTGCTGTCGCAACATGAGAAAGCAGGTCGTCCATGCCAGCGTAGGTACGCTTGATCTCGTCCAGCTCAAAGTCGACACCAGCCTTTACCACAGATCTGTGCTGCTCGATAGAGAGCTCAAAGTCAATGGTATTACCGATAGTATTGCCGATGACTGACATGGTACGACCGTCAAAATTACGCATCACTTTGCCGAAGATGGCGAGTCGATGTGCACCTGAGATCTCCTCGAATGCTTGACGAATTTCGAGTGCGCGATAGAGGAACTCCCGAATATTTGACCAGACTGTACGGTGTACACCCGTAGAACGACCTGGCATGATATTGGTGCTATTTCCTTTGCGGACCTGGAGCAGTACCGTATGCATGTTCTTGACCGCCTTGAGGTGGCTGACCATCCTGTCCATTAAGGGTTGGTTGTCTGGCCGGATGAATGTGGATATTGCATCAAGCCTGTGGTTGATGACGTCGATGTTGACCGATGGACGGAGGAAGTACTGACGCAGTATCGCTCTGCCCTGTGTCGTCCTTGCGAAATGGTGGAAAAGGCCGTAGACGGACAGACCTTCTTTTGATCCTGAATTGGCCATGCCATGATTCTGAGCAGATGGATGTGCCTCGGATTGAATGACTTGCAGGGATGCCAAAGTATCTGAGTTGACGAACATGAAGCCTCCAAGGGAAAACATTGCTACGCTTGAAATGCGGAAGAAGCTGAATGCGGCTGTGTCTCCGGGTACGAACGCTGCATTGCGTCGGCGATCGATATGATTGAGAATTGCACCAGCACATCCAATGGACAGATGACTCTCGACATTGACAGAGCAGCCCAGGGAGAGAAGATTGTTCACCCGGTTTGCTGTTTCTTCGCCGAAGTCATCGGGCTCATCTGTAGCAGCGATATCTCCTGGTACCATGAGAGTGACTCGAGGTCCGTGTCGATGACCGATACGAAGATTGACCAGCTTGTCTCGAGCGGCTTCGTACTTGAAGTCGCCTGAGACTCTGAAGTCCACGGTGTATGGTAGTCCAGGCGGCTCACTGTGATTTCCGTCTCCGTCCACGTTGTTCCTTTGAATGTCGATGAGATCGAGAACGGATTCGTCTAGATTAAAAGGTACAATGATACTCGTAGGACTGACAAATGATTTCACTGTCCCAAGATTAGCTTGCATACACGAACATCGACGTGCTCAACTTACACGCATCGACAATCTCTGGTCCACCCTGCTTCACATCCTCCATGCAATACAACTTCTCGTCCCTCGCGACGTAGTAAGCACAGCCTACGGAGCCCCTCTCCTTGACATTGATAGCCATGACGATCTCCTGTAGGGAATCGTCATCCAGATCTTGATCATCCCTCAGGCCGCGTGGAGGGATATAACCCGGCAGGAATGCTGCTGAAGTAGCGGAGCTTGCAGGAGTGGCTTGTTGACTCGATGCGAGATGCGGAGGTGACTTTTCAATCACCTGTGAGCTGCGATTGGCAGGTGATGAGCTTGATTGGAGAGCATGATGGCGATGCGTTGAATCAGATGAGTGTTGACCGCGGCCTTTTGCTTGACGTCCTCTATATCTCCTTTGGGTCGACCTGGATGATGTTTGGGAGGAGTTAGCGGGCATCATGCATGATTCTGTAGCTCTGCTTGACCTATCTGTCACTATTCGTGGGATGAGTTGGCGAAGGAGAATGGCACCTTGGCCGAATTGGGTAGGTAGCTAGTCCAAGAATGATCTGATGAATTTCCTTCAGTGTACACAGTCATCGAATTGCCTATGCTCGTCAACGTCCTGCGATGTGGCTCACGTGCTTGTCGGTCTCAGCTGCGATCATGTTGATGCAAGCAAATATCCGAGATATACCAGAATCGCAAGCTGACTTTAGAGGATACTGACGAAAAGTACACATCTCTCTTGTTGACTCAGAAGAGCCACAACATAGCTTCTATGATGTCTCATTGTACAATATCTACCATGTCATCGTCATGAACCACCGTCCTTCACCCACTGGGCAAACTTCTTCCGCTCCTCTCTAATATCCAAGAACCCTGCTCTCTGCTCGAGACCAATGTATGGGTTTCCTCCAAATCCTTCGTCCAAATTTTTCAATGGCTTTCGCTTCTCCTTCTCAATCTTGCCTGCCCAGACTCTCCATTGTATCGGCTTCAGGTCTGGAGCACCAAGAACGATGCCAATGCAGAGTAGAAGTACAGACGTGAGGATTTCGATGGTGATGTCGGTAGGTAGAGAGAACTTGGGCGATGTAGCTGCGTTGACACCTGGTGCAGATGAAGGCGTAGTGGTCGTCAATGGCTCTGACGGAAGTGCCGGGTATGTTGCGACTTCATAAGCGGAGTAGACGCTAAGAGTGTCAGACAAGCTTGATCAGAGGGAATGGACTGCTGACGCGTGAATGAGCAGGACTAGTCCAAGGGCATTCAGCCCATTAGAAAGTACTCCCATGGTGATGATTGACTGTAAATGTTGGTGGTGGAGTGACCTCGAAGTGATCGGAAGCTTCATCTTGAAATGGAGCAATGCTGGCCTTGGCACGATTCTACACGCAATGCAGAAGTAAAACTGCTTTCTCACGTCAATGCTTTCGCGAGTTTCGGTCATTGGTCGTCTTCATTTTGATGGTCTATCTGCATGCAATTGCTGGTATGAAAGTCGTCGGCGTCTCCGTCACGTCCACCTTACAATTTCTGCATGGCGGCAATGTCGGAGGACTGTACGTAGTCCTCAAACTCGGCAATTTGCTCCTGAAGTTCGTCCAAGGAAACCTTCTCGTCCTCCACGACCAAATTGATCTGCAGCTTCTTGATACCGAAACCAATGGCAACGAGCTAGTCGACGTTAGTATCCTACCATAAGGTTACAATGATAGAACCGACCTTGGAGGCACCCCAGACCAGACCATCCTTTTCGATGGAACGAACGCTGGATTCAAGCTCCTTCATGTCCGTCTCGTCGTCTGAAAAGTGTCAGTCGTGTCCGAATTTCCGAATGTACAATTGCTCTTACCCCATGGCTTGACATCCATTGTGACAATAGACTTCGCGGCGGGCTTGGTCTTTCCGGCCTTCTTCTTGGCATACTCAGCAAGACGCTCCTCACGAATGCGGGCAGCCTCAGCATCTTCCTCCTCGTCATCAGATCCGAAAAGGTCGACATCATCGTCATCCTCCTCGGCCTTTTCAGGAGCCTTGGCTGGGTTGACTGGAAGCTCGGAGGATTCAGGTCCGTAGGCGGTGAACTCCTTGGTTGGGTCACCAGGAAGAGAAGAGAACTCGGACTCGTACGAGGCGATGTGCTTGTACCAGCGGTAGGCGTGGGGGTACTTCTCAACAGCTGGAGGGGTCTTGATGGCCTGGAAGCTCTTCACATCGGCTTGAGAAGGACCATAGCTATGCAATTGTCAGATCGACGTTCGTTCTTGGTATTGTATTGTAACGCATGAACAAGTTTGTGCAAGGTGTTCAGAGTTGCGCTGAGCGCTTTGGAGGAATCGTATAGCGGGGTCTTAAGCCGCCTCATAAACACGGACCAAATGCTTTTCATCAAGTAGGAGAGGGGTCGGAAGAATTGTGGAAGAGCAAGACATACCCGACAATGTAGCTGCGGCTGGTGACCCAGTGCTCAAGGACTGTCAAGGGTCAGCTACAGATAGCGGTCAGAAGTTGTAGAGACGTACGAGCGAGACCAGAGTCGGACACGAAATCGGTGAAACCCATGTTCAATGATTGTCGTTGTGCAGTATACTGTGTCGAGAGCGCAACTCTCGATGTTCTGCCTGCAGTGTGGATTGTATAGGTGCAGTCGGAGTTGACACTCAAGATTTCTTCTTTTCGATGAAGGGTCCTCGGTGCGGGACAATCGCGCATAAACCAAGTCATGAATGTGAGCAAATTTGAGCTAGCACGAGTCATAATTTTCATGGAGGAAACTCGGACCTTCGAGAAGATATCATCGAGCACTTCTCCATTCTCATCAACTCAGTGCTCCGCTAGCTATCACAAGTTTCTCTCGCAGGTAGTATTCACGGTCTGCTTGTCTCCAGTATTTCTCCTCCTTCACGTATTGTTACAGACGACATGCTACCCTCCAGAGGCCGAGCTGCAGTAAACAGCATCGCACGCCACGCCTTCAGGTCGCGAGCGCCGCTGCGATCATCCGTGAGCTCAAATCAACACATTGCAGGCTTATGGCTGCGACCTTCAGCATGTCACATACCCTTCCAAGTACGTTCGTATGCCAGGGACCGACGACCACATCCGCCTGGGGGTACGCATCGAATGAACATGAGCGGGGAGGAGGAAAAACCGGCACTGGAAGAATATGGCGTTGAGCTGACGGCGAGAGCAAAGGACGGAAAGCTGGACCCAGTAATTGGAAGAGATTCTGAGATACACCGCACAATCCAGATCTTATCGAGGCGGACAAAAAACAATCCTGTCCTGATAGGTGCAGCAGGTACCGGCAAGACGGCAATTCTGGAAGGTCTGGCGCAAAGGATTGTGCGAGGGGACGTGCCGGAGAGCATCAAAGAGAAAAGGGTAGTGTCATTAGACCTTGGTCAGCTCATAGCTGGGGCCAAGTTTCGAGGCGATTTTGAAGAGCGACTGAAGAAAGTGCTGAAAGAGGTCGAGGAGGCTCAAGGTGGCGTCATTCTCTTTGTGGACGAGCTGCATACACTGCTTGGTCTTGGAAAGGCGGAAGGATCTATTGACGCGAGCAATCTCCTCAAGCCAGCATTGTCGCGGGGCGAGCTTCAGTGCTGCGGGGCTACCACCTTAAATGAATACCGGCAGATTGAGAAGGATCCTGCGCTCGCAAGACGATTCCAGCCAATCCAGGTTGGCGAACCCACAGTACAAGACACCATCTCAATACTGCGTGGAATCAAGGACCGCTACGAGGTACATCATGGTGTGAGGATCACAGATGGAGCGCTTGTTGCAGCAGCGACTTACAGCAACCGCTACATCACCGATCGTTTCCTGCCAGATAAAGCAATCGATCTAGTTGACGAAGCTGCTAGTGCGCTGCGATTACAGCAAGAAAGCAAGCCAGATGCTATCAACGAATTGGACCGACAAATCATGACCATCCAGATCGAGTTGGAGTCGCTTCGGAAAGAGACCGACATTGCAAGCCGAGAGCGACGAGAATCTCTACAGAGTAGCTTGAATAGCAAGCAGGAGGAGGTCAAGGCCCTCACTGAACGATGGGAGAAAGAACGAGCTGAAATCGAAGACATCAAGCAGACCAAGCAAAAGCTCGAGGACGCTCGAACGGAGCTCGATCAGGCCCAGCGTCAAGGAGATCTTGCACGCGCATCAGAATTGAGATACTCAGTCATCCCTGAGCTATTGAAGAAATTACCGGACGAGTTGCCAGAGAAGCTTGTCTCGTCAGGAGATGCAACAACACAGTCAACGACTGCAGAAACCTTGATTCACGACAGCGTCACTGCTGACGACATTGCAAACGTAGTATCAAGGTCGACTGGTATCCCAGTCACAAAATTAATGTCAGGCGAAGTCGAGAAGCTCATCCACATGGAAGACACCCTCCGACAATCTGTACGAGGACAAGACGATGCCCTGACCGCGGTAGCCAACGCCGTCCGCATGCAACGAGCCGGCTTATCAGGCGAGAACCGCCCCTTAGCATCCTTCATGTTCCTCGGCCCTACTGGTGTAGGCAAGACAGAGCTCTGCAAGAAAATGGCCGGCTTCCTCTTCTCCACCGAATCAGCCGTCGTCCGCTTTGACATGTCCGAGTTCCAAGAGAAGCACACCGTCAGCCGCCTCATCGGTAGTCCAGCAGGGTACGTCGGCTATGAAGACGCCGGGCAGCTCACAGAAGCCATTCGACGCAAACCATACGCTGTCCTCCTCTTCGACGAGTTCGAAAAGGCACACAAAGACATCTCCACCCTTCTTCTGCAGGTTCTAGACGATGGCTTCCTCACCGATGCACAAGGCCACAAGGTCGACTTTAGGAACACCATGATTGTGCTCACCTCCAACCTCGGAGCAGATGCACTCCTCATGGATGAGTCTGGTACTTCCGAGATTCCACAACGAGTGCGAGATCAGGTCATGGATACAGTCCAGTCGTCGTACGCGCCTGAGTTCCTCAACCGTATCGATGAATTTATCATCTTCAAGCGGCTGAGTCGGGAAGCTTTGAAGGATATTGCGGATATTCGTCTCAAAGAGCTGCAGCGACGACTGGACGACCGACGTATTGTGCTCGATGTGCCGGAGGACGTCAAGCTCTGGCTATGTAATAAGGGCTACGACCCGAGATACGGTGCTCGACCATTGAACAGGCTTATTCAGAAGCAGATTGGGAATGGGCTTGCGGATAAGATCATCAGGGGCCAGATCAAGACTGGCGATACGGCGACTGTGGCGATCAAGGACGGAGGCGAGGCGTTGGAGATTTTGGCGGCGAGATGAGGTGCTTTGCAGAACTTGGCAAAGGCATATCTGTACAATATTTGGCTGACGCTTGATGAATCTCCTCTATACCCTGTATTCATAAATGGTAATACACAAATCAACCACGTCCGTTACGGCAGCTGCGGTTCCATCCAGGCACAGGGATGGATTTGCAACCACTAGATAGCAATGTCAACTCCCTTCTCCATTTTGGCAAAATCAACGCCAGCCTGCTCCAGACTCTGCTTGATCGCATGTCTGACACTCCCCTCGAAGAGCTGGTTGTTGAAGGAGGCACCCGTCTGGACGTAATCGAGAGCAAGTCTCACCCTTTGGAAATACTATTTCCCATCCACATACTCGACCAGATCCATGTTTGGCGCGAAGAAGATGGTCCGGATGCCTGTGGAGGTGAGTCGGCCAGCACGCTGGTAGGATACGTGGAAGTAGTTGGAAGGTAGGACTTACAAGGCTGGAACGTTTCCCGCATGTCATCTCCGACAAAGAGCGTGATGTTAATACAGAATTGAACATCTCTTGGGTTTTTAGAAGCGGAGTCGATGACGCCGTTGATTTTATCGAGAAGACCTTCCAGCTTGTCCGCGACTTGGTTTGGTAAATCCAAACCATTTGTACATTCAGTGATGGGTTCCGGATCGGTCCGTGTTCACGTCCACAGATGCATAACTTCTTCCACCTCCTCTCGTGGGATATCTGATCAACATTAATTGGATCCTACTGTCGATACGCTTGGGAGACTCACCAGATGGCTGACTTCACTCATGTGACACGATAGCCAAATGAACAGATATGGTCTGAAGTGGTCATCTTGTCTGGCGCTATCGGGAGGTCTTGCTTGTCCTGTACGCGGAACGGGCCTTGGCCAACATGATTACGACATCCATGCGGGGGAAACGAAGTATCGCCTCGGCTGACAAAGATGGTTGACGAAGGTATCAGGACTCAAGTCATCAACTGTCGAAGCCGCGCGAACCTTGAGCCAAGAGACGGTCACGTGGCACAAGCCAAAGTGGAGACGGGACGATTTCCAGCAGTACAACCATGTGACGACTCAATACTGTATATACAGTCGGCATGATAGGAGAACATCTACTCCGACGAGCTCTTAGCCTTCTCCGCCTCCAATTTCTCCATCGCGGCCGGATCCTCGATGTCAATCCCATGTGCCTCGGCCTCAATCTGCCTGATCGGTCCGGTGAAGTATTTCCTCGCGAATATCCAACTTCCGAAGGCTCCCGCAGCCACAATACCGACAGCGACTGGGGTATAATTGAGACTCTGGCTGTCCACTGGGTTGAGTTGAGGCAAGCAGAAAACGATAGTTATGAAACAGATCCAGAGTACCGCGATAATAGCCACAGGTCTGGAAGCCACACCAAGGTTGAAAGGACCCTTGTGAAAGTTGCTCGGGTAAAGGGCGCCGATGAGAATGGGTATACCATAGCTGATGTACAATCCAATTGTCGCAATTGACGTGGCTGCTGCAAAAGCCACGGAGCTGCCCAAGCTCGGAAGGGCGAGGCAAAACGACAAGAAGACACCGAGCCAGATGGTTCGGATCGGAGATTGGAACCTCTCGTCGACGTGGGCAAAGAATTGCGGAATGCCGCGATCTCTGGCAAACCCGAAGTACATCCTCGAGTTGGAGGTCAAGGAGAAAAGGCCGCAGTGCCAGACACAAACGATGACCAGAGTGAAGAGAGCGATGGCTCCATCCTCGCCGAAGATGTCCAGGAGAATCTGGAGTACTGGTTGGCCAATTTCGCTGTTGACAGTTCCATCAAAATCTTGGATGGAAAAGAGGAGGCACAGGAGCAGAAAGAATCCGAACACTGCAGAGCAGAAGACAGATGTGAGCACACCGAGTGGAGCTGAGACCTGGGCGCTCCGGGTCTCTTCCGAAAGATGAGCGGAGGCGTCAAAGCCAGTGATGGTATATTGGGACATTAGACAGCCCACAAAAGCAACGTACGCTGGTGAAGCGCGTTGAGACCACCCTGGATCACCTGTACCATCATAGAAGAAGCCAAACACTTCTTTGGCCGATCGATGCGTGGGAGCTGCCGCAACAACAGCGACCGCGAATGCAGACACACCCAAAGAGTGCAGCACGATCGAGGTATTGTTCAAATACTTGAGCATCTTCACGCCAAAGGTGTTGATCAGCCCGTGAGAGACCAGCAAAGCCGCGTAGATACCAATGATTGAACCAGGAGTCGGTGTGAAGCCACCCTTCACACTGGCTAGAGTAGCAACCAGATTGGCACACCCGAAGGTGATACCGGTTGTGACCGCTACCTGACCGAGCAGATTAAACCAGCCAGTGATCCAGGAGTAGAAGGCTGCCTTCTGTGGTGATGGAGCAAGCATCGCGGCCCAGAAGTAGGGACCTCCAGACGTCGGATGGGCTGATGTGACCTCGGCCATACCCAAGGCTACGAAGAAGGTAAAGAACGAGACGATGAGCCAGCCGCTAACCATGACCCCTGGACCACCAGTAGTAAGGCCATACTCGAACAAGGTGGTGATACCAGTGATGACACTCTGGTAGTGTTGTTAGTATTGGACGCAAGGCAGCTCCATCATAGGACTTACGATGATTGAGAAAGACACTCCAAAATTCTGCAGGACTGTACTTGGTCAGTCGCAGCACCCATCAACCCGTGAGCAGTGAACGCACGGCCCCAGCTTCTATTCAGCTCCTGCTTGTATCCCTGTTCCGCCAATACACCCTCGTCAGCATCTCCACCGCTCGACAAAAAGCCCGGTCGCTTTATGATGCCCATGTTCACTGTTATACACGAAAGTCACGCGATGAGGAAAAAGAAATGAGGGCAAGGCGTATCTTAAAACCCCCATTCATGGTCCACATGCTGGGAGGCTTGATCGAGATAAGCTCGCCAAGGCCTTATCGCGAAGAGGCTTAGTCATTGAGACAGCCTTCAAGCCTCAGTCGCAAATTATGGTTAGGATTGCTCGATTCAGACGAGTCGCCCCACTACATCAAGGTCGATGACTTGCGGGTTCTGTTACCTCTGAGTACATCGTGCTCCCGAATTACAGCCGAGTGACGCTCGCGCTGCAAAATGGTCACGTGCCAACGTGACTGGGGCACGAAAGAGAGCCACGCGACATGCACGCAGTCGCAGCGAGAAGACTATTGTATCTTCAAGATTGAAAGATTTGGAGAAAACGGCTGAGTGGTTGCATGAGAGAAGCGTGGTGAGTGCTGAAACATGTTGCCTTTCTCCAGAGCGCTTCTGTCTGTTCACGGCAACGGTCAGTTTGGCGTAACGTGCGATCATATGGTCTGATGTTCGAACTTGTTTGTTGACTCATGGCTGGACTCCAGCCGCCTTGACATGCAGATGATGTGTGTAATGGCATCCCAGTTGAGAAACAAAGGCGGCATAGAATTCGACGTGAGCGCCACCAAAGAGACCTCACCGGTCGTAAAGTTTGGGTTTCCGTAGAGCGACATATCTGACTTGTCGAACTCCTGTGCAATGCAGTCCCAGCGCCTGTCGTGTTATTCCGGAATAAGATGTATGATTATCATTGCCTTCATGCATGGTGTGGATGGAAAACGAGTCTGTTGGGATGCCGACTTCACTTCCTTCATCACAAATGTCACCAGCCCATCGACGCGCCCAACACATTGTATCAAAGATCCGACCGCGTTATTCCGTGCATGTTGTCGCTAGGAACATCTCCATTACATCGATATTGGGAGTCAGTCTTGTAGATGGAGGTAGACCCGCCAACACCAACCTCCCCACTTCGCCGCAAGCGGACCTTTCATGACCTTTCCGACGCCACCTCATCTCTTGCATTGCAGACTCCAAATCCAGAGGCTCAAGATCCGCACTATGGAGATAGCTATTTCTCCAATACCAATGACTTGATTGCGAATCCATTCGCCCTCTCCACCCTGGGCAATGGAGGGACACCCGGCACAGCAGCAAACAGATCCGAGCGGTCGATATCGCCATCAAAGCGGTTGAGGGTCCTAGCCCATCGGTCTCAACCCGCCAGCGGCGACGAAGAGAGACCAGCATCACCATCATCGTTGTCGAGGACCCAGGAGACAGATGGACTCGGCATTGCCAGTGCAGCTGGTTCGGCCACCGACGCCATTCCTGACACTCCTATGTATGTCAGCATCGCGGTAGAAGAAAGCTCAGGTGCCCTTGCATCAGCAGTAATACTAGGTCGTATCATTCCACTTGAGCAATGTACCACGAAATTCGATGCAGCAAGTCTCCTCAAAAGCTTCGTCACAGACCACATCTCGAATGGACCTACGGCGAATTGGTCGAATGCGGACTGGGAAAGTGCCGTATTACTATACGTATGCCCCACATGGAGGGAAGACTTTGGAAGAGGATCTGGGGGCTATGTAAGTCATCTGGACGGTATCGGAGGGTTGGGTATGGGGTTCGAGGGGCTGTGGTAAGTCCGTCGTTGCAGACGATACCAGCAAGTCCTTTGGGCAGGTCGGCTGACAAGGTGAAGTGTTGCCATCCATAGCATTCTATCTTCCATGTCCCGCTCAACGCAGGCTATGGCTATTTCAGACCGCCTTGATCTCCCTCTCCAGACGTCACCACCCACCAATCACATGCAGGAGCTCACATCCGTCCTTCCAGTCCGCCGTGCTCCAGAAGCGACGACGTACCTTCTACAAGCAGCCACACATCTTCTACAGGCTCCGTCAGACTCTTCCATGTTCTCGGACGGCCTGCTGGTCCTCATTGACCATCAAAGCAATATTCGGCTTGTACTACCAATGTCTGAGACACGGAATGTCGCTGTCACGGCAAGTACAAGTGGCAGTATCAGCGTCGCTCGTAGGAAGGCGATCAGTGCTGCGCTGGAGAGCGTCTTGAGGGATGCACTCCACTATCTCGAAGAGGAGAAAGCGTGGCTGAGGGGTCAGCGGTAGTACAGGCTGCAGCTCGTGTCGGAAAGGATGAGGATGCTGAGGATGTAACTTCGTTCCGGTTTGATGTTGGCTTTCGAGGAAAAGTCACAGGTCGGCCGCATATCTCGACGATAGGCACAGCCGTCTAACTTCCACGACTACATAGTCTCCTTCTACCAAGGCCATTCACCCTTCGCCACAGGCTCACCCACTGAGGCCATTCACAGCGAACCTCTTCCCTCCTGTCTCGAAAACTGACTCGAAGGCCCTCGTGAGGGTGGCAAACGACTCAACCCTTCTCCGCCCAAGGCCACAATCTGCTGCAACAATTTCCTCGCCTCATCCCGCTCCTCTACCAAGCGAGTATTGGCTTTCGCCATTTCCTGCAAAGCCGAGCTCTGTTTCGCGACCAAGCACTTGTTGTCGATGAGCTCCTTTTCTCTCTCCTTCAGCTTCTCCTCAAGCTGTCCGTTCTCTTCGACCGCCGTCTCAACCTCCACTTCCAATATTCGGATGGTGTTCTTGACTTCTCTGAGCTCGGCTTCATGGTCGGCCCTGTTGTCTTCGGCGAGCTGATCACGTGAACGGGCGCAGACTTTGGAAACTCTGTGCTGAATAATTTCGGTGAGGCCTGAGATGACACGGAGGTCGGCTTCGGTTTCGGCGTGGCGCTGTTGGCGCTCGGATCTTCTCGAGTTGGGGTCGGTGTCATCTGCAACGGTCGAGATCTCCAGCTGACAGATTGTCTTTCCCTGGATGATGGTCAGCTGCATCGCTTTTGTAGGTGAGAGGTGACTTGCATGAGGCATGACTGCATGCAATGTGTACGGTGAGAGGAGAGGACGGGGCGAAGTCCGAGGTGAGGTGGTTTCGTGGACAGGAAGCGATGGTGCTAATTGGACAAAGAAGTGAATGGAGAGGCTGTGGTAAAAGGATCTTGAGAGTCTCTGGGACAGTGCTGGAGACAGATGCTAGCGTTTCAGGGATGATGAATAGGATAGGTCGGGAAGTACTGTCCTGGAATATTCTGTACCGAGAATCTTTAGCGGCAGTCAAGGCTCCTCTGCAAAGGACAAGCATGTAACGACTCATCATTACTACCAGCGGTTTGTCATGATCCTGTAGGACGACAGATCTTCAAGGCCGACATCACGTCAGACTGCGAATGGAAGGTCTGGATGTACCGTCTTTGCATACACTATGATCATGGTTTGCCAATGTGACAATGCAACTGTTCTGGATAGAGTGCTTTTGTCTGTGTAGTTCATAATCACATTCTCGTTTGTTGCTATCTTCTTCTCGCTTCGGAGGATCTACCATGCGGACTGCTGCTTGCCCTCGCATGGCTCAGTATGTTCGCCATGCTCCTGCGAGACCATTCATGAATTGTTCCCCGACTCTGACCTCGATACCTCTCCAATGCGAACAATCTTTGTGTCCATCCATTCTGAACGCCTAAAACAGCTCTGATTGCCAGTCCTCGATCCTCGCACTCTCTCCGCGTCAATTGCGTCGTCTCGTTGCCATCCTGGGGTCCCTCAAAACCGTGATCTACCCCATGACCTTGCGCTTCTTCACGATTCTGCTCTTCTCGGCCAGGATCTTGTGCTTTTCGTCTTTCGAGCTTGCGGACCCTCTTTTGACGTCTGAGCTCCTCCTGGGGTATTTCGCCATTCTTCTCTGCCTCTTCTTCCGCCAAGTCGGTTGATGCCTAAACTCTCTCACATGTGAATTGGTAAGAAATCAATAGAACCACACATGAGCCTGCACATGTTCGACAGATGTGTGAGAGTTCACATGTGAACGCCTCACTATCCACGTTCAATGCCATACCGAGTCATTGGGAGAAACCTCGAGCCATACGACAGACAATACGAAGATGAAAAGAAACTCACTAGAGGATCTACAGCTTGGGATATACGTATTTTCACCGCAAATCGACAGATAATGCCACTACTGAATCTCACGCCGAGATGAACCCATCCCCCTTGTATCTGCAGCGCTGAAAGTCATCTTTGCCTGCAGAACCTCGACCGGAAAGGATCGCTCGCCTATAGCCACTGTCGCATTGAATACGCCCACTGCCACCCCCACCCTTGGCCCATCCAAGGATGTACCTGGAAGCTCGAACAATCTACTCTGTCTGGGCTGCCTGAAGCGCAATCGCTCCCATTGCTGATGAACAGAAATCATCTCACTTCCGCATCACCCAATGCTTCACCCCTCCTGGCGAGGCAATTATGAGCTCTGCTCCTGTTTGACCGATAGCATCGCCCCGAGAAGACGATCCAGCTGCTCCTTGTAACCATGTCGGCTGCGCTTCACTTCCTCCAGCTCCTGCTCCCTCTTGACCAGTTTCTCCTCCAGCTTCTCGACCTCTTCCCCCTTCTGGCGGAGCAGCTCTGACTGTTCCAGGTTGCTCTTCGCAAGTCGCTTCACCTCCTCCTCGCAGACCTCTAGCTTATCATCCTTGACATGAACCAACATCTGTGTTCCACTATCCAATGCTTTGTTGCGCTTCTCGGAAGCAGCCAGGTCACGCTTGAGTTGCTGGATTTCTTCCTTGAGCTTGTCGTCCCCGCCAGTTTTGGCACGGCGCTCGTTCTTGAGCAGGACCTTCTTTGCAGCCGCTATCTTGCTCGCAGCCCGTTGATTGTGCCGCTTAGCCAGCTCTAGGGTCTTCATCGCCTCGGAGTCGTCATCGGCGTCCTGAGCGGACTTCTTTGGCTTCTTGGCAGGTGCTGCTAACACGTTTTCGTCATCGTCGGTCGACTCGGCCTGGTTGAATTTGCGCTTAGACTGATTTCCTGGTTGCTTCATGGTACTTTCTGAGCTTTGCTTGGAGCAAGCTGACTAGCTAGCGAGCAGACTGGGGTATATCCGATATGACAAAGAAGGCGGACAATTGGTGGTGAAAGTGGAACAATCTGAAGGTGAGGAGAAGCTGAAGTATGACAGAACGTAAAGAAATCGATGGGATACTCAACAGCTGACGTGGCAAGCTTGAAGTCTGGACATGTGATCCTAGAATTATAGCGCTATATGCCGCTTGTACCACCCCTCGATGCCATGTTGACGTGACGAATCGAGGCCAGCGGCACGTGCTCCAACTACACAGCAGCGTCGTTGTTTCAAGTTCGTCATAGCAGGGTACTTCGACGTGGCAAGGACAGACTACCGACATGTGCTTGTTCATGCTGCAATCCCTTTCATGACAGCAAGACCACTACGATATGGACAAACCCATCAGCATATGCCGCGGCCCTTCCTAGCTCTTCCAGCCCAGCGCTCATCGGAACCAGAGCGCCATGCAGCACTGGGATCGCCAGGACTGGGTTCCGCCTACTGGGAAACACAGTCGGCAGCAGCTCATTCAGCGCTATACCCAGCGTCGTGGTCTGTTTCGCCATGATTGGAGCAACGAGTCCTTGTACCACCCTGACACTCCCAGCCTGCGTTTGTTGTGTGTCCTCATCCTCCTTTCCTTCTTTCGGCTCTTGCTCTTCAGGGATGGTGGCAGGCGCATCTGGGTGGGCTGAAGAGGTGGGTAGGTAGATCTTGATCGGGACATTGCGAAGGCTTTGGCCTGGTGGGTTGAGGAGCTTGGTGTAGACTGTATTGTACAGAGCAATGTCGTGCGTCTCTACTGCTTTCCATAGGGAGGAGGAGTCTTGCTTTGAGAGAGACATAACGGCTTTGGCACTGCCGTTGCGGATGAAGTCGGATTCTTTCACCGCGTTGATGAAGGCATCTTGCAGCACTCGGAGGTCGGGATCGAGAGGGAAGAGAAGCTCGGTAGGATGTGAGGTGTAGTGTAGAGTCAATCGCCATGGGAGAGGTAAGGCGACTGGCGGGGTAGCGGTGAGTGTGTTTGTAGAAGTACTTTGCGGCTCAAGGCCTGCTGGTGAAGCTCCCGAGAACAGGTCATACAGGAGGCCGAGAGGGTAATGCCACTTCAGAGGTAGACCCTCGAATGACAGCCATGCGTCGTGAGATGCGACTTCGGGATTGATGAGGAATGGGCGAAAGAAGGCGTGTAGTCGCGAGAGCAGTGGTGGAAGGTATGCTAGACGAGGTTGCTGGATCTGCGAACTTCAGTGACTCTACCTGGCATCCAAGATGAGACTTTTTACCAGATATGGTTGACTCTGATCGTATGAGGTGCAGTCCGCAGCAGCCAGTCGGATCTCGAGTGGTAGCGATCCATCCCAAATGCGCCGCTGCAGAGCAGAGAGGTCTGCTTGCGCGACAGGCGCCATTACCGAATTTGATGTGACGAACGAACACCGAGCTTGTGCATGGTGATCGTTGTGAAGCGTATCATTACAATAGTAGGGGAACGAGGGAACGTCACATATCAAGATGCATGCATTGCACGAGGTTGAAGCTGAAGATCAGGCGTAGAAAGTTTAGGCGAGCAAATTCGCCTGATCTTGCCTCGATTTGCTCTGCCATGTATCTTTCCTCAAGTCCAAGTCACCTTCTTCTTCGTCAAGCCAGCTACTAGATCATCCAACTCATCCCGTTTTCGTTTCCTCTCCATGATCGCATGATCATCCTCGTCTCCCTCATCTGTCTCGTGATCGGCGAGCCCATCCTCCTGAGTCTTCGGCTGCCAGCACCTTATCGTCCCGTCGGAATGAGACGAGAACAATTCGACGTTATGTGCTCTCCAAGCAAGACTAGTTGTCCGATTCTGGACATTCCGAGAGCCAGAGCCAGCATTGACCGTCGTGTGTGATGCGGTGTATGAGGGCGTTCTGAGCCGGGACAGCAGCTTCCCCGTGTACAGCTCGAAGGTCAAAAGCTCCCTCGGATTTGGATATACAAGGAGCTCTCGCCCTTTACCAGTCAGGTAGCTCGGCGTAAGAAGAGGTAGTAGTGCCGAGCTATGCGCATTCTTGAGAGAAGGACCGAAATTGACGAGCGTGTTGGCTCCTGTCGATGCATCCCATACTCGAATGGTGTCGTCGTGACCATTTGAGATAACGTGGTCGCCAGCCTCGTTCCAAAGGACTCCATTGACCAGGGCGCTGTGTGCCTTGCCACGCTCTCGCTTTCGATAGTCCACCCCCATGCTGCTCATTCCAACGATGCCAATACTGTCATCCATGTTCAAGACACCGAGGCTGCTTGCGCTACGACGTATGTCCCAGATTCGGACAGCCCCATCACTACCTCCGCTGACCAGAAGATGCTCGGACTTTGGGTGCCAGGCGACACTCATCACAGCGCCTCCATGTCCGGCCAAGGAGTGAGTGCTTGCCCCAGATTTGAGATCGACCAATCTGACTGCAGGATGCTGAGTCGCACAGGCGACCAGAAGATGCGAAGCTACCGGAGACAGAGCATGGTAGTACACCACTGACGCCAGCTCGAATGACGCGGAGCATGTTAGTGTTTCCGAGGAGTACAGCCTCAATGAATGATCGTAGCTGCTGGACAAGAATGCCAGGGAGTCAAATGGGTAGTAGGATAGATGCGTGATGCCATAGCTATGAGACTTGGTCTCTCTGCACAACGGATCAGTGATTGAACTCCATTATCGCGCAGTCGGCGTACTTTTCCACATAACCAAGTGGTCGATAGGTCTGGCCTGCTCCATGCTCTGCAGATTCTAAATCCCATATTGCTATCGACGAGTCGGCTCCGCCAGACAGCAAACTAGAAGCCAATGAGCACATAACCTCCGTGACATGAACACTGACATACTATCTGCCCTCGAATTTGTCAATCACAATGCTGTTCACGCCGGCTGGATGTGCCACCTCTTTGCGTTTCAGGTCGTCATCGCCATCGCCCGTCCCATCCTGTCGAGCTGGAACGTCGCCTTGGGTCTTATAGGTAAGCTTCACATGATCAGCTCCGTGTAGCGAGTGGACCAGTCTGTCAGTCTGCGCTCTCGCCAGAGCCTGATGACTGATCGAGCCCAAGGCCCGACTGAACAGAAAGTTGTTCATTCATTCGTACGCAAGCCAGCGATGCTACACTCATCACTATAGCTTCGGAGTCTGTGTTGAGGTGTTACACGAAACTTGATGATCTTAGAAGAGATTGAAGGCTGTCATCGTCGACGAGCTGCTGTCAGCGGAAGGCCTTGGCATTTCGGGTTCGCGACTTCGTGTGCTCATTTTTGCATTTGACATTTGAACATAATGTGATCCGAATCGCCAAACGAGTCGAGATTCATCTGTAAATATGTCACGGAAGCGTTCGCGAGACGAATCACAACCTCCGACACCTCGGCGGCAGAGATCACCGCGGCGTATTGCCACCCTCTACGATGCTGTTGCAGGTATCTCACCTTCTCGCTAAAATTCACCATGAATGCATCATCTGACAATCTCCAGGTCGCGTAGGTTATGAAGCATTTTTACCTGCCAGCGCTGTCAATAAGACTCCAAACACCTCACATCAGCCTGTGCCACCCGAGGAGGTCCTCTTCCGCCGCAAAGGCGCCCCGCTTCGCTATGAGGAGACGGATACGTACTTTGCATCATCTCGACTCGATCCTGTTACTCAAGTGCTGCCCAACTCTGATCTGCTCAAGGCTATACATGCATACACCTCAAACTTCTACGCTGCTGGGTCGTTGAAAGGTAAGTGGGACTGGCGAAGCATGGACGAGACTGCCCTGCTGGCCATGGGAATCTTGTTGGAGGAGGCTATGAAGGACCGGATCGGAGCGACAGGCGATTTGGCATTTGTGGAAGGAGAAGGGGATGTGAACGGATTGAGGGGTAAAGGATTCTGGGATGGGCGGACCTGGAAAAGAAGTGTGATCCGAAAGGCAGCAACGGGGCCAAAGGGCAAAGGGAAGGCGAGTGAGGCGCGGGAGGCTGACGAGAACGATTGAGGTGTGACAGCAATGCTGTGCAGAGCAAGGGTCACGCAATCTGATGCGAGCACAGGCCTGTCTATACAACTTGAGGCATCTCCATCACTGGCTGATGACTCTCACAAGCGGAGGGTCAAGTTGATGTGCTATTACTCACTGCGAGCGCGCTTGTTCAGACATGCCGAACATGCGCTCCACCAATGATTGCTTGTGTGACAAACACTTCCAAAGCTGAGCCGCAAGCACCACCAGCACCATTACTCGCAAACTATTTGCAACACAGCAGACCAAACGAAAGCCAAACAACATAAAGCGAACCACACGCTCCAGAGATGCATTCTGACCTCCCGACCCTCTCTACTTTCGCTACCATCACCTACCAGCTATGGCACCCCTCCCCACCACCAAAAGCAGCCCCATGAAAAACGGCCTCTACCTCAAAAGCGTCAAGCTTGTCTCCGGCGACTCCACCGGCAAGCTCACAATCACCCATCTTGACGGCACCCACACCGTAGTCCGATACATCAACGATGTCCCCACCGTCGTCGACGAACCGCCCTCCCCTATGGACTGGGAGCGCTTCAGCTGCGTCCTCCCGCCCAAAGCCAACGGCTGCGTTGACGTCGAAACGATTCGGCAGACACTACTCCAGCAGCTCGACGTCTCGCATACCGAGACCTTGACGCAGACAGAGGAAGAGTGTAATGCCGTTGTGCAAGCTAACGCCAAGAACCTCGCGGCTATGCTCGGCCAGATTCAGTTGGGGATGAAGAACACAATTCAGGATGCCCAGACGATAGTCAAGCAGGTAAGCCGGCCCTGGTAGTACATCCCCCTCTGAAGTACCAGCCATTAATACGACACAGATCGAAGCCATGTTCACCCCCATCCCCCAGCCCGCAGAGGCTAACAAAACGGGGAGACTACAGTACTGGAAAGACCAAGCCAATGCTCAACGCAAGGTCATCATCAAAACGGAGCGGAAGCTAAACGAGGTGGCGAGGAGACAGGCTTTGATGCTTGAGGGGGTTAGTGAGTGGAAGGCGGGGTATGCGTTGACTGGCAAAGCGAAGATTAGGGTTGCGATTGAGAGGTTGGAGTTCTACGGGTATAAGTTGCCAGTGTTTAGGGAGGGGGTGGTGGGTGTGATGATGGGATAGAAGGGTGGGGGTGCTGATGGTGCAGAGGGAAAGTGGGATAAAGTCTGGTAGGAGATAATGTCGCGATGGAAGCGAGGTAGAACAGGGTTGCGGGGAATATCGAGGGCTGGTTTATGTCATGGCAAGCGCATTGAGTGCTGGTAGGGAGGTAAAAGGGATCTGGTAGGATGTGGATGGGGGCAAGCTGCTTGGGACGTTTTGTCTCAGTAGATAGAACTTCATTCATGAATCATAGCAAATACTGTCTTTTATCTTTAGACTTGATGTTCTCAATCGTCCGTGTTGACTCCGAGCTTTGTTGTCCGCTGCTGGCTTAACCGAGACGGGTCTCCTTGTCCTTGATGGGGATGTCGCTGCCGGTTGCGCTCTTGTACTCTGTTCATGTATGTCAGCCACAAATTCATCAACGACGGTACCGATACTCACGCCCACGCAGATAATCTGATATCTGCTCGTCTTTGGCCTGCTCGATGGCGCTCCTGTCATCTGGGTCAATATGTGAGGTCGTGGAAGGCTAGGGAAGAGAGATTCACTCATTATCTGTAGGAAGGTTAGCAGGGGCAAGGGCAGGGAAATGAGGGAAGTCGACCTTGCGGGCCTTGACCTAGAACCTTTTCTTGGACGAAGTCGACACCCTTGTCAAGGTAGTCCTCGTTCTTCTCGGACTCGCGGCCGCCGCCAGCAGCGGAGTTGAGCTTGTCACCGATACCGCCGAGGAAGCCACCACCCTCCTGCTTCTGCTCAGTGGAGCCAGTGCTCTGCTGCTGCTGACCTTCCTGGTTGTTGCTACCACCGGCGAGATTCTTGACGAAGTCCATGTTTGTGGTTGGTGTTGGTGAAGTTGATGTGAAAGTTGGCGATGAAGCGGTCAGGAGGAATCTACGGACTGGTCAGTGACATCACCCGGTCAATCGACGAAGAATCTCCTACTCTGTGTGTTTCTTAGATGTATCTGAAAGTGATTTGGTAAGAAACAGAAAAGGAAGGCTCCAGCTACTTATCACTTCTATCGCACAACACTTGGCTCTCCCCAAAACGGGATAATGCAGCCCCAAAAACCAGGCACGAGGCACGCGAGTTGTGGGAACGGCAGCTGTCACTGTTGGCGGGACAGTGGATCCCATGAGCTGGCCGTGACGATTGAGAGCGAGAGAGCCCTGACGTCGATGTGCAGGGAGGGGCAGGCACCGCCACACCAGGAAGCGCCACAGATCACAGCCACCGATCGGAGGGGCAGCGAGGAATTGACTTTTCGATCACGACTTGCACGTGGAGAGACATGCATCGCTGGACACGATAGGCAACAGCACAGATAACGACATGGCTTCGAGCCCGGTAGTCCCTATCACGATCCTCACCGGATTCGTGGGCACGGGCAAGACGACACTGCTGCTCAATCTCCTCCCACAGCTCCGAAAACTGGACCCCTCGTATCGATTGTCTATGATCAAGAATGAGATTGGGGATCTAGCTGTGGACTCGGCCCTTGCCAACTCCGCGGAGCTTTCCTCCAGTCGTGAGCTGCTTGGGTCGTGTATTTGCTGCACGAATGTAGGGCAATTAGGATCTGCTCTGGAAGAGCTACTACAGGACAACCCGGATCGGATAGTGATTGAGACGAGTGGCTCTGCGGAGCCAATCAAGCTGGTAGTTGAGATCAACCGGCTGGCCACTGAGACAGGACGCTATGCTCTGGACGGAGTGATCAGTGTAATCGATGTACAGAACTGGGAGGGTTACAGCAGTACGAGCTATACGGCCAAGCTGCAGGCAAAGCAGACGGATCTGATTGTTTTGAATAAATGGGAGGAAGCAGGAGAAGACAAGCTGGACAGAGTACTGGATCGATTAGGAGACCTGGATGTTGAGACGCCGAACGTGAAGAGCGACAAGGGTTGGGTGAACGTGGAATTGCTGTTCGGTCTGGACAGGAAAATGGTGAAAGGACTCGTAAAGGACGACGGTCATAGTCATGAGGATGGGAAGCATGATCACAATGAGGAGATGGAGTGCTTGAGCATAGTTATAAACGGCAGTGGAGAGGGAGATGTTGATGTGCAGAAACTGGATGAGCTGCTGAAGAAGGCACCCAAGGACGAGGTGTTCCGGATAAAGGCTATCGTACATTCCAAGAAGCCTCCGATAGGATACAAGGATGACACCGTGGAGGATGGTGCCTTCGGCCGGTACATCCTCAACTGGTCGTTCGGCAGACATACCTGGACAAAAGACAACACGACCCCATCAGACGCCCCTTCGATACGAATGTCTCTCTTTCTCGCACGGTATGAATCCAACAAATGGACTAAACGACTAGAGTCAGGCCAGTACATCTCCCTGACCGGCACCGCTGCCGGGACCGGGCTGTCCGTCACAAGAGTGTTATGATACCCACGAAACATGCCATAGATATTCCTGTCGATACATTGCACAGATGATGACTGTATACATACACAATTACAATCACAACTTGGCCTTGGGACCCTTCTTCTCTTCCTCTTCCGCGCGTTGCTTGAGTACCCGCCGCAGAATCTTGCCACTCACGCTCTTCGGCACCTCGTCAATGAAACGCACCCCACCACGTAGCTTCTTGTGATTCGCTACCTTCTTGCCTATCCAGTCTACAATTTCAGCCTCGAGCTTCAGACCGGCTTCGATGCCTTGCTTGGGGACGACGTAGGCTCGGGGAACTTCGGTAGCCAAGTCGTCTCTGTAGATGCCGATGACCGCTACGTCGTCAATTTTTTCGTGGGCAGCGAGGTAGCCTTCGAGTTCTGCTGGTGGTACCTGGGACTATGTTAGTCGCTGTGGTCTCTGGTTTGTGTGCGGCTGGAGATGGACTGGGCTTGTGTGGGCTGAAATTTGATAAAGCTTCACAAAACGCAGCCATTAACGACAACAACGAGACAGAATCGCTTGCCTGGAAACCCTTGTACTTGATAAGCTCCTTAACTCTGTCAGTAATGTAGAAGTTGCCGTTCTTGTCTTGATATCCGATGTCGCCAGTTTTGAAGTACCCATCCTCGGTTAGGGCGTTCTTGGTTCCTTCAATATTGTTGAAATATCCGAGAAAGATATTCGGTCCAGCCATCCAGAGCTCTCCTACTTCGCCTACTGCCACTTCTTTCTCCTCAGGAGACATATACTTTGCTGTCATGTTTGGAAGAAGTTTGCCGACTGACCCGATCGTATCATACCATTCCGACCAGGGCTGAGTGTGGGTTGTCGGCGAGGTCTCTGATAGTCCGTAACCTTGCTTGACCTTGAGCTTTTTGCGATTCCAGACTGCGTCCACAAGATCCTTGGTCAGGGGTGCTGCGCCGGAGTTCATCATTCGAAGTGAAGACAGGTCGTACTTCTCGACGACAGGGTGTTTCGCCAGTAGTAACACCACAGGCGGCGCGACATATGCAAAGGTGATCTTGTCTCGTTGTACGAACTTGCAGAAGTCCTCGATGTCAAACTTGGGCATGACCGACACCAGAAAACCTTTGTGCATTGATTGATGGAGGATGACTGTCAGGCCGTAGATGTGGAAGAACGGTAGAAAGGCGATGATGGAGTCCTTCTCAGTAAGGTTACCTGCCTCGCCAGCTCCTATCTGCAGGGTATTGGCCACGATGTTGGTATGTGAAAGCATGACCTGACCGGATATGTTAGTTAGCATCCCTCAGTTTGTTACTACCAGGTCTCTTCTTATCACGTACACCTTTCGGCAGCCCCGTCGTGCCACTCGAGTATGCCAGAAAGGCCAGATCCTTCGACGGATTGATCTTCACCTTCCTGTACCTTGTCGCTCCACTGGTGTTTCTGACAGACGAGAAGTGCTTGATGCGATTGTTTGGGTCCTTCTTGTCTCCAATGAGGATGATGTGATCCTGAGGTATGCCAACCTTTTGCGCCGCCTGCTTTGCAACGTCTAACAGTGGCAGCTGTGTGACCAAAGCCTTTGCACCAGAATCCTTGAGCTGGAACGCGAGCTCGTCTGCCGAATACCCAGGATTTGCAGGCGAGATGATTCCTCCTGTCCACAATGTGCCCCACATCACAGCTGGAGTATCAATGCAGTTTGGGGTGTACAGCGCAAGCACGTCGCCCTTCCTCCACTCGTATGTGGCCTTCAATCCCTTTGCGAAGTCGATCGCCGTGCTCTTGACTTGCGCCGCCGTGTAAGATCGCTGAGTGTAGGCATCTTTGAAAATGACTGACTTCATAAGTGTTTGCTGAAAGAAAGCTACCTTGAAAGCTCCACATACCTTTGTCGTCGGGGAATTGCTGATCCTTCCTCTCGAACAAGAAGTCCCACAGCGAGACGTTGGGAATGTCAATCAAAGGGTAGAGTGATTTTGCAGGCATGATGGCGATAACTGGCACAAGAGACAACTCGAATAGAGAGCAATGATTGAAGAAACGAAACAAACAGAAACAAACCTGCTCCACGCGACTTACCTTGACCTCCACAGTAGTGCCGCTTCCCCGCGGCTATCTCATCCGTCCCCTGCCCCTGCTCGGATCGGAGTGACGTCTGATCTGGGGTTTCTCTTGAGCCGAGGCATCTTTTAGGACGTGTCGTGCGATTAAGGTTTCTAACGTCGGAATATCACCGATATCTCCGCCGGCGAGAAAATCGACCTCACTCCATGGTCAATATAGTCGACGACATCAACCAGAGTGGAAAATCATCGAATAGTATGCGAAAGTCATCGATAGGCGTCGCAGGTCGACTGCTAAAGTCAGGGACTTCTTCATTCTGCTATCAGCAAAGACGGCATGCCCAAGTCCACGATATCCGTTTTCTAGCAAGCCATGCAAAGCCCGAGAAGCAAGTATTAGACAAATATGCAGAGAAATTAAAGCAAAAAGCCAAACAGTACGTCAATATCTACACGTTTCATGATGTGGTTGCTAAAGTCTTGCAGAGAAGGGCATCAAGACATCGACTCCCTCAAACAGGCCTACTCAGGCAAGATCACTTCCCTGCGTAAACAAGCCACTGTCCCCGGCGCCAACGCCCCCACTACCTCCCCCTCATCAGAAGCTAAGACACCCAACACCCCCTTCCAACCACCCCCACCACCCACACCACAGTCTTCTCCCTCCGCCGCAGCACAATACACCTCCACCTCCAAAGCCGGCATCAAAACCCTCTCCTCCTACATCGACGTCGACAAATTCCGCTACCTCCCGGACAAAGAGCTCGAAACCCTCTGGCGCCTCCGCCACGCCACCAATCCCCGCTCCCTCTGCGGCGTCGTCCGCGCCGACGTCTTCCGCCAAATCGCCACGGCCGCGAAGAAGCACCCACAATTCATCCTGCCGATCCCGCGAGAAGGACAGGGCGCAGAGCTGCATTTCCTGCAGTGGACGTTCCCGTCGGACACGACTGCCACGGTGCTGTTTACGAATCTGGCGGAGTTTAAGCTCAGAGGGGAGTTTGCCCAGCCGCATACGACTGTGACGCATCATTCGGATTTGGTGGGGGAGAAGGGGGTGGTGTTGGTTGAGGGGAATGTGTTGCCGGATCGAGGGATGACGGTCGAGGAGGGGCAGCTGTTGGTGATGATGTTGACCAAGTTTTATGGGCAGGGGGAGGAGTCGCCGCGAAGGCATTTGCTGGGGCAATTCACGAAGGGGGATGAGACGTTTTCGGTGGATAAGTTGTTGGAGGAGGCGGAGAAGGTGCCTTGATTATCCAAACGAATGGGTGGGGGGGGAATAGCATGTAGGAGTAGGCGATGGGGAAGTAGCTGTGATGTATTGATTGTAAGAGAGAGGTGACGTGTCAATCTAGGTATGGTGCTACTCGATTTATTGAGCTTTGTGGTGCTCCTGCCGCTGACGTTCTTGGCAGCGAGGTTTCTGATCATCCAGCGATGCCCTACCAGCTCGTCTACAGTGAACGGACTAGGAGTGGACGACACTCTTTGAACCCAACGCTCCCTCTCACCCGAGGAAGCTCCGGAGCTCCTTCCTAGCCGCAAGTGATTCCTTGCCCAAGTCAATCAGTATGTCTGCTTCCTTGAGAAACTCCTCACTCAGGGACGTCAATCCCTCCTTGTCCTTCTCCTTGCAAGCGGCCATGATCGCCTCCACAACATCTACCATCTTCTCGCACTGTTTGATCAATTTGTCCGCATGTTCCAGCACCTCGCGGTTCACTGTAATGAACCTGTCTCTGCGCTCAAGGGCTTCTGCTGAAGTATTTTCCAGACCCCACATGAGCTCTTCATCAATATCCATCTGGGCCTGCATGCAGCACAATCAGCTTAAGGACATCTCTGAAATTGTGAAGATACTACCAGGTCCAACTCGTCTGATAGTGATTGTATCTCTGGGCCGAAGGGTGCTGCAAGCCCCGCCTTGACCTTGACCAATTTGGCGGCATTGTTCCGATAGATTTCGTCGAAGTCGATCTCGTCCAGCTCATCGTCTGGGCAGTCGGCGTCGATTCGATCCTCGTCGTCACTTGCATCATCCTCATGCTCTGAAATCGTGGTCGCAAGTTCCGTCTTACGCCTTTCATCCTGACTTTGCTGTACCAGCATCTGAGAAGACATCGTGTGACGCAGCGTCTCGTGTTACGATATGTGAGTCTGATCCGAGTGAGAAGTAGCGAGTGGACGACTGTGAGAGCGCGACGCGAACTTGGTGTGGCGCTCAGATGCCTTATCGGTGTGGTAGGTGAGAAAGAGAAGTCTTCGAGAGTGAGTGAAAGAGAAGAAAGAGTGTTCGGATGTGAGTTAGAGAGAAGGACTGGATGTTGTTAAATAGTGACCGGTTTCACATGTGGCGCTGAGGATTCTCAAGCAGCAAACGATCACGTGAAAGAGCATGTCCACGAAGCAAGCGTTTAATTCCTCGTGGTTTGACAATTGAGAGAGTCGAGAACACTGATCTAGCAAAAGACGCATTTCATAGAATGCAGTCGAAACTTGCAAAGCCACCTCGCCACTCCTCATGAGAACCATCGTGCATAGTATCTCTGAAGTTCTCCTGCGTCATAGCCGGAGGCTAGTGAGTCAAACTACCAGACCTCGCAAGGTTGCCACCTCCTTGACCAGACCTTCGATCATTTGCTGGTAGTCATCGTTTATCTTTTTGATGTCCTTGGCCAATTTCCATGCAGTCTTGCAGTCCATCTTGGCAAGTGCTTCGCGACCTTCTTCCATCATGGCGGAAGTCTGATCCAATTTCTCTCTCAACACCAATATCTTGCTCATCGCTTTGCGGTCGCTATCCTGAACGCGTTCCTGCAGGTTCGAGAGTTCTTCGTTGAGCCTTTCCGCATGACCTGGGGATAGGTGGGGACGTAGTACTTCCGACTGTCTGTGTTAGCAATGTCTGCCGAAGACGCATCAGGTATGGTCATACTATGGCGTGTAATGATACATCTGTGCCCCCATACACGGCATCAATGCAAGCGAACCAGGTATTGGCTGCTTCGATCTGCTTCTCGAACGACTCGTATAGATGCTTCAGCAGGGATAGCTCTTCCGCAGACTTGCTCACAGTATTTCTGACGGCGGAATTGATGAAGGTTTCTGAAGCCTTTGGTGAAACCATCTCTCTGGTTGTGCAGACTTCTGGGTTGCTGCAGGAGACAAAATGAGTTGAAAGAGCAATGCAATTGGATCAGGACTTTTTCAGCGGGGCAAGTATGCCTTGTTTTGGATTCGGTTGTCGAAATGAGATTCTTGGACGAGTGTTGAATGAGCAAGATCGGGCAGGTGTGAGATTGTGACTGATTAAAAGCTGGTCGTCACGTGAGTCGCACGCGTGTTTGAGACCCAACACGTGCCAGGAAACTACCAGAACTAATGTCAGATATTCACCTGCACAATCAGATTTACCAAGTCCTGACTTTCTCCCAGAAGCCCACTCCCTCATTCTCTCACCAATATCCGACTGCATCCCGTCAACCAACAAAAAGCGGCACCCCCAACTCAGGCCACAACTTCTCATTCTCCTGCCTCACCTTCGCATACGCCTTGACCTGCTCCACCGTCCCCATGGAAGCTGTATATCCCTCTTCTATACGCTTACTATCCCAATCCTGCATACTCTTCTTCCCCAAAGCTATGCCCTCTTCCAGAATCTCAATTGCTGGATCAAGCGAATCAATCACCTTCCGCAACGCGTCCATTTGTTTGCTGGCGCTCTCCCAGAGTTCGATGGCGCCTGGTCTGTCGTCGGAGGTGAGGCCGTCATCGCAGTCGTTTTGGCGCTGGACTTCATTAGTATCTTTCATGTGATGAGGGTCTGGTAGTTCCTCACTGCATCAATGTCTCCGTTGAGTTCTGTGTAGGCGGCTTTGTATGCTTTGAGCCTGGCGAGCTCGCGTTCGAACTGGCCGACGGTGTTGGGGGTCATTTGTCGGGCTTGGTTGAGGTAGGCTCTGGCCAGGACAATGTCGCTTGCAGAAGGCTCCATGAAGAGCTCTTGTGAATGGACTAGTGCTTTTACTGCAAGTGGATAGCGAGGGGTGCAAGGAAGTGCAGTTCTCAGTGTACGAAAAGAGTATGAGAATGACAAAGACAACAGAGAGAAATTACCCTGCACCTCGTTGCACATGCTGAGTCATTCGTCATACCCTCCAGACGATGAGCGTAGCACAAGTTTCCAAATCCTCTGCTGAAGCCTGATCCATTCATTCCCACCCTCTTCAGATGTCAACCAAATCCATTTTTTAGCCCCTGATTCCAGTTCTCGGTCCAGATCAAATACCATCCAACATCCTACCAACCCCCTCAATCTCCCTCGTCATCTCCTTCTGCTTCTTCACCGCCTCCTTATACACCTTCATTCCTTGCTCTTCATCCCCCTCAGCCAACGCATCCATAGCAGCAAACGCCAGATCCTTGACCTCACGCGACAAAACCATCACACGCTCCATCATCTGCGTGTATGCGTGAACCTCGTCGAACGCCTCCGTGACTTCCTCGACGCGCTCGATCTCGTCGGTTTCCGCGGTAAGGAGGGCTTCGTCAAGGAGCATTTGGGTCTGGGGTGTTAGGGGATATGTAGTGGTGAGAGGGTGCAAGTACTCACGTTATCCATGGTTGTGGCGATGCGCGTGACGTTAGGAGCCAATGGAAGTAGGAGTAGAACGTTGACCGAGGTGAGTCCGATCAGATGGATGCATGCGATGCTGGCAGCTCTAGAAAGCCCTTTGACCTCGTGCTGAGCAGGTTCGACAGGAGCGGTCGGTAGCGGGGCGTCTTCGGTTTCTTCCTTGTTGGAGTCCTGTGTGAGATCATGGTCTGATGGTGAAAATGTGTCGTTCGTAGCGACGACGGCGGTATCATTGTCGATGTTCGGTCCTGATGACTGTGCCGATCCCATGTTGTTCGCCTTCTGAGCCTGATCGTTGGATATGCCCAGACTTGGCCAGGTGATGCAAAGTTGATGTATATTGAAAAGTGATGTGAAAAAGGTCGAAGAGATGTGAATTACTGAAGATGATATCATATCATATGTCGAAGAGGTGAGAATACCTGGAACTTCCACCAGTTTCTGAAGCTCCGTTTGTACAGTGCACCCCTGTCACATACCGGGTAGCTGCATGCTGACAAACGACAAATAACCGCAATCCAGATAAGCTATGAACAAATTTAGTAGACGTCCTTCATGTAAGCAGACATACTCAGCCTTGATTCAAAACCACAATTTGTCTAGTCGTATAGCGACTCAGGAGATGTCCAAACTGTGCAGCGTGCTCCTCGTGGCGTCCTCTTGCCCATACCCAAACAGCTCGAGAATGTACCCAATCAGCTCTGCCTCTCGCCATCTCATTGATACAGATTCCAAAAACATCCTGGAAGTCTCTGTCCACAGCTTCGAGTAGCATACGTGCGTTATACAGCACGTGGGCAAGCGCCAAGGCGCACCTGTGATACAGGTCCAGGCAGTGACGGCTGTGATCCAGGAACCAATAGTATTCGTTCAATACAGCCCAGTGAACCTCTAGCCAGGCTGTATTGTGTAGATGGACGTATTCGTGTTGGAGCTGAACGGTGTTCAGTGGGCGAAGATTGAGACAGAATGGCGACTCACCCTGTCGAGATCTTGTGCTCCCTTGTAGTATTGTCCGGTCAGATATATGACTACTTCATGGAGCCAGGCGATGATCCACTGTAGCCTAAGCCTGCCACGATGCCATTCCTCCATCCTCGCCTCAAAGTCTCCGTACGGTGGCATCGCGTCGTGTGCAATAGCGGGAGCTGTTGGTGTTCGGTCCGGAGTAGGTTTAGCAAGACATGTCTGATGATGATCGAAAGCCCTGCGTGTGGAGATGTGGCTACACGAAAGCGTCTCGTAGTAAGCTTTATAAGACTCTTAGGAAAAGGAAAGCGAGCAGAACGAGATTTGTAAAAGGACTCAGCTTGAGAAGACAATGAGAGTCACCAGCCATAAGGGTCATTTGCTTCACTTGACCAATATTCACTATACACTCCGACGCCAACCAGTCAGACGTCAAGATCAGATCATCCCAGCGAACCAGGACACCTGCCCATCCTGCAGTGGTTCCTTCTCTAGCAGAAGCACCAGTTCCTTGACCATACCCTCCACTTCATCGTTCATTTCCTCGTTCTTGTGTATTCTGTCGACCTTATGAACTATGTTGACAGCCAAGTTGAGCACCGTCTCGACCCAGAGGGACTTGATCTCCTTGGTCTGAAGATAGGCTTCGAAGCCGATCACCATCTCCGTATTATCGAACACGACTGTGCCATCGAGAGACTGACGGACATTGATCATCTGTGTCTTGTCAAATTCCAAACGTGTCTAAAGAAATGAAAACTTACGTTGCGAGCTATCCCAGATGCGTTGGAGTCGACCTGGCGATCGCAGAGGACCCATCCCCTGATCTCAGCCAGGTCTGCAAGCAGCGCCATGACAACGCCGTGTCTCCTTCCCATGATCCCTTTTTCCACCTCCTCCTTGACTTTCTCCTCCCTCCACAGCCTCTGCTTCTCAGCCAACGACTCTTGCACGTGTATCAAGTCCGCACGCTCGCGTGCCATCCTCTCCTCCTCCGCATGCTGCTTCTCATGTATCCTCATCTTCACGCCCTCCAGCTCCTTGCGCTGTGCCTTGATCTCCTTCCTTGCCTTCTGCTGCGCCTCTTTCTCGAGCGTCAAGGCGGAGTGGAAGTCGTCCATTTGCTTTTGCAAAGCCGTACGACTGTCCTCGAGCTCTTTCCTCTTCACCTCGATCTGCAGAAGCTGCAGCTGACGGCCGCGCTGTAAGCGCCTCTCGTGCTCGGCTTCTGGACCAGGCGGAATCCCGAATGCTCTGGGCGCAGTCGGCGGCATCATGCCAGGGACGTAGCCACCTGTGCTCTGGGGAAGCGGGGGCGCGATACCGGGGATTAAACCACTTGGCTTCTGCACCAATGCCGTACCTCCACTGAATCTGGGGACAGGCTTTGCAACCTGTCCATAAATGACCCCGGAGTCCTTCGCGCCCTCCACCACCTCGCCTTCTTCCACATCACTCATGCTTTCTTCTCTCGCCATGAAGCCCCTTCCCCTCTTCACCCCGCCCTTCTCACCCGCAATCACCGTGAAACCCTCTTCCTCTGCCCCCGGCCCTGCCTTCAATCCTCCCTGATCCCCCTGTCCTCGATTCTTTTTCTTTCCGCCAAGCGTTTTCGACCCTCCCATCCCTTTTCGCGCCACCGCCCTTCCCATCTTCTCCTTCTCCAACCTCACCCTCACCTCGCAAAGACTGTTGTGAATGCGATGCAGCTCCGACAGTCGCATCGCATGGTTGGGGATGCGATCGAGTGCCTCGATGCGCGGGTAGAAAGCAGTGACCTCTGTGGAGTGCGGGTGAGACTTATGCATGGCGGCATAGAGCTGTTGGAGGGTCAGGAGCTTGAGGGGGTAGGGGAGGTTGCCTTGCATGGTTCTACTTGTGGTAGTACTAGAGGAATAGAGGGGGCTGTCTTGATGTATGCTGTTGAGCAAGATGTGAGAGGTGATGGATGTAAGAGATCTGGAGCGGACTTTTCGTGAAGTGGTAGATGAGCGGTTGAGGTCAAGTAAACAGGTAGAAGTTGTGTTGTGAGTCGCGTCGTGAATCGCGTAGAAGCGCAAATTGCCTGATTGGGTAAGTGACGTGGTAGCGGCGTGAGAAGGTACTTGCTGTGGCAACATGAACCGTCTCATTGGTCGAACTGCTGTGAAAGCACGTGTTGCCAAGCAATGGCCGAATCGCTGGTTACCGACATTACAAGTCATATGGATGAACAGGCAATTCCGGCAGCCATAAACCCCCCGGTGCTGGAAATCTACATCAGCAGATCGCGCATTCAGTTTGACGTGCATGAGAAGGGTAAGAAGGTAAGGTATCTGGCCTTGAGCCATATTGTGATTCGCTTTTGGGTATATGCAAACAAAATCGCTATGCTGGGTGTGGTATGAGAGACGAGACGTAGTCAAAAGGCTACGTCGTTCCTACCGATCTGCTTCGCTGTCCTGCCGCAGCGGCCATTGTAGTGACAGCCGGGAGACTGGTGGTATCCGTGCCATGAAAGACGCACTATTGCTTCGGGGCGGTTCGGTGGCGCTGTTGTTCCGGCCATCACCTTCGAGTCCTTGTATAGTCCCGAGCAGATCCTCCTCTTTGATCTCCCTGACAAGCATCAGGTCTGGCATGTTGCCTATTGACTCCCGTCCTGTCAGCGAGCGGATGTTCTGTCCTGGTCGGCTCTTCCTTGCACTGGTGCGCTTGACTACCCTCAGCTTGCCTTCGTCACCGGTCTCTTCCAAGTCGAAAGTAGCTGTTCGTTTTTGATCACTACCAACGAAAGATGACGGGAAGAATCGCTGAAAGAGGGGCCGGAGTGTTGCCACGTTGGCGGTGACGATGCCGAAGCCCAGCTCCAGAGTCGATAGGACAGCGATTGGTGTGGTCGCGTAGAGAAAGTCACCTTTGTATCCCTTGAAGCTGCTACCAAAGCCGATGCGGATGATTGTGCCAATGCAAGCCCTAAGGAAGTCAGCAATCACCCCGCAACTTGCATTAGATACTTACAGAGAGCCGAAACCCAGCAGACAGCAAACAACAATTCTCGTTCGACGGTCCATCGAAGTCCTCCAGACAATGACCGCAGGTAAGGCTGCAAATGCACCATCGGCGAGGGCATTCAGTCCCGCTGCGGCATATCCGACATTCAAGAAGACATCGGCTGAGATACAGTAGCCTGGAGCATCAGAGTCAAGATTCCACCAGTACGATATTGGACGACAAAGGGCCAGGTAGAAGACCAGGTAAGCGATGCCAAATACGATTGCGGCGGAGTTCAGGAGATAGACTGTCCATGTCTGTAACCGAGTCGTCACGAAGCGGAGTAAGAAGACGCCAATAGCCACTTTGAGTATACTCGTGCCAGTGATGTAGAAGACCCCACAAATATACCAATACTGCTAGGCCGTCAGTTGAGGCTGTGAAATACAAGTATAAGTCGACGTACCTTCAATGATAGCTCAGCATTCCCCTGCGTGAGATATTCTATATGCCGCCCATTACCGTACCATATGTCGAGTGTCTGAAAGATTTCGTGTAGCGTGAAGATGATCTGCGTGGCGAACATGATATAGTCGTCGCGGCCAACGGAGGAAAGCATCTTGGATCGTACATAGAGGCGCAGAAGAACCGCGATCCATGATACCAAGAAAAAGACTACCACCACAATGAAGAGATGTATATGTCGAACGTCGTGTGGATCGTGGTATTCTCCCGCACTGCAGGCGGCATGAGCGCCATGACGGTAGTTACTGCCGATGCCGCACGGCAGTGCTCAAGCAGGTTTCATGTGTGTAGAGCCTTCAGAAGACAGGGATCGTCCTTCAAAAGTCCGCGGAGGATGAAGACGTTGATTTGTACAAGCACCAAAGCGACCTGGTTAAGCCACGAAAGTCGTTTTCGCTCAATGGCGGTACGATCGTCCAGATGAAGCACGGCAGACGTTGAGTCTTCAATGCCTCTGACATGGTAATGGCCGGTGCCGGTAGACCGGGAGCACAACGGCCATTGTCGAGACATGGTCTGGTTGCGGAATGTAAAAGAAATTGCCATACCTTGCGACCCGCTTGCCAGCCGTGCCTCGGGCAATCTAGGTCAATGGGATCTATAATCACATGTTATGGTCTGATAATGATACTATCGTGATGATGAATACGATGAAATTGATGTTGATGATGAGAACAGACAAATACGAACAAAAAGGTCTTGAATGAGATCGAAACTGCCAAGCCGCCTGCCGGCAACGTCCACAAGGCAAAACACGACGTTTGAACAAGATCGCTTTTGCGAGGTCAAAGCTATGTATTGTAGATTTCGATTCAGAAATACCCTGTGAGCTTTGGCAGAGAACGCTGGATGGGAGGTCTGCCTGTACATGCAAAATCTCAGAGCATCATTTTATATACAAGAACCCTCCTCCCAAGGCTCTGAATGGAGTCCTGCCGGAATTGAGACCAGCCACGCACCAGGCACGATTATTGGCCTCCCCTAGGCGCAAGATGTTGTTGTGGCAGACTTCATCCATCGTTTTCTTCAGACTCCGACACCAGTGCTTGGCGTGGACCTAGGACTTCGGCACTGGCTTGATCTTGCCTTGCTCGTCGTAGAAGATCTCCTTGATCTTGACCGAGCGGAGATGGTTCTTACCGCCAGAAAGCGAGCTGTCGTGATGGAAGAGGAACCAACGTCCCTGATACTCGACGATACTGTGATGAGTGGTCCAGCCTTCGACCGGCTCCAAGATCCTGCCCTCATATGTGAAAGGACCGTACGGGCTTGTACCAGTAGCGTACGCAAGGTAATGGGTGTCGCCTGTCGAGTAACTGAAGTAGTATTTGCCCTTATACTTGTGGAGCCATGCAGCTTCGAAGAAACGTCGGTCGTGGTCGTCAGCCAGTATCTTGTTGCCCGTTTCTGGTGCAAGGATCTCCACCTCCTTTGGCTCCTCGACAAGGCTGTGCATGTCGTCGCTCAGCTTTGCGACAATCGGGGACAAGGCGTATACACCCTCCCCCTTTGGTTCTTGAGGCCCGGACCATTTCTCGTCAAACTTGCCCTTCTCCTGCCAACATTGCAGCTGTCCACCCCAGATGCCACCCATGTACAGGTATGCTGATCCATCCTCGTCCACAAAACTAGCAGGATCGATGCTGTACGAGCCTTTGATGTAGTCTGGATCAGGCTTGAATGGGCCGGCAGGATCTGTACCCTCTGCAACGCCTATCCGGAAGATGCCATCCTTGTCTCTGGCAGGAAAGTACAGGTAGTATTTGCCATTCTTCTCAGCGGCGTCAGGCGCCCAGAGCTGTTTCGAGACCCACGGGATGTCTTTTTGTGAGAGCACTACCCCGTGATCCGTGACAGGGCCACCGACTTGGTCCATACTGAAAACATGGTAATCGTTCATAGCATACTGATCTCCGTTGTCGTTGTCCTCGATCCCAGCATCAATGTCGTGTGAAGGGTAGACGTATAGCTTGCCCTTGAAGACATGAGCCGAAGGATCTGCGGTGTAGACGTGGCTGACAATTGGTCCGTCCGACATGTTGATGTTGCTAGTCTAGTCTCGTTAAATTTCTAGCAGAACCTACTTTTGCATCATCTGCGGAGAGCATTGTATTTATTGTATGCAGCCACTTTGAGCTGGTAAAGGTAATTACCCGGAGCCTCAGGCTAAATCAGAACTGTCGGCTATTCTGCGAACAGAAGAGCCCCGCCATCTTGTGGAGGGGCATGCCACGGCGCGGTCATAATCGTAAAGGTCGACCAGTTGATGTATTTGTTAGATACCGCACTTCCTCGATGCTTCGATATGATTTGTGCCCAGGGCTTTGTGACATGGCCGTACGGCAGTGGAACCTGGTAATGGGAAAACCTGAAGGAAGCTGCGGAGTTCGGAGAAAACAAAAGTTGCGACAGAGTTTCGGCGGCAGACCAAGTTGTCGGGACAAACCCCAATGAGGTCTTCTCCCAACTCGAACAGGACCTGCTGTCAACAGTGCTGCAAGGTCGACTGACCCTTTCCATCTCGTGGACCCTGGCAGCCGCGAACCATGGGATCCGCACCGCGAAAGGCCCCGGGGTCTCACCAGACATTCGACAACCGATGCAAGCCGGAGTAGTCATCGGAGTGAGACCATGTCACGGCCAGCCCTGTATGACAATGCTCAACAGGATGCACGCATGATCCGACGGTTTGCACCTGAACATATGCTTTCTGTGTTTTCTCCTTTGTTTCTCTTCTCGTTGCTGCTCACCGCTTAACCCAGCCAGAAACAAAGCACAATACAGCCGCACCGATGTCTTCAACCACCACGACGACCAGGACCACCACCTCCACCATCCCCGTCATGACCGCCGACACCCCTCACATAATCGAGCAGAAAGGCTCCCTCATCCTCCGCCCCATGCTCCCGCGCGACTCCGAAGCCTACCTCCGCATCATCGACACAGCCTTCAATACCACAATGACAGCCATGTTCTTCCCCAACGGCAAGACAGACGCCGACATGGACTGGTCACGAAAGAGCCTGCACAATAGCATGACACGAGACGCACACTACATCAAACACCTCGTCTGCATCGACACCTCCTCCAGCCCTCTGGCCTCCGATCTCGCCCGCCTCTCCCCTTCAGAAGCCGCGCAATCCAAATCGGAAGGCCGTATCGCCGGCGTGTCAGTATGGAAAATCTACCCCAAAGACCGGTCGAAAGCAGAACTCGACGCCGAATCCGCGCTCAGCAACGAAGCCGGCCTCCCACCCACCGGCAACGAGGAGGCGTTCGGGGGTTTCTTCGGGGCGATCAAGAGCTGCAAGGAGAAGTATCTGAAAGGCAAGGCACATGTGCTGTTGAACATATTGGCAACGGATCCAGAGTACCATAGACGAGGGATCGGGGGAATGCACTTGAGGTGGGGGCTGGCGGAGGCGGATAGGTTGAACGTGGTGGCGTATCTGGAGGGGAGTGATGATGGTGTGCCGCTATACGAAAGGTATGGGTTCGAGGGAAAGGAGAGGTTACCGTTTGATAGTAAGAAGTTTGTGGCCAAGGGAATGGAGCATTTGATTATGATTCGGCCGGCGAAGGAGGACCGGTCGTAGGCGGCACACGGGCATGGTAAGACGTGGATGGAGTATGGCGTTTGTATGGGATGCAATGGTTCCAATACCTTGCGAGTCATGACTCCATTTGTTACTGAGAGAACGCATTGGGATCTGGTGGTCCCACAGCATCGACTACTTGTGCAGAGTGCACGTAGAAGGGTCATAACGTTGCATTGTTCTTACATATCATATCTATCTATCATGTGTGTATGTTCATTATTCCATCCTCGTTTCCTATCGGACGATCTGAACCCTCCATTCGTGAAGGATCCAATGATAGGAAAGCTCCATTCCAGCTGAATTGTCCCACCCCTGCGTCAATCATTTCCCTTGTCATCAGATCGAAGCAAAGACATCCTCCTCGTCTCCTCGTCCTCCTATCTCCGGTGAGCGGTCCGTACCCTCCTCACAGTCTTCTGTGTCCACCTTCGCGTCTTCCACTACAGGCACACTCCTTCGCGAGAGAGAGCTGAGTAGAGAATCGAAGAAGTGCCCCGGGGTTGACGATAGAAGTGCGGATTGGAATTGCGGCATTAAAGGTCCGGCTGTTGCGGTCGTGAGAGATGAGAGACTATCCGGGATTGGAGCAGGGTAGGAGCTGGAGCCGCAGCGTTTGTAGAGTGATGATGGTTGGTTGGGCAGGATGAGGTCCTGGTCATGGACGATGGTGGGCCTCTTGGAGAGATAGGGCGGTGGTTGGGATGGGACGGGAGCGGCGAGGATAGGCGCGAGCAGGGTCGTGAGTATGAAGAGTCGGGTCATGATGTCGGAGACGTGGAATCGTGTCATGCGATCCGTGGGTGCTGTGGTTGTCGATATGGGATGGAGCGTGGAGGTGGTCTTATGAAGCAGCTTACCGGGTCGGACTCCCTGCTTACCTGCATCAACCCAAATACGAATGTATCAGCGGCTGCAACCAGAGCGTTCGGCTTCTAGACTAGCTTATCGGCATACGAGCTTTATGTCAAAGTCAAGCATGGGCGCTTGCTTGGTATGATTGGCATGAACATGTCCAGTGCGTAGGAGGCCGCGGTGAACCATCGGGGTCCAGAAAGATGGTGCTCCAACGTTGCGATACCGGTGACAATGATTTCGAGGAGCCGGATTTCCGCCAGGAGACGGATGTTATGCCATTTGTATCTAAAGGATCGGCAGAACAGCGCCTGATGCTGTGAGTGATGATCAGCACAATCTTCAGCTCGACTGCATTCAAAGCCTCATTGGCATTGACTGCAACATAGTCAACTACGCAGAGTGTCAATGTGGAGATCTCCGAACAGCAACGACAGGTAAGATGCAATTTATCAAGTCGTTAGCCCATTGAACGCCCATGCTCGCAACGGCGGGCGCGTAGATTGTCGTCGCAATACTGAGACCGCAGCAGAACTCTCTTCTAGACTGGTGAGACTAACGGTCACTCCTATTTTTGGCCATGGTGGAAGATACGGTCAAGATGTTGTCGGGGGTAAGAGGTATCTGTCAAATGTGCTGATAGAAATGAGGTCGAGCTTCATGGCAGTCGTGTGCCGAGGTCTGCCGGGCAAACGACAGGATCGTTTTCAGTTGGTTTTTCCTCATGTTCTTTTTCCATGGCAATGTGATTGAAAGTCTTCTGTAGATGCCTTGCCATTGCCGTTGCGAGCATCCATTACAGAGACGCAAGTAAGGAGGAGTGAAACCCAAGATTGATCTCCGAGCAACCTCTTATCAGTGGCAAAAATCATTGTTCGCATGTGTCCATGCAAGATATGCGACAGTCCCACAGCCAAGCACGCCAGTCGTCCTTGACATGATAGTTCCTTACCAATTGTGCGGAACAAATGCAACCAACATCACCAGGCAAAGTGCCCGACCGCCATGTGGCGTTGCAGCTTTGATCATTTTCGGCTTTGTTTCGCTCCTCAAACTCCCTCTTTCGAAAACTTGCTCACAGCCAAGAACTTGCTCATGCTCGCTCACGCGGCTTGGTATCTCGTGGTGAGACTGCCATGTGCATGTTAAGTAGGAAAGAAAGACCCTGTGGCGTGAAACAGCAAACGAGCTATTTCCGTAAGTGGAGGCGGCGCTTGAGAGGTGCTGATATAGTTGTACGAGCCCCTTTGGGTTTTCTATACTGCAAACCTTTCCTTACTTCGACATCCGAGGATCATTTCCGACTAGCACTCCGAAGCTCTCATCGCTTGCCATATCATCATGAACCACGACGGCATGTCCATGTCGTCCTCCATGACAGGAATGACCCCGTCGATGACCGGCATGTCTTGGATGCCCACTTCGACTGCAGCCTCCAGTATGAGCGGTATGGGCGGCATGGGGGGTGGTAATGGTTGCAAGATTTCCGTTCGTGCACACCTCCAGCCTTGAAACTCTGCAACTAAGACTCTACAGATGTTGTGGAACTGGAACACCGTCAACTCCTGCTTCATCTCTTCCTCCTGGAAGATCACATCCAACGGCATGTTTGCTGGTTCCTGCATCGGCGTTATCCTCCTCGTCATGTCCCTCGAGTTCCTCCGCCGTGTCGGCCGGGCCTACGACCAGTACATCTTCTCCACCAACAAGTCCTTCTCTTTCCGCCAGCCTACTCAAGTCTGTACAAAGACGGCTGCCAGTCCTTCATCCGGCTCCCTCTCTGGCACCAACAAAGACGGCACGACCGCTACAGCGACATGTGCCGGCTGTGCAGCTCCTTGCGCGGCACCGAGCATGATTCGCCCAACTCTTGTCCAGCAGCTCATCCGCGCCTTTATCCACATGCTTCAGTTCGCCGTGGCCTACTTCGTCATGTTGCTCGCCATGTACTATAATGGCTACCTCATTATCTGCATCTTCATCGGTGCTTTCTTGGGTTTCGGCATCTTTGCCTGGGAACCGCAGGTGCCAAAGGACATCCAGGACCAGCATAGAGAGAGCACGATGTGCTGTGGCTAAGCGGGGAGAACACATGGCGTGCTTGCTAGAATGGTGGGACAATTACATATGCCACATCCTGAGGTTGAGATCGAGGAAAGGTAGATCCCGTAGATCAACGAAATGACACTTGCAATGTGTCCTCTCATTTCGCTGTGTACTCGCCATGTCCTATTCCGATAGATAGAGAGCCCTACAGTCAGCAAGTAATGATAATCTTGTTAGAGACGTGAGAAGAAATCATTTCACCTTGTTGCGGTCAACTTCACGATCGCTACAGGTCCAAACTTCCCTCCCTTTCATTACACTGAGGACGCATGAAAAGGTACGCAATGCCATTATCGCTTCATCTGAAGACCCACTCGTTCTATGCAGACATCCCAGATGTCTTCTATCGTTCCATCTCCCAGCTGGTCTTGGACCCAATCTCATCTTCTACCACCGTCTAGTCCCCTTCTCACTTCTGAGGATCCGGCAGGATACCCTCCGCTTCCAATCGTCGTCTCGCCTCCTCAAGTGCCCATGTCTGAATACTGCGAAAAGTCAGCTTTCCCTTCTGCGTCATTCCCTCGTCCCCGTTTTCATGCCGCAGCCTCATTCAAGATCCATTTTCCCATCCCACACCTCCCCAAGACTCCCATACCCTCCCAACACATCCCCAACCCCCCAATCGTACAGGAAAGAACCTACCTCGTATCCGGCTTATAACAATACCCCACCACCAAAAACGCCATGGCCCCAAAGAACCCATACTTCCACATCCCCTCCCACTCCTCCTCTTTGTGCTGCTTCGACGGATCTTGCCCCCACAGCCATCCTCCAGGCGGGTCGTAGTGGTCTTCGTGCGATGACGCCGCGCGGAGCGATTGTGATGTTGAGAGCGGGCGGGCTGCCAGCGACGTGCGGATGGGTGTGCGGACGGCGGTGGTGAGTGCGCGGCGCGCGAGGGTGGGTGGTAGTAGCGGCATTGTTGGTTGTGAGGGGACAGGAAGTGGTGGGTGTTGTGATGCAGGGTTGGTGAGAGGAGGTGAGGTGAGGAGTGCCAAGGCGAAATGGGCCGGCGGGTGAAGTGGGTCTGGGTTTTGATCGGCGGGTGGGACGGGACAGATGGATTTGGGCTTGCCACTATTTAGATCGGAGTCGTGATGAGGACAGCATATTTATTTCTTCGAATGTATGGATACAAATGCGATGGTATGGTTTGGTCAAGGATATAAGGTGCATCTCGAAGGAGTCATGCTAGGGCAAGTAAATCAGGAAGTCATTTCCCTGCAATCTCGACATGCTTGTCTATATTCATGGCTGTTATACACAGGCACGCCTCGGCTGCCTAGGTCGTCATCGCTAATTCTGAAAACCATTCACTTCTTCTCCACGCTTTTCTTCACACCGTCCAAGAATTTCGCGACCGCCTCCCCTCCACCAAGTGGCATACTACCACCCCGGATCAGACCTCCATTCTCCACCTCAATACCCAGCGCCTCTCCGATCTGCGGCAGCCCACCATCTCGTAGCGCGACAGTCAAGCTTCCAAGACCTTGATGTAGTTGTGGGCTCCGCAGGACACGCTCCAGTATCTCTCTTTTTTGATCCGTTGATAATGCTTCAATCGCAGCTTTTCCTGCTTCTGGCGATGGTTCTGTAGAGGACAACGAGTCGGCTGACTCCTGACTGAGAAGGAATATCGACGACGGTAGGTGCGAGCAGAGTTTGTCGATGTATTCAGGAGAGGCTGATCTGAGGTGCGGAACTGTCGTGGCCGTGTTGAGGAGTTCGGGTAATGAGGTGAATGGTTTGTCGTAGGACTGCTGTTGTGCTGATTGGGACTGCACATTACTTCCATGCAGTGATCGGAGGAAGTTCTGGACTACGTCGCTGGCGTCGTTGCTGTCGAAACTGATTAGTTTCTGTCGATGATGAAGACAATATCTCGAGGATTATGTGCTTGGGTTCATGATTGTCATGTCTGGATCATGCTAGTGTACATGGCTTCATGTAACAGGGGCCTCTCAATTGTATGCCAGTGCCGTCCTTTCCCATACCGTGCGCCGGTCCAAGCTATGCTGGGGAAAATGAGTGTTCACCTACGCTCTGCCACCATCACCTCCGCCGCGGCGGCTGTCTTCGCCTTCCTCTCGGGGGTCTCCCCCTGTAGCGTCTGCGCCTGCCCCGCCGCTACCTTGTCTCGTGAGGTCTGATTCACCACCCTGGATATCCTCCATGGCATCGTCATCACGGCTTGGGCCGGATCCGCTGCCGCCGTCGCCGCCTCTTCTTAGCTCTGCAAAAAGCATCCTCCATTCTGTCTCATCTCCTTCAAGGATCTTGTTGACTATCTTCCCGAGCAACAGATCTTTGTTGCTGAACCAGCCCGGGTTGCCTTCACCATGTTGCGATTTTGACTGCAGCCAAAAGTAAATGCGCTGTGACGAGGATGAAAACTTGAGTTCGAAGATTCGACCATTGGTAGGAGAGATCTTATCACCAGGAGAATCTGCGCTCTTGCCTGGTCCGAGGTATGGGAGGAATGTGCAATCGCCAGGAAACATGATCAGGTCGACCTCGGGATCTGTTGATGGTGCTGAACGTGGCCGCCAGCAGAGATGAAGCATTTCTAGATCTGTCAGACCCTCGATGCTCGCAATGATGAGACTACTAACCATCTTCGAAGTTGAGATACAGGTAGCCCTGAGTGGGATCTGGCCTCACTTTTCTGTTCTTGTTGCCGTCAGTACTGAATGATCGGGCATCGCGATGAAATGTCACACCTCGAGCTCGCATTTGCCGGCCTTGAATGTAATCAGAGTTTCCGCCATGGTTGTGGTTGGTGAATGAGAGATTACCTCAACAAGTTCAAGTATGGACGTGACGACTAAGCGGCACTGCTGTCTCTGAACATTGCTGATTCATGAAGCTCCTCTGAAAGCTTGTGCATTACTCGCTCCGCGACCTTCGAGTTGTCGTCAACCGTTCGGATTATCAGTAAATGCGAGATCCGGCCTTGGCATAACTTTGCACAATGCTGCGACGATCAACCTTGAAGCCGGAGAACATCAACCAACGACAACACCGACAGCACAACTCTTTTGTTCTGGTACGACTTGAATTCCTTCCGACATCGTCATCATCTTTTACGACATAATCTAATACTCCCTCCAGTCCCGTTAGCCAGTTGATCGCAATGTCTTCGGAAAAGGCACAGACGAAGAAGTTCCAGGGCGGCGAGAGGACAATCACTGCTCCCTCGCAAAGAGCGCAGAAGTACTACAACGCTGAGGAGGACTCTGCGGCGAAGAAGGTACGACATTGCTATCCCTACTGGTCCCTCGACGAACTCCGATGAGGTTGCGATGGGCCATTGAATCCTGCTCTTCAGAGGCAGCAAGGATGGATTGGGACAAACAAATCTGCGTCAAGACTATAGATCAGTCACTAACATATACTCTCAACAGGTCCGCAAGAGCGCCCGCGACTACAAGCCCCGAGCATCCCTCGAGCCCGGTACCGTCCTCATCCTACTCGCTGGTCGTTTCCGCGGCAAGCGTGTCATCCTCCTCAAGTCTCTCCCACAAGGTCTCCTCCTCGTCACCGGTCCCTTCAAAATCAACGGTGTACCGCTCCGCCGCGTGAACGCCCGCTATGTGATCGCAACCAAGACAAAGGTAGACATCAAGGGTGTGGACAGCAAGACTCTGGAGAAGGTATCTGGTGATTCATACTTCACCCGGGAGAAGAAGACGGAGAAGAAGGGCGAGGATGCTTTCTTCAAGCAGGGCGAGAAGCCTCAGGTTGGTCCACACCCACCCATCGACAACGGATATGATACTGACATCCCTCTTCCAGGCAAAGAAGCCCGCCAGCGCACGCGTAGAGGACCAGAAGTCGGTGGACAAGGCACTGCTAAACGGGCTCAAGAAGGAGCCATTCCTCATCTCATACCTCGGCTCCTCATTCTCCCTCAGGAAGGGCGACAGACCACACGAGATGGTCTTCTAAATACATACCAACAGGTTCTGGAGGGGTGGAGAGCGGGAAGGGTGTGGATTCTGGCGCATGGACAACGATAACAACCCATTCAAAGCAAGGCCATAGAATCGATCGAAACGAAAGACCATCAACCTCTTTTCTTTTGCTGTTGTGGAAGCTAGTCTCTACTCTGATGAGATGAGGTGAAAGGAGCGTGGATGGCGGAGATGCATGGAGACATACCGCCTTACTGACGTGTGGCGGAGAAGGAGTCGTTGTAAGGGTCGTACATATCCGATCGTCAATGCAATGGAGCTCTGACTGAGTGGTCCGCTTGTGCATCCTGACGTGATGTCGACTGCTGTCCGTTGCATGTTTCCATGGACACGAGGTAGGTGGACCAACACCAAGACTGACCATCAATCACAGCACAGGTACACACAAACACGACACAGAACATGAAACATCAAGAGGTGGAACATCCATTCCCAGGCGAGGATCTACGGCATCTCAACCTCCCCTCACCTCCCTCTCTGGACACGATACATCCATGGTCAAACAAGTTCAACATTCGCCGTCATCGACCAAGCAAAGCAAAAGAGTGCAGCTCCCTCAGCCAATGCGGACTTTCTCGTTGGGGCGAGTACTTCATCTACTCTTCCTCCTGGTCCTTCTTACCCTTCTTCTTTTTGCTGCCTCCGACGGGTGCCTCGCCTGTCTTCTTCTGGTGCACGACGAAGCGCGTGTAGCATTCTTCTCGGTCCCACTCGAAGCCGGCGAGGTAGGGGGCGTCGAGTTCGTCGTCTTCCTTTGGGGAGGGTTAGTTTCTGATTGGTGCCAAGGGAGGGGAATGGGGGGTTGAATGGCTTACCTTCTTCTTGAATTGCTTGTGGATGGCGTCTAAGGCGTCCTTGATAGTTACTCCCTTCAGGTTGCGAGCGGTCACTTCGAGACCGAGGGGGAAGTGGAGGTCGACCTTCTTGATGGGTGGGTGGCAGAGAAGCTTCTTGAGGACTTCCTTATCGTCGATCGTGGTTGGTGAGGTGTTGAGCTTCCTGATCACGTGTCAGGTAGCTATTGGAGAGGAATGCGACTTTGATGGAGCACATGAATCATCAAGGTACGTACCATCCAAGCTTCTGTGTTTCCGGTGCAATCTTGAGCTCTACTCCTTCCTTTTCTGATTGCTGTCAGCTCGCTGGTCGAGTTACGTGCTGAGGTCTGCTTACCAAGGTCGGCAATGTTGAATACCCCCGAGACGGTGCTACTCGTCCGGCGATGGCTGATCTTTGACTGCTTCGGTGAAGCATTGCCAGGCTCAATGGCAGAGGCAGAGTCGACCTTGGACAAAGGCTCGGTGGAGGGTTGGACGTCGGCGGACATGATGGATGTGTGGTATCTGAAGTGGTAATCTTTAAAAGAGCTGCGGACAAGAGTTGAAGTTGAGATCTGAGATGAGGCACAGGGTCTAGTTCACCAAGCTGTTCAGTGTGGACAGTGGAGGGGAAGAAGGAAGGAGAGAAAGGAAAGGACCAGGAACGAGATGCAGTGCTGAGTCGATCAGGAGGGGGAGCTCTTCGGAAGCGGGGGCCTAGCAATGTCTCTCGGTCTCAGGTCTGGAGAGGCTGACGCCGCGTTCCTGGTGTAACGTCTGAGGGGTAAAGTGCCGCAGGTCACTTGACCATTGCCAATCAAGGGATCAAAGGTGCCCGTAGCTTCTTCTGAGCTACGTGAGAGCTCCCAATCACGGCATAATCGGCCATGCAGGCGACGTCTCACGTCTTGCAGTCTGCCTTGCCATCCGAGGTCTTGATGGCTCTTTGACGACCTGGGCTCGCCATTGCCCTCTTCCTCCCAGCACGCGACCAGCATACGACATCCAAGACCAACCAGTGGAGAAGTCACGCCATTCGTGGTTAGCGCCCGAGTGAACGACTGAATCCTGGGGTAAAAATGCGGGGATCGACCCACTCACGACGAGCGCTTCCATCTGTTTCCGCATCATCCGGGAGTGTATATGATCAGCATGACTCTCGATAGAATGACGAGCAAGGTCGTGCTGATGACCAAACTCTATCTGATTTCCAACAGCGCCATGCTCGAAGCGACGACACTGTAGCGTTTGTTCACATCTGGCTGGAATCCTTGAGCTGGAGCTTACAAAGCTGATAAGTGGCACGTGCCTTCAAAGCTCAACCTCCAACTGTCCCACAAAGTCCGACACGAGGCAACGAGTGAAGGAGTCGGGTTCAATGAAACAGATGAGGTGAGCCCAGTAAACGATCAGGAACAAGCAAATGTGTAGCCGTGAAGGTCTCTTGGCAGTGGTATCGACGAGCGCAAGCCGTGGCAACATCTGGCATGGCAGCAGGGAGCGCTCATCACGCAAGCAGTCCACAAGCACGTGATCAACCGCTGCCATGGAGATCGCAGCTGGGTGTTCGTGGCGGCGGAACGCGAAGCTGGGTGAACCGTTGAGGTACCAGGTAAGTCCCTCGTCTGCTTCTCGTTTTCGTTCCTTTACGTGTTTAGTACTTTACAGTACCATGCGAAGAGGGGCAGATCGTGAGTGTTTGCTATACATAGCTTTCAACTACCACTACTTCCCTACGGCATCACCATAGAAGTTTGACGGATCGTCCGGCCCAGCCTCCTCCTTACCAGACCCTTGATTGCCACCCTCGCCACCACCAACACCTCCAGAATTCCCAAACGGATTGGCCGCAGCTCCTGCAGCCGCGTTGTTCGCATTCGGATCCCTTCCTGCTCCAATATTTGGTCCAGGCGGCCGCGCAGCACCACCACCAGCCGCTGCATTTCCGCCGTCACCTGGCCCCCTCACCGTGTCATCAAAGCCATACGTGTTCTCGGCAGGAGCCTTGCCTCCCCTAGCAGTATCATCATACCCGTACGTGTTGTCCGCAGGAGCTTTCCCTCCTCTCGCGGTATCATCGTACCCATATATATTGTCTGCTGGAGCTTTACCTCCCCCTGCCGCTGCTGCTGCTCCACCAGCAGCTGGCTTACCTCCTCGAGCGGTATCATCATGCCCATAGATATTCTCCGCAGGAGCCTTCCCTCCCCCAACTGCACCACCACCAGCTCCCGGCTTGGCCCCTCCCACCGCCGGGCTATCCCCGCTTCCCGCAGGCTTCCACACCCCAAATGTCATCCCAGGGGTGAAGAACGGCGTCCCCGTCCCGCCAGAACCAGGCTTCAATTCAGCCACGCTGGCCGGGAGATCAGCGACCCCTGGCTTGTATGGATTCTTGTTCTTGTCCTGCACTGGCTGCGCCTTGCTAGGTAACCGAGTCGCGCCCGTCAACGGCCGTCCACTATCGTCCATCGCGTCCCAGAGCGTTGCGCCCTGGTCGCCCCATGGGGCGTGGTCGCCGGTGGGCTCGTAGTGCCAGAGCGTGAAGACGGGCTGGGCATTCGGCGGTGGCGGAAAGGACTCGCGATTGATGAACGCGAGCCGGATCACCGGGGTATCGTCGGTTTCATCGTTCTGGGGATTCAGTAGGGCGCGGATGTACTTGAAGTGAAAGCAGAAGGTGCCTGCGGTTCTGCCGATCGACATCATGCGTTCGTATGCTGATGGTACCCCTTCCTGTGCGAGCCAAAACTCGATACCGTCAAGGACGTTGAGGTTGAAGGCAGTGCTGGTGATGCAGAAGGTACCGTAGCGGCGGGGATTGATGCGGATGCGGCTTGGTCTATTGACGAGGTCGCTGGGATCGACTCGCGCGGAGTATACAAACCAACCCCTTGGGTCGGCTTGGAACTTTGCTAGTTTGTCTGGGCCACGACGCCGCCGGTGAATGAATTTGCGTTCGCAGGTACTTTGATGTATGCTTTGTTGGTCAACACGGGTACCCATCTACCTGTATTGGGTGCCAAATCTGGCGGTGTAGGCATAGCCCGTAAAGCACCTGGACCCAAAATTCCTGTTGGCCCTCGAGGAGCGACTGGGACAGCTGGCGCAGGTGGTGCGGGCACGACAGCTGGCGGCGCTGCCTTGCCTGGGTCATTCACAGAGTCATTCCGGGCTGGGTTCTGAGCCGCGCCACCGCCTGCGACAGGTGCGCCACGATTGTTGTTGTTGACAGGAGCCGGAGCAGCTCCATTTGCAGGCCGGCCGCCGGGGTTGACGACATTCGCTGGAGCACCGCCAGCTTGAGCACCATTGGGGTTGATCGGAACCTGATTCTGTACTGGTCGAGCTGGTTGGACTGCAGGAGCAGGAGTGGGAGCTGGTCTGCCACCCTGAGCTGGTCGTCCTGGGAGACTTGCCATTCTAACTAGGAGTGATACTGTCGGGATGCTCGTGGTCTATCTGGTCCAGGCCTGGATGCAGACTATATAATGGAGAAGAATATTGGTGAAGCGTCCCTCCAGTCACGATGAAAACTGTTGTAAGGCAGCTCGCGAAGTTAGCTATTCTAGTTCATGGGTGATGATACGACTTCACCCCAGACCGTGATCCATGCTTGATGAATCTCCTCATGTTACAAAACACCTCTCATGCAACACGGCCGTCATGGTGCATGCAGCGTGCATGCCGGGATCGCCGCTCCCATTGCATTGGCTTCAATAGTCAATGTGATACGAAACGCCATTGCAGCAAGCGAGGCGGCTCGAGCACGAGGAATAAGTCTGGCGGGTGAGACCAATTTGGCCGACAGCGGCTGAGCTGATGTTGTGATGTAGGAGGAAAAATGAGGGTGTGCTCGGCAATCTGGACAAAAGATGTGGATGCCATCGAAAACTCCACAAAACGGCTGAGACATGAGCACAACCTCACAGGCGTGATGCAAGCCACGAGTCAGCGAAACCACTAGCGCCTCGTGGTTGACAAGGATGAGCCTCGCGAGAAATTCACATGAGCTTTGACAGCATAGAGCTCCGACTGACTGAGACCATGCCAGTGGGTTTGTGGACAAAAGAGTATCGCCACCCACCGCTTCAAACACATTGTTGTCATTGATATTGGTCTCGCTTCGACTGCTCTTGTCCCCTGAGCCCTTGGCCTCCTCATGCTTAACACTAGCGCCACCATATGGAGTAGAGACGCTGACTCCGACGGAAACCTTGAACTCCTGTTTCTTCTCTTCATCAGACGTCTCCTTGTTGGAGGACATGGTTCGGGTGGAGAGAAGGCGGGCACCAAGCGTGAGCTGCTGACAGAAGACCTGTCCAAACTCGGATTGTATCTTCCTCAATGCCTTGATGTTCTTCGTCTGTCGGACTGTATCAACTAGTTGTGCCAGTTCCGGGCTTGGCTCGAGATCGTCAGGAGTCAGGAAGAGGTCGCAGCGAGGATACATGTAGCGGGCGACCATGATTTGCGTCTGCATATCAGAGCCATGCGAGACGGCCGAGCTTTCACTCTTCGCGTAGCCTGCGCTGACTCCGACCGTGACACCAAAGGCACCACCCGATACACTTGCCTCAGTGCTTTGACTCGAAAAGTCATTGTGGGCAAGCGAAACTGCTAGTTGATGAGTACAGACGGTGATGTCGATCTTAGAATCGTCGTTCACTCTGTAATTTGGAATCCCCTTGTCCGACTTGATCGGAATTCGAAATGGGCTACTGACAGTATCCGTTGGTGGAGGAGCGGCCGCTGCTGCAAGTCTAGCTGCTCGTTCGCTCGGCAGTTCGAGATCTCGTGATGCTTCTTCAGCCTTGGTTGGCACTGAAATCGCAGTGTTTGCAGTCTCGGTCGAGTTTGAGGCCACCGGTGCTGGGTTCAGCCCACCCTTCTGGGCTTGCTCTTGCGTCGGTGGGGTGGTTGCACTTGTTCCCTGCTGACTAGACTGGCTGGTAGCTACAACCGCATTGTCGGCATATCCGTTAGCCAATCCTTGCACGGCCGCGTTTTGTGCAGCCGTAGCGTAGGGATCAGCATAGGGGTCTGTCTTGGATCGAAGCTGAACCGCCGCCTTGGGTGCTCGCCGTATTTGACGAGTCTCGCGGTCGACTATCCATCCATAGAAGACTCCACAATTCTGTAGGACTACACCCCATTGATCCTCAGTGAGCTTGCCCGCTGACATAACGTCAGCTCCGGCTGGCTTCCCTGTGGCCGCTGCTGGTGCAATTGGGGCAGCCGCTGTAAGCGCAGGTAGTGCTGGTGCTGGGGTGGGTGCCGTGGTGCTTGCTGGCTGCGCAGCTGCTCCGCTGAGAGTCAGATTGACCCCAGGTGCATTTCCAGGCAAGCCACCAGCCGCTCCGTTCTGACCAGCCGCGGCGGATTGTGCCGCAGCAGCATATGTAGTTGGATTGGCGGCTGGCGTTCTGTAGTAGATACTCAGACTGGGCACGCCATCCTGTGCCTCGACCGGCTCGATGGCGAAGTAGTCGACCAGAGTGAGACTTTCATCGGCGAGTAGTATTCCAGAGACCGTGCAGAAACCATGGATCCGAGAGAATCTTGACATGTCTGGTAGTAACCTCCTCACCTCACCTAGAGTGATTGTATTGGCAGTTTTGCCTGTAGGCGATTGCGGGTGAGAATCTGAGAGGTCAGAGAAGCGTTGGCCTCCACAGTGGGAGCATCAGTACCAGGCTTCCATAAAAACGCTTTGATGATGAAGGGCGGCGCTGATAGCAGCGCATTCGTGGGTGCCACTATCGGGGTGCTCCTCTGTTGACCTATGACCGGAGCTTTGGTCTTTGCGTCTGATGCGTCCTGAGCTTGAGTGCCATCTGTTGCCTTGCTTGGTTGCGCTTTCTTCCACCCCGTCGAAGTGTCAGTCTTACCAGCAGCATTGGTAGTATCCACAGGCTTCGCATTCTCATCTGTTGCGCTCGGCTTTGCTGCCTTCCATGTCGGGGGATCTGGAACTGGGTCCGTCGCTACTACTGGCGTTCTGTGAGCCCCAGCTTTGGGAGCGTCAGTAGCAGTGATGGGCTTCGCGTCCTTTTCGGATAACTGAGCATATTGATGCGAAGCAGTGTGAGTCTAGGAAATACGTGTCAACCACAGAGGAGCGATATTTCATCACTTACGGAAAGGCAGATGGCGATAGAGCTTGATGAATGTGCTCTCACATCAGGGCACCAGCTTCGGCACTCCCGCCTGTGCATCCAGGATGCGGTTTAGACACACCGACGGCCGTTGTCGCTCTGCATGGTCCTGTTGCATCTCGCATGCAGCAGCACAATGAGGCTTGCATGAGATGAGACATCGAGCGACGCGGCTTAGTGCATCTCCAGTGACACGTCGTACACGTGTCCACAAGCGTGTCCAAGCGTGTCAGCTCAGCTGCAAGAGAGGCGCAGAAGATGATTGTTTGTGGTCGGGGTAGATCCGTAGGTGGTTGGATGTCGTCCCAATATGGTATAGCGTGCGGCTATTGTAACGCCACCGCGTAGAGTTCGACAGCTCCTGTTTCGTTTTTGTCCATCGCTTCATCCATCTCAAGTCTACCAAGAGCCGAGTGCAACCAATAACTACAAGGATCATGAAGACCATCCATTTGGGTAGTCCAGCGGTCGTTCACGGCTGCATGGCGTGTTGCATTGAGCTTCGAGACTCACGCGGTCCCCGCTAAGTGTAACGCAACTGCATATGGTTTGGAGCCTCAGCATTTCTTTGATCCCATTTGGGACATCCACCTCATCGCTCAGCTCCCTTCATTCGCAATCGCCTCATCACGCACGGAGGAATATGCAGGGGGGGACAAGGGTGTGCCCTGGAGGTGCAGCACCGGTGATTCCGTGGCGTGTTGCATTCAGCTGCTGTGGTGCCGTTAGTTCTATCGATCATGGGTAAGGCGATTCCAATGCCATAACCTCATTTCATCCTCGAGAAATATCGTATCACAAATCTTCTACCGCAGCTATACAACCATTCACATCAAATCATGGCTCTCCTACTCGCGCCTTACAATGATTCCATGCGATTGGGCATGGGATTCAATTCCTACACCCAGACGATATGTACCGGCAATGCTGTGACCTTCACAGACAAGCAGGTCAAAAGTGTAGAGAATCCTTCACAGGTGGTCACCTACTCGTCAAAGTTTGTCGAGAGATTGTCCGATGTTGTTAAGACCATGAACATCTCATACAGCAGTTCTATCAAGAAAGGCACTGTTGAGGTGGCGGGTAACGGCAACTACATCGACGAAGACAAGATCAAGCAATCGGACACAAACGCAATCGTCTCGGTCAAGGTCGTCAATCAAACAACTGTCATCGATGAGAAATGCACTTTCAATGCCATCGAGAAAATCGACCCAAATACAGCGGCGTTCAACGACGCTTTCGGAGACTGCTACATCTCAGGATTTATCGAGGGCGGCAGCTTCAGTGGAATCATCTCTATGCGCGTGCTTGATCGCAGCAAGACGGAGAAGGTCACTACCGCCATCAAAAAGGCCGCGAAGACTGGCACGAATGACTTCACCCTGGACATGGATGCTTTCACATCGAGCTCTGGTAGTCTTGATGCCCTCAAGGACACCGAAACTACCATATCAGTGGCGTGGATGGGTGGCGGCCAGGTTAAGCATCCTAGCGTAGGCTGGGACATGAATAGTGTCTATGCCGCCGCTGCAGCTTTCCCAAACCAGGTGGCCAAGTGTCCGCAAAAGACATGGGCGATCTTGACAAAGTACAAGGCCAACAGAAGCTTCGTCGAGTGGGCTCGTGGCAGGAGCATCTCGGTGCTCGAATACGACTCCATTGCTTCATACACCTCAGAGCTCTTTGACAACTTCATGGAGTATAAGCAACTGCTGAAGCTTGTGCAAGACACCATAAGCGACCCCACCTTGTACACGCCGCAGGTATGGAAACCAAATTACGTGCCGATCGAAACTCGTACACTCGTCGCAGTCCGAACAGCCCTGAGGGTCGAGATGAACAAGATCGTAAGGGTCGTCGACACGCTCTCCAAAGATCCTACCAGTCTAAAACGGATTCTTGGCGAGAACTCAATCCCTACCAATGCTTATGTCAGGACCATTGTGAGAGATGCACTGGAAAGTGCGGTATCCTACCAGATCGATCAAGGCTACACCCCCACCGCGGTGCCAGTAGCAGCACCAGCCCAGGGTGAGTCCGCGGACCCTAAACGGGCTGAGAGCGTGGACTCTGAGTATGTCATGCCATCAGCTGGTCCATCACCTCCCACATCGTCGTCAGCTGATACTACCACGATGCCACAACAGCAGGCTCCTGCGGCCCAAGATGCATACACTGGATCAACAACTTCCGGAGATGCATTGTATTCCCAAAACGACTTCAAGAGCATGATCGCCCCCGAGATTTGGTCCGACGTCTTACCAATCTTGAAGACCACAGATGCGGCTCCGGTACAAGAGAAGGCAAAGCTGAGTACGATCCCAGCAGACCTTGCATCCATGTTCCCGACGGCGCCAGAGAAGGACTCACCGCCACCAGCACCACCAGCCAAAGTGTATGAGCTCAAAATCCTTGCAGCCGCTTGTGGCAATGTCGATGTCACGGACAGGGTCCAGAAGATGGTCAATTCCGATCAGACCATGTCCCTGAAAGCTTCAGGCATCAAGCGCCTGGTGGAGGGCACAAGCCAAGTTGTTGAGCCTGGCTGGACGCTAGTCTTGTCATTCATCTATCAGTATACAGATGGACCGATGAGATGCTTTATTGCTAAAGCTGAGGAGGCTTCAGGTGCGACGGATACCACTTCCAAGTACATCGTCAACCGCGACTCTACCCAAGCTGTCGTAGTCAAACCTACCACATGGACTGCAGATACATGGTCGACCACCGCAGTCATCTACGGTGCCAAGCTCTTCAACGAACAGCCGGATCTCGACAAGATTCAAGCTGCGCTGAAGGCGAATCTCATTGGTCCCAAGAAGGTCCGATACTTGCCAACTTCGAATAGTTTCTTCGGAGACCCATGGGTTGGCACCATGAAGTACTCATCAGTGTTCTACCAGGTTACTGAGGGTGGGAAGATGCAAGTTGCTACTGGAAGCGAAGAAAGGGCCTCGTTGGTCCTCACAGACAGGCGGCAACCAGATACCGTGAACCCACAGGCAAAACAACCAGGCGCTACTTATAGCTCAGCGCTGCAGCCGGAACGTAAGTCATACCCCAGCTCCGCTCACGACTTGGGGACGACACCGCTGACAAGCCTCACAGGTGCACGTTTGTACTTCAGCAAAGCCCAAAGCTGGACCATCAAGGGTGGCAACCTCGCACCTTTCCTAGAATTCGAGAATGGCGTGCAGTACATCTTCAAGCCCGACGGCGACTTCGTCATTCAACAGGGCAACAACATGATTGTGAGTAGACCCCGATACTTCTTACGTCCCGTACCAGTTCCAGGCCCGCAATGCTAACATAGTTGCTCAGTGGCACTCCAACTCCGGCAATCCTTCTCGCACCAAGCCCGACAATCTATCACTAGTCTGGCAAGGCGACGGCAACTTCTGCGCCTATGACAACGGAAGTAAGTAGATCGATGACCCGCGCAGGCTTCCCAGCTGACTCCTTGTCTTCCAGCTCCGTTCTGGGCTACGACGACGAACAGCTCCACATATCTCATTCTAGCCAGTCAGGCGCCGTACATGGAGGTGATTCAGCTGGACGCAAACAACAACCAGACGTGGAGTAAGAAGGTGGCATGATGACGGGATAGGTGGTTGAGATACTACCATGGGATCTCGCGAGACAGTCCGATCCATGGGTGTGCGCAGTCTTCGGCCCCGAGGCGCACGCACTAAATATACACAAGGGCGTCTGAGACCTCGATCGTGCAGATGGGTATGCCCCAGACACTTGGCCGTTGATGTAGAACGCTAGACCCAAGATGAATCGTACGTGATGCTACGTCGTTTCGACAAGGCCCGTCGGGCTCGTTGATAGGAAGTGCATCATTCTGTAGAGGCATATCACTCTGGGTCTTGTGCGACTGTAACGCCCTGTACTATACATCCGCATTGCACCAATATCGCCCCCGAGCAGGTCCGTCCACATCTTCGCATGGCACCTCTCACAGCGGCCAATACTCTACCCCCACCGAGTCGGTAGCCTTTTGGCGTCTGTCAGCGGTTCGAGTTCGAAGCTTTCGACGGCATTCGGTCCTACTCGCTCCACCCCTGGGTCTGATCTGATAATGGCCAATTCCTCAGCATTGAGGTCAGCACTGTAGTAGATACCCATTGCACTATCAACAAGAGTGACACGATTTATCAATCGATCCAGATCAAGAGGTATAACCTGCTTGTGCTGTTCCAGGGAATAACCCTTCCGCAGCAGCACGAAGTAGTTGTTGTGTATGACCTTGCCGGGTTCCATCGGGGCTTGATACATGTTGTCGAGTGCGTTGGGTGAATGTCGAAGTGGAAGAGTTTCAAGCTGTTCTGGTAGTGCAATGTGGTCCAAGTTGCGGTCTTGACCGGCGCGGCTTGTGACAAGAGAACAGAGTAATGACACGCAAAGGCAGTGTATCTTGAATTGCATGGCCTGCGCGATTTCTGGAATGGCTATGTCGCCCCTCATCTGAAGATGCGACAACAGAAGAACATCATTAGTAAGCCATGCTGCAAGCAGAAAGTCGCAGGGTCGGAGTACGGGACAATGTTCACAGGCGGTAGGAAGGATATACATCACTGTTCATTCAAATCTCGTATACATCACTCACCCCCATGCCCCCTCCTCCTTCTGCTCCGTTGACCCCGAATACCTTGATCGGCACACCCACCTCGAATGTCTCAGCCTGTAGCCTTTCCTTTGCAACCAGTATCCGTCCTCGATCATCGCTCGATACATTCTCCAGCAGCCCATCGGCAGTATACCACTTTTCCCCCTTCCCTTCTTCCCCATCACTCCCACTCTGCTTCTCCTTCTCCTTCCCCTTCCCTCCCTCCTCAGTCTCCTCTTCTTCCGCTCTCAAGATCCCCAGTCCCTCCTCTGCCTCTACTCCATCGTTCCCGTCTTCCCCTTCCACAGCTTTGTCGACATCGGCCCCCGTGCTATTCCCGTCGAGGAGAACCCCAGTAGTAAACTCCACCCTGACCCTCCAATCCAACCGTACCCCCGTCGTCTCGAAACTAGGCGTCGCACCCACCGGCACTTCCAGCCCAAACGACGCCTGCCTAGCGAACAACCCCGTCTCCGTCGCGCTCGCGTGCACTTTCCTCGTCACCCGCGCGATAGACGTCGCTGACCTCAGCGCAAGACTCGGGTCTACACGCTCGGATGTCTCAAGGGAAACAGTCACCAGGTACGTCGGCTGACCTGTCTGCTGATCGCTGACAGGAGGCCGGAAATCGATCTTCACTAGCACCGTCTCGCCGAGTCGGAACACAGGGCGGAGGAGAGTGAGGACGGCGACGTGCCGGCCTGAACGAGCGATGGTGAAGCGGTTATTTGAGCTGGATGTGGGGAGGGAGGATTGATTCGCGCGTAGGACTGCGAGGTCGATGCGCTCTTTCATGTTTTTCGGGGTGGGGATGTCGGTGGAGAAGCGTCGGTCTGTGGTGGCGGAGGGGGAGATGAGGGGAGCACCGGCGGGTTGTTGGGTGAGGAGCCGGGTGGTGTAGCGGAGGAAGTCGTCCATGCCGGTTGATGGAATGGGCGCGGATTTAGCTGGTTGAGGGGAAGTGAAGAAGGCGGATGGGTCGGTGTCCGTGGGGAGCAGAGAAGTGGTTGCCATGTCGTTGAGGAGGATGTAGGGTGACATGAGATCGTGGCCGAGGATGTCGCCGTCGCGATTGACGCTGCCGAGGACGCGGAAAGGGATTTCGACGTCTTTGACCTTTTGGCTCTCGACAGAGCCTGACCGCTGAATTGCGATGCGGAGGTGGTAGACGACTTTGATCGATCGACCCTTGTGAGAAGGGGGAAGCCCTTTGGGAACCTTGAATTTGTATGTGAAGCTCTTACTCTGACCCGGGCCGAGACGCAGGTCTACGAAGAGGATTGACTGTGGCGTTGAAAGCATGGGAATAGTCTTGGTGCTCGCGGTGCGACTCATCTCGCGCATACTGCTCATCTCATCCATTCCGAGCAGGCCAGTCAGGCTTTCACCGATGTTACTCCAGCCCAGGCCGCCGAACAAACCGCTTTCTCGTTTGGACCGCTCCACTCCAACGACGCCACCCCCGCCGTGACTGCCAATGATACCTTTCCGCTTGACCTCTTCGAACGGAGCTTGATTCACCAAGGATCCATCCAGGCTGAAAGAGCCCATAGTTTGCGCGTAGCCCATCATGAGATGCTCGGGCTCGTCTGATCGAGGGGTACCTCTCCGCGAGTTACTTCTTGACAGAGATTGTCTCGGCATCAACCTAGCAGATGCTTGGGACGGCATTTCTGAATTGACAGTCTCATCTGACACATTGCTGAGAGAGTAGAACTCGCTGCTGGTCCGGGGTGTTCCATTGATGCTTGCTTCTGAGAGTAACTTTGCACTCGGATTGAGCGTAACGATCGGTACATTGGAAGTGTCGCCTGGTGATATCGGGGATGTAACCTGGGATAACTTTCGATCTCGTCCATTCATGACCTTTACGGAGCCAATTCTGTAGTCTGAAACTTCTTCATCTTCATTGACATGCTCCAGCTGCTGTGCACTTGGAAATCTGAACTCGGACGAAATTGTACCTGCCCTACTGCGACCTGGTTGCTCGAAAGCTGGAGTGGTAGGCGCGGTATTGACTCCCGATCTTCTTCGACTGATACGCGGCATCGCACCATTCTCCAGCGGCGGCGTATTTGCATCATCGTCAAGCGCGTGTTGCGCCACACTTGAAGCTTTGGATGCGGGGCTTGTCTGTCCAGGTGCCTGTGGCACTATCTGTAAACTGGCTGATCTGCCATGACCTCCTCTTCGTGGCGCGCCCAGTCCAGCTCTTCCGGGTGATGAGCCGACATCTGTGCCCAGAGACAAGATGGAGAGAGATCGGCCGTGTGCTCTTCCAGGTCGAGCTTGTCCCGTAGAAGCATTGCTCGACCACCCTGTTTGCGGCGTGTTTGGCGCAACAGTCATGGAGGCCGAGGGCCTATGACCTCGACCTGCGGGTGGAGCAGTCGTACCACTGGCGACGGAAGGGCGCCGAGCAAGAGAAGGCTTCGTGAAGGCAGTAGACTGTGTGACTGTCCGTTGGCGCTCCAAGATAGGCCGCAGGGGATCGAGTCGTGAACCATGTCTGCCCTCTGCTGCATCTCTTTCCCGTTGTTGCGCTATCCGGCCTATGTTCTTGAACGTGACGATACATTCGATATCTTCGCCGGCGAATATGTTCGAGTCCTTCCATTGGACGTAGGTGCGGATGTTGGAAGGCATTGCGATGTTTGTCCCGGCCGAAGCTCAGCAGCTTCAATCTCTGGTATTCGAGGAGTCCTCATGGTGGGAATAGGATCGCAAACTTATCGACATCCGACCGCGACGCAATCTCTTCAGATCAAGCGACACAATGGCAAAGGTCACTGTGGTGGACATGGAACAAAAACACGATCGCACTCTGTGAAGTTGCGGAATGACATGGCTGCCAAGAAATGGAATGGGTGTATGGTACAATTTGTTTTTACACTACTATCTTACAAGATTCTGTCTGGCAGGCTCAGACGCTGCCCGTTGACATGGGCCGAGTGTTCAGCTGCTCGCGCAAAGAGCTCCTCTGGTGATCTGTTCTCGATCCACCTCTCGCCCTTGTGCCGTCGGCCACCAGCATCCTTCTTCTTCCAGGCTGGCAGCTCACCCTTGGCAGCACGTCCGATGCCCATATCTCGCCACTTCTTCGGTGGGCGGACGCCTTGATCGACCATTTCGCTCCACTTCCTCTCGCCCCGGCGTTCCCACCGTGCTTTACGCTCCTCGGCTTGCTTCTCGTTCGGCTGCCACTTGCTCTTGAGAATGCGCCGCACTGCTTCAGGAGAGATTTGGAAGTAGTCGGCGAGCCTGTCGGTACTGTATGTGACAGGGTCGCTGGCGTTCAGACTGCGAACCCCAGCGATTGCATCTGGAGAGATGCGCTTTCGAGGCTGCCAACCTTGGTCTCCAAACTTTTTTCCAAGCGCGGCCTTCTGTGTTCTCCATGATTCCTGCTCATTCTCTCTGTTCGGCTTGGCCTTGGTGACGGGGGTAGCTCTTGATAATTTGACGGTCCTTGCCGTTGGTGGCTTGTCCGTCGTGTGTTGCGGCTTCGCTTTCTTCGCTCGCTTCGGAGGCTGGCTACGGCCACCTTGAAGGACAGCATTGACCTGGCTGAGCTCGTCGTCAATGGACGCGGGACGTCCTCGTCGAGTTGTGAAGCTGGATGCGTCATTTGTGCTGCCTCGCCCTGCTCCATCTGTATTGCTCAGATCGTGTTTTGCTGCTTCCAGTTTCGCCTCCAAACGTCGTATCTTCCGAGCTTTCCTACTCCGTACACGGCTTCCTGGTATGTTTGGCTCTTCTGCACTGACTGTGCTTGTCTCTAGCACCACGTCGCTTCCGGTCGCTTCTGCTTCTCCCTCTATTTGGACACTAGCTTGCCCTGACTCTGATGCATCAGACGCGTTGGCTTCAGTCCTAGGGAGGCCATCGACGAGTATATTCTCCAGGACCTTCTCATCGATGATAAAGCTAGGCTCGGCGAGATCCTGCTTTTTCCGGGCCGCGAGATTTGCAATCGGCCATCCTGAAATCACTTCCTGATCGGCGAAGTTGGAGTGAAGGTCCGATCCGACATTACTGATGATGGGCACATGGGCATCCGCAGGAGTCCATGTTGCGCCAGCCGTCAAGGCACCATGTGTTGTGCTTGATTGCCTGAATGCCAGACAGGCTCGCGTGCTGAGAGGTCTTGCAGTCCGAGGAATGGTTCGTATTGGTAGGGTGGTCAAGAAACACGATCCCTCGACTCCTGCCGTCTGGCGTACAAGTGCATCCAATACTCGAGCCGAGGACACGAGTCGTGCCATGAAAGACTAGACGTTAAGGTCATGATCAATAGCATGATGCAGTTTTCACTCGCATGCTCGGGGGACGATCCGCCGGGCTTGGCGCTGACTTCTCCTTCGAAGGCTCCCTCTTGCCGCTAACTTCCCTTGTTCTCCCTTGGTTCCCCCTCCTTTGCCCCTCATCCAAAACTCTACCATTGCGGCCCTTTGAGGTCAAATGACCTTCTTTCCATCATTCCAGAGTCAATCTAGCGGTCGAGCATGCGCATGAATACGACATCATGTTGCAGATCGATGTACAGCACGGCCGCTATGGATGCAGATCTGGGTCTCACACTTTCCACCGTATGCAGCTCATCTCCTGATGTATTCTTCGTCCCACCATGCCAGTGGCTCAATGTGATCATCTTACCGATCACAACGGCGACCGACCTCTTTCGCTTGGAGATTTGCAGTATCTATTTCCATCTTTCCTCACCCTTTCTCATCTATTTTTGCCTATCCGAAAGACCCCGTTGTCCGTCACCGTCGAAGATCGTCCGAGGCTCTGCAACGGTCCGCATAATTACAGCTATGCAAGCGACGCTTCCTCGACAGTCATGCAGGACGCGCTACTGACAGATGGAATTGATGGTCATTCCAGTCTATCGAGAAAGGCGTACCTTGCCTTGCAGCAACGTTCTTTGTCATGTACCACATGTGCCGATCCTCTGCATTTCTCCTTCAGCTATGCCACCTTTGAGCACGGAGGCAGAACGGTTGGAGCTTGCTTCTTTGAGACAACCTCGTAACTATCCGCCACCAGGTCCGATCATGCTGTCATAGCTGCCTTGCAAAGGCATGAGCTACCAACGACCATGTGCTCTCGACGTATATAACTCCCTCATCTCCACCAGGTAACCTCTTCTCATCATCACACGCTTCCATCACACAAAGCAAGAACCCCAACAAGTCCACCTCATACCCACACATCAATTCCAAACCTCCCATCCCCACCAGCCAACATGCAGCTCACCACCACTCTCACCCTCCTCACCGCCGCCCTGGCCTCCACCGCCGCAGCCGGCAAAGCCGTCGTCTGGAACCGCTGCACCGACACCATCTACCTCACCATCACCCGTGCCGACCAACAATCCACCACCCGCCCCATCGCCTCCGGCCAGCGCTACTCCGAAACCATCGTCAACCAGGGCAACTCGTTCGGCGTCACCCGCAACCCGGACTACTTTAGCCCCAACACACCAAAGCTGATCTGGGGTTTCTCCAACGCCCCGCCCACGCTGTACTACTCCGTCAGCCAGGTGAACGGAGACCCATTCGCGGGTGCCAAGTTCCGCCTGAAGAGCTCGGATGCGAAGTGCCAGGCTATCACCGGCTACGACGGGAGGACTCGTACCTGCGGCAGCAATAATGATTACACGCTTGTTGCTTGTGCGCAGTAGAGAGACTCGGGACGGGTGAGGGCATGAGATCGGGAGCTGAGCATGATTTTCCTTGGGCCTCATTCTTTTGTATTACTTTGGACTTTTAGAGAGAAAAGTGGACTTTCGTTAATGTAATGTACTACCACTATTGCCATTGTCTCCCGGTTCTGCCGTGCAACAATCAAATATGCCTGTCGGATCCTTTGGATGTGTTTTGCTTCATCGCTTGAATGGTATGGTCGAGTCATGATTGCCGTCATCTGCGTTGGCACGTCACTTGTCTTACCCCTGACATGGTTCGTCGGGCTTTGACTCCGTCTTCAGCTCTTGCTCGGGACCTCCTTCCGGTCGGGCTGCGGACGCACGATGCCGAGCGGAGTCGTCACGCCACCGGCTCAGATCCGAGAGTGTACAGCGGTAAATATCTTGCCCACTACGTAGGGCTAGGCAACGCCACGACTGTCGCAGCGCTGATTCCGAGTGATGCTTTGTGCATGTGGAGCGCTAATCGCCTTTGCTAACCGCATTGTTTTTGACCTAGTCGCGATTCTTGACCTGGGCCTATCTTTGGTCATATTGTCACACCAGTTATGCCCGTGGTCATTTTGTCACTCAGGTATGAGTCTACCAATCGAGCGCTCCGACCTTAGACCCACGGCGAGCCGATACTCAAATTCTTCGCCCAGATGCCAGTGTGACGGGGAGAATGGAGCTCTGCCTTCTGTATGAACGACATCTCAGTGGCCTGTATCGAGGCACCATGTCCCATCCCAAACAAAGGCAGAAAGTTAGCTGACCGTGACATTCGGTGAAGGCCAAAGAGTCTGACTTGAATCCACTATGGTCTTTGAGCAACCCCAGGGATGGGATACCTACCACAAAACAGAACGAGCATGAGAGGTAACAACTCTGGCGCGAGGCTACTCGTCCGATCTTGGGCCTCCCAGACGAAGGTGTACAGGTCGTCATCGCTCACACTTCATCTACTACCGCTATCGGCAGCTGGGGCTTCAGATGTTGCCTTCGCATCGGTCAATATCGCTGCGCTCGGTTGACTGAGTAGAAAACATCGGGTGGCTCAGCACTAGACCCGACATCATCGTTTGCTCTGAGCATCTTGACAAGTTCCTGGTTGGACTCGCAGCCATCATTCCGGTAGACACACCCCCCGATACTGTCATCTCTAAGGCACGATGCGCCGCAGACCAGGGCGGCACGAAGCTCTTCGGGCGTGAGAGGCTAGGCTTCGAATGTGACCTACTGCACCAAGATCATCGTATCGTCCACGATCTCGTGTGGAAGGCTGTCCAAAAGGTCCTGGTAGTTCCCATGAAGCTGTCACGGTATCTATTTCATCTCGCTGTGCATCGAAGTACTCGTTTTGCGTGCTCGGTGCATTTCGACTAGCCGCTCAGCTACCAGCCTGACCCGCTGAGAATCGCCTACCGCTCGACTCACTTCACAGATGATGATCCCACCATCGATGAGGTGATGTCCTCTGCCGCTGAGAATATCTTTTATGATCTCTCCGATCTCGCCTTGGTTGCATTCGTCGGCAGGGAGCTGGTAGTCAAGGTAGCTGACGACATTTGGAGATGGCCGAGGAAGGAAACAGACTCACATTGGGTACTTATATCGTTCAGTAAACTTACAGGGGTCACCACATAGATTATGCAAGGTTCTGGCCGCTTCTCCGGTGTACCGACCTACCGCTGGGCGTGATAGTGCTCGACAGCTAAGTTAAGGTCGGTTTCATGCCAGACGAGCCTTGATACAGGGTCGTCTTCTTCCTGACTAGCACAGAGCTCCGAAAATATGCCGGTCAAATCATCGTCGAAACCTACGAGCTGACGTAGTAGCACTCGACAAACGCCAACGAGATTCTTCTGCAGGTCCGGCCACCGGTGTACACAAAGTGGTAGATAGTCCTTCCATGATCGATCGACTTCGAGGTTGGTGAGTGCCTGCACAAGAGACTCCACAAGTGTCGATTTGCTGGATCCATGCTCTCCTCTTGATCTTGGTAGGATGATGGATGGCAGGGTCAGGGTCAGGCTTTGCTTATGCCTCCTCAGCCGTCCAATCCGTTCCTGGTCGAAACCCGTGAGCACAAAAAGTGGATGTGCAAACTCCTACCAGTGTCGAAAGTGATGATACCCATGATCCTAAGGAGCTCCTTCCATGATGGTTGGGATAGCGTGGAAGAAAGTGAGAAGTACCTTGTTCCGACTTCGGCTGCGCAAGAGACGATCACGTGACTCTCCGCCTATACCTGCTTCATGCTCTCTGCACGAGGAATCGAAGCAGCACGTTCACAATCAGAAGTGTTGGAAACAAGCATGCGTATACACATCCATCCATTCCAACTATATACAAAACCCCGCTTGATCTCAAGCGAACACTTTCTTTTTGTCGTCAGGAACAATCTCATAATTCCCCCATCATGACAAGCAAATTCATCCGACATAAACATGACAAGAATATACAATGACCCCCCTTCAGTCTCACACAACAATATACTCCCCATCCACCCTATCCATCGCCTTCCTCCACTTGAAAGCCTGCTGCGCGCACCCGAAATCCGGGCTCGTCTCGGGCTCCCTCCATGCGCGCTCCAACACCTCCAGAACGGAAAGGTTGTTGAAGAAGCCGCTCTCGCGCTGGATCTCGACGCATCGACTGCGGACTGTGGCGCGATGAGAGGGGTCGACGCATTCCGTGCCGATGATGAAGAGGGGCCAGAGGAGGAACTTGTTGACGCAGCTGGTGATGCTGAGGGCGGTGATATGGAAGAGGCCTTGGGCGACGAGTTGTTGGAAGTTGGGGGCTGAGGAGGGGAGGTGAGGGCTGGCGAGGCGTTCGGTGTAGAGGAGGGCGGAGGAGCGGAAGGATTCGTTAATGTGCACCAGGTCGCGCTGTTCGGGGCCGAGGGAGGAGGAGCTGGAGTTGGTGCCGCTGGGAGCGGACGGGCCGGGGATGCTGTTGTAGTCCATGCTCCAGGACTGCAGCCTGGAGCGGATGTCGTGCCATTCGGTCCAGAACTCGGTGCGGGAGTCGGGGTACTGGTAGGTGGAGGGCATGAAGGAGTCGGACTCGTAGTCGTCGAGAGGGGTGGTCCACCCGTTGCCATCCATGCGGTAGTAGTCGTCGGGCTTGACAGCGCGGGGAGTCATGTTGCGAGCTGGCTGGCGCCACTGGTTCTGGTAGTGTTTCGTGGCTGGTGCGTCAGCTGTGGGCTTCTTGTTGCGGACCGGACGATCCTGAGCAAGAAGATTCAGACGACCAAGACGGGCGATGAGCTTGAAGAGACGGCCGTCACAGCCCGAGAACTGCTCTAGTGCACCAAGGTCGGTCGAGAAGTCCAGCATGTCGAAGCTATCGTTCTCGATCTCAGTCTCACGATCGTTGACAGTGGAGCTCATGACATCGAACCAAGTGAAGAACATCTGAACCCAGCCAATAAAGCCGGACTGACCTGCAGGGCCGCGCAATTGCAGCAGCTTTTGCACGCCAGCGAGTTGAGTCTTGAACTTGGAGAAACCAGAGTCGCAGACATGGAAGAGACAGAGGATGAGAAGGGTGGCGAGCACTGAGTCGTCGTCGACACTTCCAGGATGGGCGAGCTGCATGTTAAGTTGATCGATAGACATGGCCTTGTAGAGGGTCTCCTCAGGACTAGGCTCCGAGCGATCCTTGAGCGCATTTGGACCTTCCTCGCTTAGCTCTTCAACGAAGCCAGGAGCTTGAAGATGCTTTTGGCTGCGCATCCTGATGTTGTTTGTAGCCAGGGCAGCAATTGCATGCTGAAGACCTTCGTTGTGTGTTGCCAGACTAAGCACATGTGCTCTGTATGGGTTGGTTGGGCCATCGAATGCTACGAGAACCGAGCAGATATGCTTGTCGTAGAAGTCGAGGAGAGACTGCATCCTGGATGACAAATGGAAAAACTGGTTGTTATACACAGGGCGAGTAAGCTGGAGCTCCATGCCTTGGTGTTCCGGTTTCTCCTCTTGCTGGTCCTGGGTGGACATGATGTCGTCGATGGTCATCTCAAATTGCTGAAAGACCTCGTCGTGGGCTGGCGGAGGGATCGGTTCATGAGTGCGAAACTCTTCGGCAACAACTGAGGGTTGAGGAGTTCTGTCCATATTTGTCATTGGATCGTGGTAGCTGTGTTCCGAGCCGTGTCCAGTGCTGTGAGGAGAACCATTATGGTAGAGGGGGGAATTGCTTTGATAGGAAGACTGCATATCGGTGGCAAGAACAGCAGAGTCGAGAGATGGAGGAAGAGAATCAACAGAGCTGTAGGGGTATGGTGGCAGTTGCTCGCTAAATGTGTAAGAAGCTGGGGTTGGTGGAAATTCGTGAGGCGTCATAAAACCAGTTTCGCTGAATGTTGTCACAGAATGAGCTGAAGTAGGAAATGCAGAGTCGTGACCAGGTGAAAGGAATGGTTGTTGCATGGGCGGAATGCCCAAATGCATGGGAGAAGGTGGATAGGATCCTCGTTGGAGATCTTGGTGCATCATGGGATGAGCGAACGGAGCTGCAGGCCAGCCTTGGGCCATAGCAGGTATGTCGAGACGTAGGGCAGGAGGCGGTAGATGTTGCCGTGGGTGCTCGATCTTGATAGGTTGGCTTTCAGGAAGCGTGGGAAGACTCGAGGCGAAATTGAATGTCGACTGTCCGTTCGGTAGCGACGAAGACAAATTCGAATCGTTTCCATTGCTCGTAGTGCTTGCTGAAGATGTCTTGCGGCGGTGTGCTTGAGGTTCAGTCTTGACTTCCGCAACTGGACGGCCAGCCACAGGGCATGAGAGACCTCGCAGCTTTCCGCGAGAAGCCACTCCCACACCCCACGTCAAAGTCGTGCGGTAACCAGAACATTCCTTTCCAGTCTCCAGACATTGACTGCAATAAGGTCGCTTCCTATCGCACTGAGTTGATCGTTTCCGACAGGTGAAGCAGTCCTCAGCAGCACCAGATGCAGCTGCTCGTCGTCTCCGCTTTCTTGGGGCAGCATTGTTCTTGGGCTCCAGGGCTGGAGCTTGCACGTCTGCTGCGGCCATGGTGAAGGTTTCAAACCACAGGTGAGTAAAGCACTCGCAGATGGGTCTGACGAGGGCGTCGGTGAGGGTAAAGATGAAGAAGACGGAATTTTGTGGATCCAGCCAGTCCTCGACCTCAGGGCAAGACTGGGCGAGGCAGATGATGAATAAAGGACGTCGATCAAACCCCAAGAACGAAAAGTGGCGTGTCGACGAGAAGGGGGCAAATTAGACAGGCCTTGTAACAAGAGTCAAGCCCCGTCTACATGGCCTGTTGAAAGGAGCAGTTTGAGCAGAGTCGAACCTGTCAAAAGGGATCGCAACGACAGAAACGGGAAGCGATCTAGACGGGCAATCGTGGAGAATGACAAGTGCGAGGGGTGACGTGGGATATGAAGTGGTGAAGGGCAAAAGCCATCCACGTCCTCTGCACGACAAGCTGCAGTGGAAAGTGACGGTCGCACTCCCCCGCTGGACGACAAGACAATTGGAAGCGGAGCAAAGGTTCGCCTGCATCTTCTCTGCAGGGTCGAGCGTGCCATTGGCGTATAGCCGTCCCACAAGGCCAGCACCCCATCCAATTAGCTGTGCCGAACGGATTCCATTTCGTTATCTCACGCACAGATGTCCCGCATGGCCCGCTCCCTCTCGTCCGCCGTGCTTTTGGTCTAGTTCTCTGAGATGAATGCAGTGTAACTTTCAACCCGTTATGTACCATTGCATGTGCGGCCGTTCAAACCAGAGGAGCCGTGAATGAAAGTCACACCGAGGGCTGTGCAGAAGCTCGTGGCTTTACTGCTTCGAGCCGTCGTTATGGTTGTTTAGCCTGTTATTCCTGGTACCACACGGTAGCATCGTCGCTGTCTTGAGCCCATGCCGGCCGCTTGTGCATCCGTTGAATTGAACGAGCCGGTCGTCGATCAAAGCAACTCGTTGCGTGATGCCCTTTGTCAAGAGTCGACCCATGCAAAAGTCCGCCAGGCGATTTGGGGTCGCGCTGATGGATTAGATGAGGACCATAGCGCTTGGCATGCATGCAGGCAGGAAGAGGAGAAGTTGACCGGCCTCCTCACCGCTTGTGATGGCTCGCCTATCGAGGTTCCTGGTACCTCGACGATACTAGTCATGCTATCCTTAATCTCGACGCGGTCGAGATGCGCTCATCAATGTACGCGCTCGAGATTAGACGTGGAGATCCCCCATGGTTAGTAACAAACCAAGCTTGTTCATCTGCGGCCTCGTGCGCACATCGCCCTGACCGACCGTGTTTGCCCTCAGTGCCACTGACTCGCTTGTCTTGCCACAAAACCTGTCTACCCCACTGCTAGCAACACGGCGTCCAAAGGTAAATCTACCACTCGCAGTTCGGCGCCGTGGGTTGGCCAACTTTGCCCTACATATCCACTGATAACGGTCGTGCAGTGCTTCACAAGGAAAAGGCAAGCTTCATGGGCCGACTGTTGTGCACGCATGGCATCCTTCAGGGCTTGGACCTTCGCTTACTCCGATTGCACCTCTGAATTTCCAGGTCTGAAGACTCTGAACTTTCCGGATCCTCAACTCAGCCTCAATATAGATGCGAGCAATCTATTCGTCAGATGCATCGACCGGTCTGACCACAAGCTTGTCCAGTTTTGAAGTAGGGCCGTGCGTGATATGGGCGTGACGAGTACCTGCAGGCGCCCTCTAACGGCAGAAGCTTCTTCCACGCTTTTTCTGTATTCGTCCGCCTGGTACCGCTTCGCATCCCGGGCACGCAATCAGTTGGCACCAATGGATGCCAAACCTCCTTGATATTACAAGGGTCTATACTAAGACTGGCCTATCTTGACCGGCCAATCGTTCAGGAGATCTGGTTGCCGCCACGAATTGACCTGTGTTGTGCCGATCATTTGGCCGTCTCGGGGATCCCCTACGAGGATCGCCTGTCATGGCATATCTCCTTTTTTGGAATTATGATATCCAGGCGAGGGTGATGCCAATGGATCTGCTCTCTACTTCATTACCGTGCAAGTCCGCCATTGGCATATCCCGCGTCGGTAGCAAGACCGTTCTTCCAAGCCGCAATAACGCATGTGATGCTCGGCCAGTGCCCTGAACCCTTGTGATCCCACGCTGGCTATCCTACTGCCTTGTGTTACGCCACATGTCGCGAGGATGATACTGACCGACGTGATTACTCACGGTTCGCGCGACGACATGGTGGGAGGCCAATTTCGGTGCTCGCCTTCAGACCGCCCAAACTCTTGACGTGAACAGGTTTGGCTATGTTTTCGCCATGTTCAAACCTTCCTGTGACTGACATGAACCTTGAAATGTCGCTTAAGCTTGATGAGGCTGGCAGAACCAAGTTTTTGTGACATGATTCGTATCAGTCTTCGAGAAAGTGGTCTATAGCTGGCACGCAATTCTGGAACCATTCGATGGCGTTTCAGGAACAGCCTGTGGAACCAAAGTCGCCGAAATGTGCCCGAGACAAGGTGGGGATTCTTGCATTTTTGCCGAGGTACATTTTCGCTTCAGAATCCGCAAAGTCACGTGTCCCTTGTCACTGACCGCCGCTTCATGGGCACCCTCCTGCTGTCATTATAGGACTCTCTATGGTGTCAAATGATGCCGACTGGGACTTTGCGTCCTCGTCCTCGTGCTCATTGTATGAGATCAGTCGTCATTAATGTTAGTATCACCCGATAAGAGCACTGTTGCGTGAAGAACACAACGATTGCTCGCCCTCTATAGAAGTCTCGCCACACGAAGGCTTTTCGACTGCAATGAATACCACAACGGGCAAGTGAGCAACGAGACGCGACGGAGCAAAGTCCAATCAAGCAGCAAGTATCTGATCCCTTGACATATTTGTTTGTCTTTTGACTACGAGCCCTTTGCACGTACCGGAAAACACCCTTCCTATCTGTGAATACGCTACTTCATCATAGCAGACGAATGGCCTGTCCTGATTGACCGCTCAGGCAATCGAATTACATTGCGCTGCACCATTCTTTCTTGAGATAAAATCCATGCAGCGGCACAGCGATTCACCTGACCGGTCATTCATGCGGCGTGGTGGCACAGCAGTGTACATCCCGCAAGACATGACGCCGACCGCGGCAAACGCGACTCACTCATCGCTCTCTGCGTCTCTGGATTGGCTCGTTAGAGGAGCTGAGCGCCTCAGCCCCAGTGTATAACCTCTCCCATCCATGAAGACCTCGTTTTCCACCAGCGGGAGCATGTGTTCGCCCTCCATCCCCTTCAGACTATTGAAAACTTCACCGGACCTCTATCAGCATGAGTGCTACGCGAGCCGTCTTTCTGCCGCCATGAGGGTCTCTGGAATGATATAAAGAGCATGGGCCTTCGAGATCTTTGTGAGAGGTCAGTCAGACCTGAAACACTACCAGAAATCCATTACACTCGACAATATCTTCGCAAGACCATCTCGTTCAACCTCTTCCCATCAGAACAGACGACAACATCATGCCTGGAGTCGGCTACATCTTCGCATGCAAGTTTTACGGGGTGGTACAGCACATTGACCATTCCAAAGTTGGAGGAGTAGGCATTGTTTGTGGCAATTGTCAGGTCAATACATCGTCTCATGCTACGACTATAACGTGCTCACAAGTCGTAGCAATTCTTGTCGGATGAACAAAAGAGCAGGGCGGAAGAGCAGGTGCGCCGCTTGAGGAATCGTTGACGGACGTCATGGTTGCAGTAGGAAGGACGATTCCAGAGGAGCCGATCGAGTTGCAGGGCACAATTAAGTACTGTGTCCGGCCCAATCGATCGAGCAGCATTGTAAGCACCAAGGAAGTAGTTTTAAGTGTAGATGAGTCATTAGCCTTTATTCAAAGGCAAATAGCAACGAAAAGATGATAGTTGAGCGGGAACAACATCGAGTGCAGTCTCAAAATCCGGTATAGAGGCGGATGTCTGCGCCTAGCGCGGCTCCTACGCTACTTGCACATCCACTCACACCTCACAAATGCCTCATTGGCAGTACGAATGCACGGATCGGCTGTAATGCCTGCCAAACTCAATCATGTCCATTTAGCGTCTAGCAGAATTGGCGGCACGCGCGTCTCTCAGGCATTCGTGCGGCGTGGTTGAGCTTGTCGCACCACAGCTGAACGAGCCATGGAGTATCAGGAGCCAATCATTCCCATACCGTCATTCAGCCGGGCTGTCAGGCAGATACTGTACTCATGCATGCGGGAGTCGCAAGGCAGCCATATGCAGGGGAGAGGTCATTGTCACATCCTATCACATCGCACATCTTGCATGTGCCATTCACCAAAGCATGTATTCCTTGCCAAAGCTTGTGCCGCATACAGAGGCAGAGGTAGACCAATGCCGGACCGTTTCCTATCTCTCTCTCCACGACGCAGAAGGTTGGCAGGGTGTAATGCATGTAATTGATCGTTTTTGCACCATGGTCATATCGAATTCAGCAAGCCACCCATGACACGCCTGCAAAAGACCAGTCATTGCCTCCTATCCTGGATGCGCAAGTTCCGAGCACTGTCCCAGCATAAGTTCCTCCTGCACAAGAGGCAAGGTCATGACCTCAAAATTACCGTTTTCGGACGGCATTCGCCTGGTCGCCTGGCTCAGCGGGTACATCAGCACCACAGGCAAAAGTCAGCGGCTTCATTGCCTCTGATCCCCTCTCATCATCTGCACCTGCACTTGCACATCTCCGAGGCAACTCCGGGATACCTACCTTCGCCTCCCTCAACTTCACAACTCCTTCACCACACCTGCCATTCTACCGACGAGAGTCCGTGAAACACACCTGCCCCTCTACCGGCGAGAGCCCGTGGTCCTCCTACCCCTCCAGCGACGAGATTCCCTGGTTATCACCGCTTTCGGGCGAATCCGCGAAGCTGCAAGGCCCAAACGGGTGGCCACTTGATTCAATTGAGGAATGGAAGACTTCATGAGCCGAGTGAGGAGATTAGAACTCGGTCCACCGGGTTTGAACTCTTTTGACCTGCTCGTCAACATGAGGCGAACTTTTTGCTGCGCAGCCCAATACCACATTGTAGAGAGGAATGGTACAGAATCACCTACGGCATCATCCACGGGAGGACTTGCAGCGTCAAATTCATCAGAACTTTTCCTGCGCCGGCCTCAAATCCAATTCACGCGTCCACAACTCCGGCCCTTGCTGATGCAACCACAAATACGTCTTACCCACCGCCTCAGCCGACATTTTCTTCCCCGACTTCTGATCCGGCCCGTCCTCATCCCTGATCGATCCATTGGCAATAGCATGCACCACTTGCACACCCTTGGCGCTCATCTCCCTCGCCAGCGTCTGCGCTAATTGCCGCACACTCGCACGACCCGCGCCATACGCCGCGAATTCGGCATTACATCGGAGGGCACCCAGTGTACCGGTGAAGATCAGCGTCCCCTTCTTCGATGCGCCGTCAGCGAGGCTTGACTCGCCATGGTCGGCGAAGAAGCGGCGCAGGGCCTCTTGGCTGAAAGTGAAGGCGCCGCCGACGTAGGTCTCGATGGAAGTGGTGAAGTCTTGGTAGGTCTCTTCTAGGAAAGGCTTTTTGGACGAGTGCTTGATGCTGTAGATTGCGACATCGAGCTTAAGGTTGGCGAAGGATTCGTGCGATTTGATCGATTGGAAGGCGGACTTTAGAGAGTCAGGAGATGTGTCGGTTGGGAACGTCTCGATGGTGGCTTCAGGTATTTGGGACTTGATCGAGGATGCGATCTCGTTGAGGGATTCCTGCCGGCGGGCGAGCAGGGCGACGGCCATATTGCCATGTTTTGGGTGGGCGAGGATTCTGGCGATGCCGGCGCCCTAGGACGAGTCAGTCATGGGAGATGCATCACCGGATCGATCTGACGTCGTCGCTGACAGGGCCGAATAGGTCTTGGGGGCGACGTAAATACAAGCAGATAAGAGAAATGCCTTACCGTGGTGGGGCCTGCACCAAGCAAAATGGCCAGACCTGACGGCGCCATATCAATGATGAGGGCCTGACGGCGCCAACAAAAAGACACGAGTTTGGGAGAACAAGTACGGCCTCGGTACGGTATGCTTATCAGCGTTCAGCCTGATGAGGACGCAGGTACAGTATCAATGTCGAAGATGCACGGCGTGGCTGCATGACAGCAACCTCGATGTCGTGCATGTCGAGAGAAGAAGAGGGGTGTCATGTCATCGGTGGTTGACATGTTCCTGACGTCAATGTAGACCTCATCGTGCATCGACAGAGATCGGAGGGTCATCTGAACTCTAAATCGATAAAGCTTCACAGGGTTGTAATTGGTAAACATACGCAAGATCGATAGTGTACCTGACAATATTATTTTAGGCAGAGAAGTAGAGTCGATATGCTGTCACGTCATTTCTGGTCGTCTTTGGCCTCGAATCGTCGACGCTGTTCTGTACCTCACACGTTCGATAGGAATGTTACACATGGCGCGTTGCAGAGCTTATGCTTCTGCAAAAGCCGCAGGCACATCTGCATTGCAAATTGCTGCAGTCGCATTTCTGCGGCTGGTCCTCCGAATATGGCTTGCATGCACGGCTCACGTCACGCTGCGGCACTGTACGATCGCTGTAGTTGCGCAGCGTATACACAAACGTGCATTTTGCCTATACCTGAGGTGAGACACTTCCTGCCAGAGCGACCACGAGACTCCTCAACTGCTTCGGCCCTGCCTCGGAGCAAGGCAAGTACTGTCGAAAAAACGATGTCGAACACGTGCAGCTGTTACAACCTGCCAGAACATGTGGTTTTCGGATACTTCCACTGTATAACTGAAGCGTTCCCATCGGTGCCCATACGACCGCAACAGCAAGCACATGGTTCGTCATAAGCCGTTGCCCGAGATTTGGAAATGCCGGACAGGAGAGCGTTCTCATCTCCAAACTGCCTCTGCAGAGTGAAGACGATGGTCCCAACGTGCCTCTCTCCACGTGGAGACAAGCGTGGCCGGTGGGTTCTTTGCTCCCAATACAGCAAAGAGCTACACTTGCACAGACACGGATCTCCAGACCGGGGCTAATCCTTCCGAGCAGCAGAGAGACCCTTAGTCGACGACATGCATGAGGAGTGCAACTGTGACTTTCTGTACAGCTTCATTTACGGCAAGGATCTCGTTTTAAGCTTAAGTGCCTTGGATTCACTCCGTTGCGCATCCTGTTGAAAGTAAGAAGTACGCCGGTCGTTTCTTCGTTCGTCATTCGTGTGTTCTTCGGACAGTTGAGCCAACGGGTGGCTTTGCGCAGAGGAAGCTGGACCAAACGTGCGGAACCACATCTCGAAGCCTCGATTGTCTCGCACAGGCATACGCATAGGGCCTTGTTGTCTCGCGATTCATCTACGACCTTGAGTGATCTACATTCTCGAGTAGGCTGCGCATCACGACCATTCCAAATCGTCGCGCAAAGGGAGAGTCAAAGACCGACACTACAGACATTCAGAGAGGGGCACATTGTACATCCGATCTGATTAGCCGACATGTCACGAGCAGACCAGGACTCGAATATACACGCTATAGGTTGACACTCGCGCGACCGGAACTTTCACGACTGCACAATGCCGTCACAAGTGCGCGAATCCAGACGGTCATCCAATGCGGGTATCTCGTCGCGCAGCGACAGGCGCGGTAGTTCGAAGAGCAAGCAAAGTTCGGAAGAGGGAAGAGGTAGCATAAAGTCGCAAGATGCACTGGCATCGCGGACAGCCACGCGGACTATCTCGGAACTCAACTTGACAAGCCTGCAAAGAGAAGAGCTGCGAGAAGGAAGAGATGAGGTACAACATGATCTCTATGACCGACCTCTGAGAAGTCCGCGGCGGCGGAGCTCAAGGAACTCAAGATCTAATCTGATATCGTATGGATTACATGGATTAAGAGCTTTGGACAGCGAGGTTACATACGACGTAAATGTGGTGGTATTGGGAAACGAGTCAGTGGGCAAAACCACATTCATCCACCGGACTTTGGATCTGGATGCGAAAGACGCGATAGACCCACCTTGTCGCATCTTGACGATCGCGGGAAATCTATGCTTGGTCCGCATGTTCGAGATGAATATTAGCGACTGTTACCAGGGTGAGAACGACGCATTATCCTGGCCGGACCGCCTAAAGCACACCACCATCCACGGCGTGATGACCTTGTACGACGTCGGTAACAAATCGAGCTTCAAGCTTGTGCCAGAAGTACTGAGTGGGTTACACAAAATCGGCGTTTGTCGACAGAAGCGGAAAGACTGACAGGGATTACACAGACTGTGTCAACATGATGGGCATGACTTCCATCTTGGCTGCATGTAAATGCGATATCCGCGACACAGCCAGACAGCTCGAACCGCGGACAATCGAGCAACGGGCGACTTCAGCGTTTGACAGGATCACTACCCTGCAGACATCCGAAGCATACAACGAGCCCTTTCGGCGGGCGATTTCTGCTGTTTTGAAGCACGTCGTGAATCAGTCGCAAGGTTCGTCCTCTCTCCCCTTTCTTCAATTCTTGCCAACCTTGTGTTGTGCTGCTGCGGACAGCAGCATATAATTTCATGTTACCATGTCAATCCCATTGATACTGACATGGATGTGTCCTGCAGACAACCTCGACGGTGCTGGTCCACGCCGTCGCACCCTTCCACAGCTACCAGGTCCTGTGAACAACCGTCGGCCTCCTCCTCCGGGACATTCGAGATCGACGTCGGAGATCCCGGGCTATCGTCGGAATGAGTACTCGTCACCGCATGCAGAATTAAGCCGTAATGGATCGAGCTCAGCATCAAAGAGCACATCAGTATCATCGCGTCGGGAAGACTTATCTTCACCGTTTCTCATGGACGAGTCACACACCGAGGATTCTGCATCTCATACATCTGTATCCGCCCACGAGACAGACGCCTCCGAAGCAGAAATCGATCAATCCATCGGCACACCGCAGACACCTCAAGAGGAGATGGGCTGGAGTTTCGACTCACTGGTGAACAGACTGCTGGCAGTACCGACATCAAAAGCTGACAGCAAATTCGCCGCAGTATTCCTTGCTCTCTATCGAAAGTTCTCACCACCTGGACAACTGCTCGAGGGCATCGTCGTTCGGTTTGAAAGCATAGAGCACACTGAACCAGTCTTACTCACCAGGACTGTAGCCCAGCTTCGATACCTGACAGTCATCGAGCAATGGGTCCATCGCTACCCAGGAGATTTCGCACACCCAAAGACTCTCCGTCGGATCAAAACCTTCGTAGCCAAGCTGCAACGAAACAGAATCTTCGCAGCTGCGGCGCAGGAGATGAACAATCACCTTGAATTCGTCGCCGAAGATGACGACACGGTATGGGCATGTTGTGACAAGGAGCGCACAGCCCTCGAGGTGGCCAAGCCGAGTGTCGAATATTCCTATCGTGGCAGCTTGCTCATTGATGATCCTCAATTTGAGTTCCCCGACGACATGGGCAGCTTGTCTCTCCACAGCGGTGGTGGTCAAAGAAAGGCATCGAATGCACCTAGTGACAATGGTAGCGTCAGCTCATCTGGGCGACGAGTCAATCTCTGCTTTGAAGATGTCGCTCAGCGAGAAGCGAGCAAGCTGGTACCCAACCCGAAAACGCCCTTGACCAAGCAGCTTTGGAGGCACCTTATGGCTATTCCGCATGAGGCGATCGCCAAAGAGATGACTCGTATGGACTGGATCATGTTCAGCTCGATCCGACCTCGTGATTTGGTGCGGCATGTCTCACTCTCACAAGCACAAAAGGCGAGGTGCAAGTCTTTGGCCAACGTTAGCCGCATGATCGACCACTTCAACTACGTGCGTGACTGGGTCATCAACTTTGTGTTGTACCGAGACAAGCCGAAACACCGTGCATTGATGCTGGAGAAGTTTATGCAGGTGGCTCGAAAGCTACGGGAACTCAACAACTACAACTCTCTCGGCGCAGTCCTGGCTGGGATCAAGAGCACGCCAGTCTACCGCCTCGTACAGACCAAAGATATGGTCTCTCCAGAGGTCATAAAGGATTGGATGAAGCTAGAGATTCTCATGTCTCAAAGTCGGTCTTTTTCCTCTTACCGGTTGGCTTGGGAAAACTCGAATGGCGAGCGCATCCCGTATTTGCCACTACCTATCAGAGATCTAGTCGGTGCAGAGACGGGCAACAAGACGTTCATGGGCGATGACTCGCATGGCCGGATCAATTGGAACAAGTTCGAGGTGATGGGTGATGTGCTCGTCAGTCTCCAACGAGCCCAGGGACTGCCTTACCGTAGTGCGCTCCTCGGTCCGAAGAACGACGAGGTGCAGAGGATGGTGCTGCAGACCAAGATCATCAGGGACGACGATGTAAATGAAACATAGCCGAGGCTTCCTGACCATGCTGACATTTCCAGGCTCTGTACGATCGAAGCGTACACCTCGAAGCTTCGGCTTCGTCCGGCAATGACAGGCGAGGATTCAAAGATTTCTTCAAGCGTTGATGTGGATACCGCTCGGTAATGACTTTATGAGTGTAACGCGGAGGGAAACGCTGGCTGGTCCGGCGAGAGAAGGGCAAAGAAGGGGCCATATTCCGCTCAGGGGTTCAGGGCAAGAATCCGTGGTATGGTACTTGCCGGATGGGTTTTTGATGAGGCCCGGGGAACTCCTTGAGACTTCTCACTCCCAGGAATTCGGTATCCGGCGTCAGGGAAATAAGAACAAGGCTGATTTATACCCGATGGATAATCAAATCTCCATCTGATCTGCAGCGACTCGGGAAAGTTTCATGCCCTATTCTTCGAAGCACATACGTGACTCGCCCGCGACTTCTAGAACTATTGTTCTTGTTTCATGGGGCATGTCTCGGAGGTGCAGTCTTGACGACAAGCTTTTGAAGACTCTTCTCGGTACTCGTAGACGAATGGTATATTTCCTTCAAAGCCCAAGATTCGCCAAGCCGGTTATTTTTTTAAGCTTCGGCTGGCAAAGCTTGATTCGGTGACGTCTTGGCGCGACCTGTTCCTCGGATTCTCCTCCACTCCTGAGCTTTCGTCCTCTCACTGTTTTCTTCACTTCCCAAATAAGCAATGTTCCGAGTGTCGACAGGCAGCGTCACAGGTCGCGGACGAACCTTGACACAGTGAGTATACGAGATGCCATACACTTCAGTCCACAGATCTGTGACGCTTTCGACGACATGATTGCCAATGGCTCAAGAACCCATCACGGACACTGACCATCTCCCACCACTCGTTGCTGAAGTCCTGATCTACCTTCCCAGCGTCGCTCAAAAAAAATTTCCCGCCAGTATCCGGTGGATCTTGAGCCCACAAGTCCGCGGATCTGACTCGGATCTGAACTTGCGGCTTTTCCGTACAGCTTAGGCGATATGCTGATCCTATCGGACCACATGCCGCACGTGAACAGAGCACTAGTTCTCCCAGGGCTACAACCACTCGCACCGGCTTCACCGACAACCTCGTTTGCGGTCTTCTACTCGGTCCGTGCCTCCTCTTGGCAGATGAGTACCGAACACATCAGCACTACAACTTCCACGGCACCTCCATGAACACAGTCTGTGCAGACTTGGCACAATTTTCTCTCCCATCCGAGACTGCTGAAATTTCGAATATCCGAAACTCTTACAACGCTCAGAGAGCGTTCTGGACGAACTCAAACAACGCAATCACACCTGCCAGACGCTTTTATCGGCTAGCCTCGATCACAAGTGCCTCAGACTTGCGTCCATCAGGCTAGCTTCGTCCCTGTCAATGACTTGCTACTGCATATTCCAGCATGGAATATGAGAATGCCAATGTTTCCCCTCGGAAAGCGTATCGAGCAATGCATGCCCGGTCGTGTCATGCTTGCTAAGTCCTCAGAGAAGTCTCTGCAAGGTAAGTGAGTAGTATTGAAATAGCTCGTGTCCGGAAGAGTTTTCTAGAGCGACACCACTGCCTTCTAGTTCCTGTTCCGAGAGTCATCATGGTTGCATCCTTTACTACTTTGTCTTTATCTCAAATGCGGTCCACGGTTGTGGCGTACCTTGTACTGCTTGCACGGACCGTACTCAACATCACTCTTGTCTATCTGCTTGTCAACTACTGGAGCAGTGCCACATGGGGCTTCCCACTCTTCGCCGAGGCTCTGGTGCAGATAGCTTGCTCAGAGCTGAACATCTTCAAGCTGAAGAAGAGGGAACGGCAAGCGAATGAGGCCCTCGGTGACTCTGTGCAGAGCGACGAGAAGCTGGAACAGGGCCAGAGCAATAGCCAGCTTGATTGTGTCACGAGTGTAGTCGGTTACCGAGAAGACGAGGACATCTGGCGCAAGTGCCTCGAGAGCTATCGCGACAACTACGATGGCGTCGTCCGAGCAGTTTGCATGGGTATCGATGGCAATGATAACGAGGACTACGTCATGGTTGAAGTTGCCAAAGAGGTTGGATACCCCTGCATTAGACCTCACTTGGCTACTTGCTGACTTCGAACAGGTATTCGGCACCGAGCTAACCATCATCGAACTCGGCGAGACTTTCGAAGCATTGGCAGCACAGATAAGCTCCTCCACACCATCACCTCAAGACTCCCCCATGCTCGGACCGATCTCCGAGAAGGTACCCCCTTCAGCCGCCACCTCGAACCAAGAGGACATCCTCCCCGCCCTCGTCGCTCACGCCACCGCCATCCTCCAAGCCCACTCCGCCCTCTACACCTCCCCCTCCTCCCCGGTCCGCCCCATCTGCATCACCCAGCCCCACCACTCCAAGAAGGAAATCATGTTCACCACCTTTGTCTTCTCCATCGCCATCGCACAGGCAAACGATATTTCCTTCCTCTGGTCTACGGACTCTGACAGCTGGGTCTACCCCGGCACTTTGTCAACAGCCATCAAGTCGATCTACTGCGACGAACGGATAGGTGGCACCGCGACCAGGTTTAGTATCCACAACAAGGATGAGAGTATGATCGCTCATTTTGCGGCTGCTACGTATGAAGCGGACTTTGCGCTCCAGATCGGTCTTTTGAGTGCGTGCGATACGACAGATTGTCAGCCTGGACCTTGTGCGTTGTTTCGGCGGAAGGCGTTGGAGGAAGCAGTGGTGAAGTGGTACGGACAGTCGATATTCGGGTTTAGACCTGTGCGTCTCAATTCCTTCTCCTTTTCCTCCACTCGACCTCTCCCTACCCCCATCACTACTGTCTCAGACCCCCTCACAAACCCCCTCTTCCCCTCTCCATCCTTTCTCCACCCCCTTCACCTGTCCCCCTCACTCCCATTCCCCAGTCCCCGCTCATACTAACGCCTTTGAATCAGCTAGTCAACGACGACCGCCACCTCACCACCCGCCTCCTCCTCTCGGGACACCACATCACCTCCCACCCCCTCACCCCCACCGCGACCGACACCCCCACCACCCTCCCCAAATACATCATCCAACAAATCCGCTGGGCCCGCGCCTCCTTCGTCGAAGGAACCTGCTACCCGCGCATCTTCCTCCTGCACCACCCGTTACTCTGCCTCGCCACCTTCCGGAGGTCCTACATTCCCTTCCTCAACATCCTCATCGTCACCCGCTACTTGACCACCGGGGAGGGCTCGGGGTTCTCCTCCCTGCCGGATATCGCCGCGAGGTTGCTGGTGGGGAGTCTATACAGTTCGACAAGGATTGGCAAGGGAGTGTGGGATATGCCGCTTCATGCGGCGAGTATGTTGTTGTTTCAGGTGCCGCAGTCTGCCTTTCAGGTGTGGGCCGGGCTGAGTATGTTTGAGAATGCGTGGGGGACGACGGGGCGGAGTCGGAGTGAGAGGAAGAGGGGGGAGAGGTGGGGGTGGTTGCTCAGGCAGGGGGGGCCGTTGGTGCTTGTGGGGGTGTGGGTGGGCATGGTAGTGGCGGCGCTGGGGAGATGGGTCGTGTTGAGGGCGGGGTTGGTGGAGGGTGGTGAGGCATGGGTGGCGCTTGGGACGGGTTTGGTGATGGTTGGGCTTTATGGGGGCGCGATCGCTGCTGGGGCGTGAGGGATGCATGGTCAGGGGAGGGGAGATGTGGTGTGGGAGAGGCAAATGGATTTTCTCGGGTTTGGCATGGCGTTCGGGGATTATATTGGTCAAACGATTGGAATGTCGTAATGAAGCGTTATCATCAAGGATCCACCTTTGAATGGTTGGTCAAGCGATCGAATACACTTTACGAGCACACCATTGTCTCACTGCATCACCACAGCGCACATGTGTTCTAAGGCAAGCAAGGTAGTACAAGAATCATGATGGGACAGGAAGACTTTGCATAGCGTGGTGAGTATTGTATTTGATGACATGTTCAGTCTCATAAGAGTTAAGAGCACCAAGTCGCCGGTACCGAGATCTCCGAACGACAGAGATTCTCGTCGCTGGAGTGGCAGAAGCTAGGGACTCTCGTCGCTAGTGGGCCAAAGAGGTCAGTGACTCTCATTGCTAGTGTGGCCATGTACAGGGACGTATTCGCCCGAGAAGGAGAGGGTCACGGATGTCCATCGCTAAAGGGGCAGGAAAGACCTACTGGCTTGTGCCAGTTGTAGTAAGGGCCACCAGACCTCTGTTGCAGGAGATGTGTTCATAGCCAATGACTTTTGTCGCTTGTCGTGTATGATCATTTGAGATTGTCGGCTGTCGGTCGGTAGCTATCTAGCCACCTTCGTATTCTCTTCCTCACGCTGGACGACTTGTCCTCTCGCTCAAAACATCAACCCCCACAACCCCCCGACCACCTTCCACGCCACCCAGATCCCTCCCACAATCACCACCACCCCAACCCCCAACGCCTTCAAATTCCTCCTCTCCACACTCGCCCCCTTATCACTCACAGCAGTCTGCTCCCCCATCTCCGTGACAGTCTCATACTCAGGCACATATTTGAAATCAAACACCGTCTGCTTCCCCTGCAAACTAAACTTACTCTCCACCACAATCTGCCAAAACACCTTCCTCAACAACTCAATCTTCTTGCGATCCCAGCTCGGCACGCTCCTGTACGTATAGCTGAAGAACGCAAAGAAGAGACACTGCCCCGCCATGAGTAGGGTGTAATAATGACTCACGCGTGGGAGCTGCAACGCGTCGGACAGCGCGGGACCATTGAGCCACCTCGCAGAAGCGATGAGGAAGTCCGCGCTGGCGTGGCCTGGGGGCTGGTCGGCGAGGCAGCGGATGATATTGTTGGCCATGATGGCGGAGGTCTTGCTGGGTTTGATCTCGTGGTAGTAGAGGGTTTGCATGATTGCTTTTGCCTTTTCGGGGGTGGCGAAGTAGGATGTGGGGGCGCCGATGACGTGCGCGATGTACCGCCAGAGGGCGATGTAGTCGGTGATTTCGGAGGGGCGCATGAAGATGCCTTGACGGGGGAGGGAGAGCCAGATGAGAGTGGCGGAGAAGGTGGAGATGGTGGCGGCGCAGTCGAGGTCGTTGATGGGGATGCCGAATTTGGGGACGTCGTAGTAATCGGGTCGAGTGGCGGCGAGGGCGAGAATGCGTTTGCGGACGGCTGCGTGAAGGAGGCGGACACGAACAGTAGATGCGAAGCCCTCGCCGTCTGGAGGCTGGATGGAGGCAAAGGATTTGGTGCACTGCAAGATATGCTGGGTCGTTTCAAAGAGGCGGCCACGGGCGACCTTGACACTAAAACCACCAGTCCTGGCGAGAGTCTCTACAACTCTGGCCGCGCCCATCCCTCCAAGAAGTGATTGGTATGCCAGTCCGGTAAGGTTTGCTCCACCGTAGCGATAGAAGACATCTTGACCGCGAGCTATCTGATCCCAGTCGACCCATTCGGGAACATGCGTGATCTGCTCCCAAAACTCTGTCAGAACGGGATCATTATGGCGATTATCGCGAAGCAGAGCGAATAGGTCTCGTGGTGTCGGCTTAGGCTTCTCGTCCGGATGTGAAGAGTCATGTGACGATCCTGTCGACTCTTTCTTGTCGGCCTCCACTATCGATTCTTCTCTCGTAGAATTTCGCGGTAGTTGGGTCTTTTGTGGTGGCGATATCTCGTTCAATCGATCAAGAGCTCGATCAGCCACTTCATCATAACTATGTCGGAATGGCCGACATTGCTCGTCCGTCAAATGGTCGTCTGTCCATTCAAAGACGTATCCGTAATGGCTGTAGTGTTGATTAGTGGCAAGATCGGGAACGTCATGAAGGAAGTGGGGCTCCTACTTGATTGTGTTCGGAGTTGTGTGGTAAAATGGATTCGGCCAGGCCATGAGAATCTAGTCTAGTATGAACAAAACAAGTTGAATGCAAAAGGAAAGGAGTTGTATCCGTAGAAACGCACAGTGTCGTCGACCAAGATAGACTTCTCAGATAGACTTTCGCCTCCAGATCTGCGATCGAGAAACCCCACTTTTGGCTTTGGCATGTGAAGCCGCACGTGACGCTAGTGTGTTTGTCCATGGTATTTAGAGTCCATCAGCGACCAAGGCATCATCCTGATGTCAATTCGGTGTTGATGTTGGATAATCGTCCGACCAAAGCACACTGCATCATAGTCGACGCCCCAACATGGTATGTACATGAATTTTGGATGGTCCCAGAGCAGAGCTCCTCATTAATTCGCCCTCAACCTCCCCAACGTTCCCTTCCCTGCTCGACTCTCGTTCACCTTTCCGACCTCTCCAGTAATCCACTCGCCCACCCGACTCAGCTCCTCTAGGTCCACGCCAGTCTCCGCACCCAAGCTATGCAGCGTATACACCAGGTCCTCCGTGCTGATATTCCCCGTCGCACCAGGACTATAAGGACACCCACCGAGCCCACCAACCGCCCCATCAAATGTCCGCACGCCATGCTCCAATCCTACCAGCACATTTGTGAGACTCTGGCCGAAGGTATCATGGAAGTGTAGCGCCAGATCACCTGGCCGAATGCCAGCTTTTTCCAGTGTTCGCAGCAATTCTCTCGTCCTCGGTGCTGTACCCATGCCAGTTGTGTCTGCTACCGCAATCTCGTCCGCGCCCATCTCTAATAATGTTGCCGCTAGCTCGGCCACTTTTGCACGAGACACATCTGGTCCTTCGAAGGGACAGCCGAGTGCCACTGAGATATATGCCCTTACGGGTACCGAGTTGTCTCGTGCTGAAGCCATGAGAGGGGCGAACCGTTCGAGTGATTCTGCGATTGAGCAGTTGGTGTTCTTCCGCGAGAAAGACTCGGTTGCGGCGAGGAAGATGGAGATCTCGTGTGATGGCGCAGGAGGTTGCGATTGTGGAGATGTGGGACTCGGATTGGAAGGCATAGCGTTGGGATCAGCGGATGAGGTGTTGAGCGAGGGACCATGGTCGTTCGGTGGAGCAGGTTGGGAGTTGGCTTGTGAAGGTAGGTAGATCGAATTGAAGGTCTCGAGACCGCGCATGTTCGGTAGCAGCCATTGGTATGTCACCGCGGAGCTCGAAGAGGGTGGTGACTCAAGAATCGACTTCATGATGTCGTCCGAAGCTGCCATCTGTCTGGATCAGCCAGATCCGCTGTGGGGGCTATGAAAGACATACCTGTGGTGTCCATTTCGGACTGACAAAGCTACCTGCCTCAATGGTCTGTAACCCAGCAGATGCAAGCCTTCGAATCAATTCAAGCTTGGTCTCGACCGATATGCTCTTCTTCTCATTTTGGAGACCATCTCTAGGTCCGACGTCAATGACCCGGACAAAGTCAGGCGTGGGTCGTGGAGTCGACAAGCATCGGCGTTGACACTGAAGTGTTCGTAGACGCGGCGACAATGTCCGTGGTAGTACCCGAGGGATCGCGGCCTTCATTTTGGGAAGGCTTTGAAGTGCAGATGAGAGAAGAGAAATGTTTCCATGGTGGAGCTCATGTTTGGTCAATGCCGACGATATGCGGAAACTGGGGAAATGCGGGGCCTCGCCTCACGTGCAACCTTTGGCTCACCACAAGGGGCATCACAACAATCCATATTAGTGACCTAGTGATATGGTGACATACTATGTGCTGTACTCATATCTTGCCGTTCATATAGCATGCAGATGTTTTTACAGTCCTTCATCCATGCCAACGTTTTTCCACCATGGGCTGGATCCTGAGGAATCTTTACTCCCATCCCTGCTCATCATCTCCTCCAAGTCCCCCACTTGTCTTCGCTCACTTACCTCTCTGTCACTGAAGTCTCTCTTGATTGGCTTCAGCCTCATGGCTCTTGTCGCCATGGTCAGATTCTGGATCCTGTCAAAGTCCGTTTTGGCTTTGCCACCTTCACCACCTCTCTGGCTGTTGACTCCGCGCGTCAATCCCGGGGACGCCCACTCTTCCCTCATGACGGGTCGTTGTCACTGTAACGGTTCTGACGATGATGATAGTCTGTTGAGATGTAAATATACATCTGTGCCGTAACTAAATATTGTCAGTGTATGCATGGTAGCGATGTTAAGGTCGACTTACCCTTCCATACTGATCAGCTTGAGATCACCACCAAAGTATCTTGCGTATAGTCGTGAGATCGGCAGACCGTACCCGAAGCCTGCCATCGGTGCTTTGAAGTCATTCTGGTTGAAGTCCGGATCCAGATTTGGTGTTTGGTCGACAGTTGTGTACATGTAGGTCCATACAAGAGGGATGGCACTCCTTGGTATACCTCCTCCTTCGTCTGAGATCTTGATTGTGATATCCTCCTTGCCTTCAGCGACGATAACCTTGGTAACTGGGAATTCCTCTTGGTCTTCGCCATGTCTTTCGACAACTGCGCGCAGCGAATTCTTTAGGATCTCAAAGAGCATGTGACTCAGATGACCTGGCACGTACATAAACTCGATGCCAGGCTCACAGACCAACTGTACATTGGGCGCGGAGAATAGTCCATAGTGATCTTCGCAGACGAAGCGGGCGTTCTCGATTGCCTCTTGTGCGAGGTCCCTGATGTTGGTTTTTGTGCAAATGATACCCACATAATCCCTGGAAATGTGATTTCTTTGATCTGTGAGCGCGACGTGCTGCCCTATTAACATCCGAATACCTATCCTGCTCATGTAGAACCGATCCAGGAAGTTCTGGATAGACTGATCGATCTGCATCCTCTGTCGTTTCCGCTTGTATTCCAGTATACCTTGGGCGACGGTGGTAACGACTCCGTCATGTCGCCGCTTGATCTTGTCTAGGGTCCGAGCGAATCGACCGTTGTAGTCCTCCAGCTCGGGGGGCCAGTCTCCGGTGTCGTCCGCAGCGCTGAAGTATCTTTTGCTCCCTGATGCCTTCGAGCCATTGCCATTGCTTGTCGGTTGTGATCTGTACTGCCCTTTCTGGACCGAGGGATTATTGGATCCCGAGAATGCCACTGTCCCCTTTCCACTGCTCGGTCGTAGTAGTCGCTCTCGAATCTCTGCTGACAGGCTTGGCTTTTGTAAATCGGTGATTTCCTGGCCAACGATGAGTACAGCTCCATAATTGAAAAGGACAGCTCCATGCTTCACAAGCACAGCTCCACGATCGACAAGCACAGCTCCATGGTTGACTCATAACCGTTGACTTACCTCGAATGACTGCGCATACCAATCCTGCACCTTTTGTATCGACGGCATCTCGTTCAGTCCATCTGGCAGATCCCCAAGCTCTTGCACTCGATGCGCGAGTCTGATGGGCAATTCCTCCGAGAGAAAGCTACTCGCTCTGTATAGTGTGCCGACACTGGGTCGTTGGCCGAACTGCACCATTTGGCGTAGGGACACGCCGGTTGCTGGGAATTGTGCATAGTGAGATATAGTACTCATGAGCTTCTCTGTCTTCTTCCATGACATGGCTGCGGTTGGAGAGTGCCGTTTGTGTTTGTGTTACAGGCCCCTCGGCCTCGGCTGGTGTGGTAGTTTCAAAGCGGCTGTGGGCGATGGTTACCGCCGCGAGTCTCGAGAAAGATGTGCCCTGAACATGTGAGATTGATCAAAGCGTCCCAGAATTGTTCTGACATCCAGGAATAGGTGCCGAATGCGGATGGATGGAGTCACAAGTCGAAGCTTCAATCGCAGCAGATCGCGGGGAGCGGAGAAGTTGATGAACGCATGTGCCTGACGTCCAAGCTTTCTTCCCACGAGCCGAGGGTCCCCGGTTTCTGCCGACCAACAGCCGCAAAACCGACCAGGAAAACAGAATGTGGGCACGCGACAGGTAGATCCACTGGTATGAATAGTATTTCTCCGTCCACGAAGTAGTCATGATGCCGAGGATGCGATAGTGCAACAAACGAGGCTATACAATTCTCCGTGACAGGTCCTTCTAGATGGTATCGTGACATTTTTCCATCTCTGTATCTTATGTCTCCTTCTACCATATTTCCGAACTATGCATACACTTTTGCCATATATCATACACTGCTGGTCGTACAAGAGCCAGTGAGGGGGGATGTCAATCGCGCCGTGTGTTGAACGCCATGCCATGCGCAAACATTTCCGTGTCTCGGAGGCCAGATTACAACTCATCTATGAGTTCTTGACGACGCCGACCTTAGCAGCCTGTACTTGTTAGCGTGCCAGTCGTGGTATGATGTCGCAGAGCACTTACTCTCAAAACTCTGCCGTTTAGAGTGAACCCCTTTTGCTGCGTATGGAAGCAGGTGTTGTCTGCCTTCTCTGCTTGTGGCACCATGAAGGTAGCCTCATGCTTGTTCGGGTTGAATACCTCGCCAGTCTCGCTAGGGTCAAATCTCTCAAGGCCATGCTTCTTCAAGGTCGACATGAGAATCGTCTCCGTCATTCGCAGGCCATCATGCAGCGCCTTCAAGTCTTTGTTCTCATCCGTCAACTTCTCCTTGGGCACAGTGTCAAGTGCTCGGTCTAGGTTGTCGATACTCTCAATCAAGTCCTTAGCAAATCGCTGAATAGCAAATTCCTTAGCCGCTGTTACTTCTCGTCGGGTCTGCTCCTGAAGGTTTCGGAAGTCTGCTATCGACCTCTTCCACTTGTCCTGGGTGCTGGTTAGCACGAGTAGATTGTCCATGAGCGAGCTCTTACTGTAACATCGAGCACCTCCTTGGTCTTTTGTTCTAGTTCCTTAGCTGTGGCATTCTGCTTCTCTGTGTTTGCATCCTTGGTCGCTTCCTCCTTTGCGTCGGATTTCGCAGCTTCACCTTCGGCACGACGTGATCTCGAGACGGTGAATGCGCGCGATTGAGGTATCGCAGAAAGGACAGGGCTGTATGTGTGTGTAGCGAGTGGAGTTGGCAGGTCTGACCTAGCAACACGCGCTGATCGTGCAGCTCGAAGAGCGAATCGCTGCAACATGCTGGGTGTGGTTTTGACGAAGTACAGGATGTTCGAAAGAAAGTGTGGTATGCTCGAGTAAACGGATGTGGCAGAGGGTAAGTTGTGCTTGTAAATTATAGATAGCTCTGGCAAGTCACTGGGGCATGAAATTTTTTGGTGACGAAAGCGACAACAGCCTGGACCCTCAGATTGATGAGCTGCAGACTCCCGAAGCTTCCCGCTCCGCAAAGGCTTTAAGCAGTTGAATGGTCTCCTTGACCTTCACAAAGTGCTCATTGTGAGACCAGTCACTGATTGACAAGAGCGATATCATGATTACACGACCTATGATCGACACCATCAAGCATGTATATTTGGTGCAACTATTTTACATTCTGTACAGAGAGTGGCGAAATCTACCTGGATGCTGTATTCCACGCTATGCATTCGCAGCTCAGAAAGTGACACTACTCAGTCGATTCTTTGATGGAAGCGGTCGGCGGATCAGGACTAGAAGCAGCTGGTGGCGCTGGCGATGCTGGCGACTGTGCGCTGGCTGCGCCAACACCGAGTTCAGCTCCAGCTGGAACCTGGCCTGGTCCTGCCTCGCCGACTAGCTCGGGATCTTCGTCCTCATCCAGCTCTGTTCCATAGACATCAGGATGTGCGCGGAAGCACTCTTGCATACCCCTGGGACTGTTGTTAGTTTGTGCCAGTCTCAATGAGTGACCGGTTACACTCACTTGAACTTCTCGATGCAGTCAACCCCTTTCGGTTCTTCCTTGCTGAATACAAAGCAACTGAAAGCCGCCCTGAAAGTCTCGCCACAGGGTTGCTCCAGTGAAGCCATACCACCCAGACATGGACAGTCCCAGTTGATCTCGCCCGTCTCCTCATTGAATGCGCCTTGCTGATCGGCCTCGGCCTCTAGTTCTTCGGGCGAGCCGGACACAGCGACATCTGGACTCTCAGCTGGCGTTGAGGTAGCTGCTTGCTTCTGCTTCTGCTTCTGCTTCTGTGCTTGTCGCTCAGCTGCGAGCTCGTCTATCGATTGATATGCCTCCTGCTCGTTCTCGTGTCTAGTCTCCGGCGGCGCGTGTACGGTGTAGACGGGCTCATCCGCAAACGCGGAAGATGTGTTGTAGTAGTATACTGCAGCCCCAGCTAAACCCCAACGCGCGAATGAGTTCTTCCATGATCGGGATAGTTTATGTGGCGGCGCTGTGCTTAGAAATCTTCGGGAGAGGACGCTTCGGGGGACTTGTCGGGGGCGTGCAGCGGCCAAGACCTGCCGTGGTGACTGTCGCAACATGCTGTTTCAAGCGCTCGGATGCTATAAGGTGTTGGTGTCGAACATTCGATGATGTCTTGAAGATGTGGAAAATAAAACGATTAGCAATGACCTCAGGAAATCTTTCCAAGGTTCAGCCACGATGATCGATCGGGACACAAGCCACATGTGGCGGTGCTTAGCATCATCATCAATTGCAGATCCACCCTCGACATTGCTTCTGAACACTCACAAATATGGCAGAGCAGAGTCAAGGCATCTTGAGACCGCTCGACTTCTTGAGGGACGTCAGCACTAGAAGTGAGGGTCCTACAGAGAAGCACTCAGGTCTGGTGGTGCTAAATTCACCCATACCTCATGCGGACCTTGTGCAGCAGATCTGGCCAAACGCTTCCTACCGAGTCTGCGCAGATGGAGGAGCCAACCGAATTCATGATATTCTGAGCAGTCAGCAGAAATCTCTCCTAGAAACATACCTCCCAACCGAGATCCATGGCGACTTGGACTCTTTGCGGGATGATGTTCGAGCATACTACGAGGGTCATAATGTGCCAGTCACAGAGGATGGTGATCAATATCACACAGATTTTGAAAAGTCGATAGGCAGAATCATAGCCTCGGTCCCTTCCCTGACAGATATCATCGTACTAGGCTCCCTCTCCGGTAGAGTTGACCAAGGTATCGGACTCCTTTCTGAACTCTACCGCCAGCAGAAACAACATCCAAATATCACTATCTGGCTCTTCTCAGAAAGCAGTATTTCATTCATCCTTCCCAAAGGAAAGACTACAATAGCCGTGCCCGTCAGTGAAGGCCACATCACGGAGAACGCTGGAATACTACCCGTCTTCGGGCCGGCGACGATCACGATTGAGGGCTTCGAATGGGACGTCACAGACTGGCCCACTGAGCTGGGTGGTCAGGTCAGCACGAGCAATCACATCAAGGCTGACGAGGTCTCCGTCCAGACTGATCGCGAGGTGCTATTCACCATCGAACGTTCCGGAGCAGAATCTTAAGATTCGAGTCAACAGGTCGAGATGGCATAACCTTTACACTGCTGGGCAATGCTAGGAGACGTCTTGGAGTCAAGCATCTCCGATCGATCGCAAGAGAGAAACCATCCACCTGGCCGCAGATGGTCAGTAAGGATGAGCAGCAGTACCGGACCTTCAGAGGGCCGCTTTTACCATGACTCTGGTCCACCTATACATTCACCTGGTCACTTCATCACACTAGCAGTGTCTTGTGCCGGATGGACAAGGAACATAACAATGTGGGTATAGACAAAGGCATCTCATACAGATCCCTTTGAGACGGCTTTGATCGGACGGGTCTCCTTTGTGTGCATGGTCAATGAACCTGGTAGTAAGAAATTTTTAGGTAGGACATATAACACGCTTTCCGGTTCTGTCATCAAGCATTCTCATACGAGACCCTGCACAGCCGCATCATTTTACTCTGACCAGAAACCAAGTATGGCCCCCAAGCTAAAGCTGACTCCAACTCCGACACCTCCGAGCTTCGATACCACTAATCTTGACCGAGCTCTTGCGGAAAGATGGAATGCCAGCGTTAAGCAGCAGATATCCGACCAAGCGGAGCCAAGGAGTTTTCCCTCTCCAGGCCCACTCCATAAGATCAACATGCTCCTCGGCGCATACATGGCTGGGGGCCTGGGCTGTCTCCTTCAACGCGCGCTCCAAATGGTCCCCGAGGGTGAAGAGTACCAGCGCCACAACATGTTTGGGAGCCGAGACTATGTGTTCAGATTTATGCCCACGGAGAACATCGACTTGACCATGATGTTCAAGTTCTGTGATGGATCCCAGCCGGTTCTGGATCCAGAAGAGTGTGAGGAATTCGCGGACAACTATGAACTGTTTTATTTCAGGCCTGATGTACCCAAGCTTACCGCGATACAGGTATTCGAGATGAGCGTGGCTGTCAACTCTGCAGGGATAGTACTAGAGTGGAACACCATGCCGGAATTTATCGCTCTATTGTTCGAAGAGATGTACCAGACAAAGGACGACGGCGGGATACCCAAGCCTGGTGTGAAGAACAGTATTCAAGAACTGGGCAGGATGGCAAAAGAGGCCGCAGGTAAGCACGAGCTGTTGAGGACGCACTTTGCAGCTATGCGATTCGTGGAAGCGGACGTCATTCAGGAACATATCGATGATATCCAGGAGAGCGTCGATCACATGGAGGATCTGCTCGAGACGGACGCAGAAGTCTACGGCTTGTTCATCAAGTTACCCAACGGACCTGCGTGGTGGGAGCTCTGGGCCATCGTAAGTGCTCAGCCAGATGCTCCGACGCAGGGCGAGTTCAGCAGGTACTTGAACGAGCGGCGCGATGTAGAGGCCGACCAGTTTGCGCGCGAGATGTGCGGACTTCGTGCGCCGTCACTGCGCCGCGTTCTCAGGTTCTACAAGGAGGTGCTGGCAGGGCTTGAGGGAGGTCAGAAATTGATCCAGGAAGATAAGCAGGCTGAGCAGCAGGCTCTCCGAGATGCGGCTGCTGCTGCGCAGAATCTGCTCGCTGGTACTCAGCCCCTCCCTGTACGCCCGGCTGGTCCTGGGAATGGCCTGCCTGGTGCGAACATTCACAATAATACGCCGGCGGACAATACGCCAGCGGGTGTTACACCAGCGGAGAGTCGAGAGCAGACGCCATAGATGGTGCTCAAAACGTAAGCGGTCTGGTAGGTAGTCTAGCACTCTGCTGAGTCGGGTCGTAGGTAAGACAAAGAAGCATTACACAACGCGTGTCTGTAAAGAAAGAATGGCTCATCATGAACTTCAAGTCCTGGCACATGAGCGTGCATTCTTGATCGCTGCCTGTCGCCAAGGGCGTAGGAGTATGTAGTATCCAACTTTCTGGCTTTCTTCAGGAGAGAAAAGTTAGATCTCGGGTTATCTTATCTGATCATATCACAGCTCACGGTCTCCAAACCAACCCATCTTGCACTTTTTCTTTCCCAAATTTCTCCTCGCTTGTCTCCGAACGCGGCATTACACGTTGAAAAAGCTTCACGAGCAAATCGTGGCTTGAAGGTTTCGACGGCAGAAAATGCTTGATCGTTGTGTATCTTATCTGATTGGATATGTCGATCCATGTGCCACCTCATTCTTCACGTCGACCCATTCCATAATGTCTCTGACCTAAATCGTTCCTCCATGGCTTGTCTCCGGTTACGGCGTCCATTCGTTGAAATAGCTCGACGCAGGCCACCATGAGTATCCGAAAAGAGAGACATCTCGTAGGGGCTTCGTCTTTTCTTAAACCTCTCCACTTACAGCTCGACTTGAGATATTGCTGACCTTACTCAATCGAGGATGGCCGACACTAACAGAACTAGTATAAGCAACAGCCAGTATGCTAACAGCCAAGATGGCATGCCCAACGAAAAGTCCAAGGCTACTGTAGTGTGCGCGCCTAGTCGAGCTTCTTCGGACAACTCAATCGATCGAAAGCCTGTACCACTACCATGGAAGCTCATGGCTGTCGTACTTGTGACGGCTATTGGCTTTGGTTCACAATGGAGTTCTGGCCTCACTGGTGCTATGAAGACAACGATCAAGAAGGAGCTCAAGATTAACAACACCCAGTTTGCTCTGCTGGAAGCGAGTGAGGATTTCATGGTCACAGCTCTTATGCTGCTGAGCGGTATTGTGACGGATAGGATAGGAGGAGCAGGTATGTGACTCTAGTATGCATGTTTACCCACTAGCTGATCCCCGAAGGTGCGATGCTCTACGGCAACATCATCTACTCTGTCGGATCCATTCTGGTGGCCGCCGCTGCCCAAACAAAGTCATACAAATTCATGATGGCCGGGAGGGTCGTCCGTGCTCTAGGTGATATAGCTACCCAGGTTGCTCAGTACAAGGTCTTCTCTTCGTGGTTCGCACCGAGCAACGGTTTCGCCTCAACCATTGGATTCGAGCTAGGTATCGGCAAGATCGGCGCCTTCGCAGGCAAGTCGTCAGCCAATATCATAGCCAAGAAGACCGGCAACTTCGCTTGGGTCTTCTGGGTAGCCGTCTTCATGAACTTGTTCACAAACGTCATGACTGTGGTCTTCTATTGGTTCACCAAACTTGGCAAACGCAAGTTTCATGGCATCAATGACCCGGCCACTGGAGAAAAGCTCTCGGAAAAGTCGAAGAAGTTTCAGTACAAGAAGGTCTTGGAACTGCCATGGACTTTTTGGGCTGTCATGGGGTTCTCTCTCTTCGAGACTAGCACGGCTATTGTGTTTCTCCAGAATGCTACAGAGCTCGCGGAGCAGAGATTTGGGGGTTCTTCCATTCAAGCGGGATGGTATTCTGCGTTGCTGTAGTACGGTGGTACGTATCTATGATGTGCACCTTGAACACGGCATCTGACTGGTAGCACAGGCTTCTTCATTGTTCCTCTTCTGGGAGCTTTTCTCGATGTCTATGGGCAACGAATCTCAATCTGTATGTTCAAGCAAGACATGGTCCCAGCATGCAGCTGACGTGATGACAGTGGCGGGTTGTGGACTAGGCGTCTTCTTGTCAATGTTGTTGGTCAGCTTCTCAGGCGCCGTCAAAGGCACTGCAGCCTCATATGGCATTTTCGCCATTGCTTATTGTTTTGGCCCCACGACAATCATCGATAGTACTCGGACTACGATGTGGGACAGCACAGTGTTCGGGACGGCATACTCGATCAAGATCACCATGAACAATGCGTGAGTGTCCTTCTACTCGATACATAGCTTGACCTTGTTGGAATAGAGCACAAAGAAGCGTCACACGACACGTGTTTGCAAACGAAGAAAAGGCTCTTTTATTACATATGACTGCAGGAGGATCTGCAGGCTACCGATAGAGCCAAAGCTTAATTATTGCGGATGATTGCCTTCTGACGTCGCGAGAAAAGTCGAACCGATGGATTGGCAAGGTACGGCAGGAGCCAGCGCGGCGGGAAGGGTGGGGAATGCTGTTTGGGGTCAAGCGCCGTGATCTTAGCGTTCCTCAGGGCCAGTTTTCTCTCCTCAGGACTCAGGTCCACCAAAACATAACCTTGGACGACTTTCCTGCATCCACTCACCGACAAAACGGCCTTCTTCCTTTATCTGCAAACGTCTCGTGTCAAGCTGCGCAAACGAGCTTCCTTCCCACTCCTCAAGCACCATGCAGCGAGCTTGACCGCCTTTGACTGACCGCAACATCATCATCATGCGCTGTTGTCCCGACGCACGCACAAGACTTCCAAATAACATCCACATACGACCACCTCTGGTCTTGCTGTAATGGACCCATATCACCACCACCACGAACTACAGAGGTCACAGAGAGGAACACCACGTACAACCCCAGCACCTATGCCCGTCTACCAACCACCTCAGACAGCGCAACCGCCAGTCCAAATACCCTTCTCAGATCCTTTCCACAATCGAGATCCTTTTATGCCCAGCTCTCAGCATCGGAGAAAGGACAGTTATGGAGGCCAAGTCGGGGCTCCACTGACACCCATGGTCGGGGAAAGAGCATGGGGCGCACAACCTGGTAAGTCAAATAAGATATGATAGAGCGGACAAACCTTTGGCGCAGACTGGTGGAATTCCAGAAAGTGCAGAAACAGGATGTGGCTGCTTGTCGATCGCATGAGTCGCATTCAAGATACGCTCGGCAGTTTCCGCAATCGTCTGTCTCCGCGAAGCTCTGCAAAAGCTCTCCTACAGTCCATCAATTCTTGCGAAGCAGAAACTAATCGATCATTTCGCGCAGGCCCTCAACTACCACCGTCCTTGTCGCATCCGCCGCATCATCAACCTCCCCCACATTTCGATCCCAATCGACATCCCAATGCCTACGAGGACGCTCCAAGACGCTCGATAGGAGCGGGTAGTCCACCTCGATACGGAGGTCAGTAAAAGCAAGTTCAGAACATAAGCCATCGACTGACGAAATCGCAGGTCCGCTAGAACCACCACCTCCTCCGCCATTTGCTTCCCGAAACATGCCTCCTCCTTCTCCCTCGAGCGCGGCGACACCATCCTTCCCCAACCATCATCCTCGCGGGCCTCCCACGCAATCACAATACCCTGGCGCGCGCGACCTCCCGCCTTTTGGCTCACGACCGGGAGGCGGCATGTCCATCGGCTCTCTCATCGGCAATGATCGAGCTGGAGACCGATCACCAAAGGCAGTCACGACCCAGAATTCGCCCACCATAAAACCGACACCACAACTATCCCCCAAAAGAGCAAGGTCAACAAGCATGAGAGAAGACTACGGAAGAGCACCGCGACCACTCAGCCCACGCGGTCTAGTATATGCAGCTCCTGATCCACGCGACGAAAGAGAGAGATGGTTTTCAGGGCGTCCGTACGGCGGAGGACCACCTCTTCCACTAGCTGGTCCACCGAGCTTCAGACCCTACCAATCATCCCCGACTTCTGTTGTCGGACCATCGCCTCATGTCAACGGAGGTGGTGCTCCACCTCGACCCAACAGTCAGCCCAGTTCATCAGTGCAAGAGAGGATAGAAGCATGGAGGGCAGCCGCACAGCCAGAACACAGAGTACCAGGAGGCTTTCGCGAGTACCCGCCACATCATGCTGAGCCTCAGCATCGTTACGACATTGATGAAAGACATATGAGACCCATGATTGAGCACGGCCGGCAGGTCGAGACACAGCCGCCGCCGAATCACGCACCTTACCCACCACCACCACACAGGGATGATCGAGATCCTTACGCGAGACGTGGCTATGGGGCGATTGAGCGCAGAGCCGAGTATGACGACCGCCGTCCACTCGAGCCTCGATCTGTACCGACAGGAGCAAGCTCACCGCCGAGTGCAGGGGACCACGGTTTCGAGTCGAGATTCCGACATTATGCCCCTCCGGACCGCGACCGTCTCGAGACGACATCTCAGCCTGGCGGACGTCGGGACGACGATGGCCATCCCATTCCCCGAGCTTTCTTGACTGTCAGTCCTGAGCTGAACCGCAAAGGAGGACGGGCTTCACCTCTGCCACAAGCTGTACAAGGAGCGCAACCACGACTGACTGGACCGGGCGGCACGCCATCCATCAAGTATGAGTTTGGCCGAATGTTCTCAGGTCTAGGCAGTGGTGTTGGAGGAGCTGGCACGCCGAACGGGCCATTCTCAGCGTCAGGGAACCTTACACCATCGCGCCTCAGTCCGTCAAGATTCGCCGATGGTGATCACGAACGGAATGGCGATATGGGTGATCACGAGAACGTCGTCGATGGCACGTCTGTGTTACACCGCGCGGACCGTAGCGACGCTACGCGCGAGGACGGAGACAGCATCAACGGCAGAAGCACTCCGACAGGTCAGCACAGAGGCAAGCGGGCCAAGACAGCCCATCACCACCACCATCATCAGCATCCACATCACCCAGCGCACCACCATCATCACCACACGCCTGAGGATGGAGTTGCTGCACGTGCCGGCTTCAACACTCTACGTTTTCCTCCGACTGCGGCTGCTCCTGCTGTCAATCCGCCGCATCACCACCACCACCATCATGCTCATCCACCACATACAACTCATCATCACCACCACCCGAAACCTGCGGCTCCCGTGCCTGCTCCTAAGGTCCATGTCAAGTCTCAAGAAGTTTTTGACATGGCTCTCACCAAGCCGCGAGTTCATCTCGGTTCCGCACTCTACTCTCCCAACCTGACACTCTCGTCAAACAAGCCACGTCCTCTCGAGGAAATGAAGCTTTTTTTCGCCGCCGCGCCTGTACCTATACCTTACTTTCCGGAAAAGGAGAATGGCAGCTTCACCATCCGCGTCCCTCGATCCTATCTTGCGTCATCATACTCCGAGTCCGTCCCTGTCGCCGGCGGTCTCGAAGAGATCTGCGACCGCCGGGCTCTCTGGGGCACAGAAATCTACACTGACGACTCTGACGTCGTCGCCGCAGCCGTCCACAGTGGGTGGATCAAAGGCGACTTTGGCGCCTACAACGACGACCTCCGTGCCTTCGAAGCCCAGTCCGAAACCAACGGCACGAACGGCGACAAGACGAACGGCGACACCGCTCACTTCGACGAGACACCCGACAAACTCGACACCAAGCCTGCTCACCCCGTCTTCATCCCTGCTGACAGAGACATGCACATCACAGTCGTCATCCTCCCCCCGCTGAGTAAATACGAAGGCAGCGTCCTCCACCATCTCAAGTCTCGTACTTGGGGCGGCGATCACGATGGGATGAGTTTCATTATTCAACGCATCGAGTTTGTGGATGAAGGCAGGGAGACGAGGTATGTGGAGCGTGGGATGGGGGCGAGGAAGAGGAAGGTGAGGGAGGAGATGAGGAGGAGGGAGGCGGCGGAGAGTTTGCTAGGGTTGGGGAGGGGGGCGGTGGGGGTGGGTGCATAGGTAGCCTGTAAGAGTGGAGGGAGGGCGGATTGTGGGGATGGGAGCGGTGAATGAAATGATGATCTTGATGATGTTTGAGCTATGATTCGAAAGCGTGACCTTTTGTGGTAACCCGCGCGCGTGAGATGTATGGGGCCAGCAGAGAAAGGGAAACGTAACGTGGAAAGTCAAACATGCATTCATTTGTCTGTCCGATCCTGGACGCCTCTAGACTAGCATACAGCTGATATCGAGCTTTGCAAAGGACCTCTTGTCCCGTCCCTACCAAGTTTACACCTACCCACGAACTCTGCTTTCTGGTACAACCACAAACCTGGGCCAATGTTCAGCCCTGCAATTGCTTCACACCCACTTCGTCTCACATGCGGTTCACCTCCCCAGACCTGCTCAACCCCACCCCAGACCCATCCTCTCTGTTCTCCTAAAGTTCCAAACTCCTAAAACCCCCTTCCCCCTCCCCAACAGGCTTCACATCCCCCGACCCCTCCCCCTTAGCAAACTCCAACTTCCCCTCCCCTCCCTCCTCCCCTTTCTCCTCCTTCTTCCCCGTCCCCACACCCAATCCCTTGAACCGTTCCTCCACCTCCCTCACCTTCCTCCCAAACGCCACGCGATCGAGAAACAATCTCTGGCGCTGCCTCTCCAGCTCCCTCCTCTCCGCCGCCAACAGGCTCTCCATCTCTTCGAACTGCGAGAGTTTGGTTTCCATTTTTTGGAGCTGAAGATTGACGGCTGCACTGACGAGGGAGGTAATGTGGCGTTCTTCGTGCGAGGCGAGGGCCGAGGCGCGCGCGGCGGTGAGGGAGAGGGCGATGGTTGCTGGGTCTGAGCCTGATGCAGGTACAGGGGCGGGGCTGGAGGGGCGGTCGAGGTCCATTGCCTCGTTGGTGCTGGGGTCGGATTCGGGCTTGACGGCTTCGGTGACGGGAGCGTCTTTCTTATCAGTGGCAGAGGGGGTGGAGGAGGAGAGTTGTTTGCGGAGCCCTTGGCGGACTTCGGCGACGGAGCGACCGGCGGCGGCTGCGGCGACGTTGGGGTCGGCGAGGTTGGCGAGGAAGGAGAGGACGGAGAGCACGGGGTTTTCGGCTTTGCTGAAGGGGATGCGTCCGTCGGAGAGCCAGCCGTAAGGGCCACGTTCTTTGCTTTCGTCTTCGGTTTCGACGTATTTGTCTTCGATCTCGAGTTGGAGGAATTTGAGGACGCATTCTTCGCGAGTGCGTGTCTTGACGTGAGAGGCGACGCTGTCCCAGTTTTCATCGAAAAGTTCGAGACCTTCAAGGAGGAGGAGCAGTTCACCGTCGGTCCATGGGCTGGATTTGTCGGCGATGTTGAGGTAGGAGATGTTTTCGTGTTTGGTGTAGTCCTCTTTCGTAGTGGAAGATGGGAAGTGTCCGTGCTGATAACAGAGCGGGCAGATATCAGTCTTGCCACCAGGAGCAGGTTTGCTGCTATTAGCTGGCAGGGATTTGGCATTGTGATAGTAGACCCGCGTGCAGTCGGCGCCACAGGTATGGCAGTAGACAGGCGTCACCTTTACACCGAGAGAGTCTTCGAGTGACGGCGTGCCATTAGCTTCACCATTGGCATCACCTTCCTTTTTCGCTGGAGTGACATCTTTCCCAGTGCTGTCATATATGTTTCGCCGCACTGAAAGGTTGTCTGATTGTGATGGAGCCGCACTGGCCAGTCTATCAGTGGTTGGATGTGGCTTGCCGTCGGTCTTGATAGCCTTGGGACCTGGCTGTAGGTGCTGCAGACCACGAGGTGTATCCGCTGTGATTTGGAAATGTCCGGTGAATGGAGGAGCGATGGTCGATGGCCGTGTATCAGGATCGATCTGGACAAGTCAGCTCAGACACATTGCTTATCGATGCTGACTTTACACACCTGATAATTGATCAAGCCCCACTGCTCCAAGAAGGCGTGTACCCTCATGATCGCGCACACATCTCCTGCAAGATTTCGCCTACAAGCCGTAACGGTAAGATATTCCGATGGGTTGAGGCGGTATGTGTTGATCATGAAGTCGCGGTAGTCCTTGTACACGGCTGGCGTCTTGCTTCGATTCCGGCTATTGAAGAACTCTGGCAGAGCCTTCCTTTCGAGGTTGTGAATCTGGGTAAGCTCAAACCAAGCGCTGTAGCTTGGTAGAATAATCCGATGCGTTTGCTCTATCAGATGTGATCTGGCCGAAATCTCCTGTGCTGTCTTTGCTGCTGCCGGATCCTCAACGATGTCTTCAGCTGCGTCCGCAGCGTCTGCATCTGCGCCGTCTTCTTTCTTCGCGTCATCGTCGGCATCGCCCATGTCTTCGTCCTCGGCTGGTTCCAGTTCCGAGTTCTCTGGTTGGGGCGCATCTGGCGCATCAAGAGGGTTATCCGTCAAAGCGTCGCCGTTGCTCTCAGGCTTAATGTCAGCTGAGCCCCCAAGGATTGATGTGTCATTTTGATCTATCCTGTTCGTCAGCTCACGTCCTCTATCTTCTCAAAGGGTCTCACCTGAAGTTATTTGCGCCCGGCCCTCTGCTGCCTCGTTCTCGGCCTGAATCATGCTGTCCGATTGATTCGTGAGCGCATTAGGATCCTCGGAAGCGATTGGGTCCATGACAAAAGTGCTTGAAGGCCTAGGACCAGAAGTGGTGGTTGTGGTAAGTTGACTTCTCCTTGCGCGTCCACAATCAGGGACTGAAGCGCGCCTCCAGCGTGAGCGATATTGAGCGCTGTGGAGTCTCAAACTATCGATCTGCGCCCAGTAGGTGGTCGGAAAGGACTGGTCGTGCAATGGTCGAAGTAATTGTGATGAGATGTGTTGAAGTTGCAGCGCAACAGCTCGCTCGACAAACGCGACCTCTCATCTTTCGCGAAAGTTGCGGCTCTTCTTCCGCCAAGATGCCTCGCTTACACGGGCATTCCCGCCGCCATCTCATCTTCTCCTTGAACCTCCGCAAGCCGAGGTGACATGTGGGGAAACAAGATCGACTTTCTTCCACTTCAGATCTCCCATCCTGCTTCTGCCCTCACGACATCAACATGTTCTCGATAGCGCGGCATACCGCCTTACGGCAGGCTCGTTCCAGCATCCTCAAGGCCTCACGACCACCCTTCTCACAGTCATCCCTAGCTCGGCTCCTCTCCACTCTGGCCATCCTCGAGCAAAGAGACGGCAAGCTGAACCCTTCCTCTCTCGCAGCCGTAACAGCCGGCACACAGCTCGGAGGCTCAGTCACAGGTATCCTTGCCGGCAAGAATGCCAAAGCCGTCGCTGAAGAAGCAGCCAAAGTCGAAGGAATAGAAAAGATCCTGTACATTGAGAACGAAGCCTATGACAAGGGTCTCCCCGAGCACTACGCCCCTCTCCTCGTCGAGAACATCAAGAAAGGCGGCTTCACCCACATATTTGCCGGCCACTCGGCCTTCGGCAAGACCCTCATGCCCCGCGTCGCCGCCCTCCTCGACGTCCAACAAATCAGCGACATCACCTCCATCGAAAACGAAACCAGTCCGTTCCCCTCCCCTCTCCCTCCTTTTCCCCCACTAACCCCCCCTCAGCCTTCGTCCGCCCCATCTACGCCGGCAACGCCATCCTGACCGTCGAATCCACCGACCCCATCAAGATCGTCACTCTCCGCGGGACCTCCTTCCCCCCCTCCCCCATCGGCTCCGGCACCGCCACCCTGGAGCAGGGCACCGACCCCTCCGCCCCCGCTCAAGCAGAATGGGTCTCGGAATCCCTCGCGCAATCCGACCGCCCCGAGCTCTCCACCGCCGAACGCGTCGTATCCGGCGGCCGCGGCCTCAAATCCAAAGAAGAATTCGACCGCATCATCCCGCCTCTCGCGGACGCCATTGGGGCGGCCATCGGCGCCTCGCGCGCGGCTGTGGACAGTGGGTTCGCGGACAATAGCTTGCAGGTAGGGCAGACGGGGAAGAATGTCGCGCCGCAGCTGTATCTGTGTGCAGGGATCAGTGGGGCGATTCAGCATCTTGCTGGGATGAAGGATAGTAAGGTTATAGCGGCGATCAACAAGAATGCTGAGGCGCCGATTTTTGAGGTGGCGGATGTGGGATTGGTGGCGGATTTATTTGATGCGGTGCCCGAGTTGACGGAGAAGTTGAAGAAGTAGATGGGGAAATGAGGGGAGTGTATAGGTCAATGAAGATTATCAGATGTAATCTCTGGTGCCGAGGATGGCAAACATGTGGTGACTGCGTTCGAAAGGCGTGAGCTTGAGAGAGGGAGAAGTTGTTTGACATCATTGCATTGTATCTTCTATGCTACATCTGGCGATCCTCATGACCGACTAGCTGCCATCTGAACGGACTGCCAGACAGCAGATCCTCTACCATGAGCACCTCACGGTCGCTGTGCTCTCAGACCCATGCACTGCGTGAAAGAAAACTCGTCCCTAGTTCCATAACGCCATAAACGACTTTTTGGCCCTCTGTCCAATCGCTGCAAATCATTTTGTCACTCTCATGCAAGGCTTTCCCTCGACCTATGCAGCGACGCCGGTCCTTGACTTCTTAGGTGCAGGGACCTCAGCCTCGACTGCCTCGTCCAGTTCTCTCTTCTCCGGTACGCCGTTGAGCTCGGCTTGTACCTTCTCAAACTTCTTCTTCTCCTCGGCGGTCATGTTGGGGAGGAGGGGCGCATCGGTACCCTTCTGGAGGTTGCCGTGGAATGTACGGATGATCGAGTCGGCGTCATCGATGGCGATCGGCCGCACATCGGCAAGTGCCTTGATCTTGGCTGTGCAGACCTTGACTTGGGTGTCAGACATGCTGAGACCAAGTTGCTCAACACGCGACTTGATGGCGTTCCAGCCCGTAAGCCTTGATGCAAAGTGTACATATCGCTTCATGCCGAACTAAAAAGGTATTAGCGTATCTACTGACATTCAACAATGGATGACTCACGTCTGCAGGATCAATGATCTCGTAAGTTGATGGGTTGGCAAGAATTGCCTTGGCATGAATACCGGCCTTGTGGGTGAAGGCGGAAAAGCCAGTGATATAATTGTTGAAAGGAATGTTGATCTCGACATTGTCGGCGACCAGATCCTCAATCTCCTTGAGCATGTGCAGGTTGTACTTGCCCTTGACGTACTCGCGATCGGCCACAATCATACGGGCCATCAGACCACCAAGAGGAGTGATACCATTCCGCTCGCCGATACCAATGACTGATGTGTCAATGTGGGTGGCACCAGCCTCGAGGGCGCAGTATGCATTTGCAATAGCGCATCCAGAATCGTTGTGGAAATGGCATTCGATGTCGCAGCTGACGACACCTCGGAGTGTTCGGACAAGGTCGT